>CM038677.1:200383333-200840833 GCA_021605205.1 Aegilops longissima | reverse complement strand
AGGACAAATGTGAATGTTATGATAATTGGCAACGGCACTTGGGTGGTGCTATGATCTGATCATAGCACCACCCAAGTGC
This sequence comes from Aegilops longissima, assembly GCA_021605205.1. Classification (NCBI taxonomy): domain Eukaryota; kingdom Viridiplantae; phylum Streptophyta; class Magnoliopsida; order Poales; family Poaceae; genus Aegilops; species Aegilops longissima. The sequence goes on along the minus strand of CM038677.1, from coordinate 200,840,754 downwards.
AACTGCCAATGATCAGTGCAATTGGGCATTGATCATAGGATCATGTTGTTTGTACTTACTCCCATCCACTGAACTGACAAGGTTGTGAAGACAGAGTGGGACACCGCTGGTAGAGGGGCGTAGGTCAGCACTGACGCCGAGGTTGTCGGGGACATCATCCCAGCCAATCGCTGACTAAAGAGGGTGGGCGTGCCTTGCCAGTTCACTGCAATGCGCCAGCCGCTGGGCACTAATTGTCGGCCTAGGATCGGCCCTGGGGAGGGGGTATGGGAGTCACTTAGGTTCTACATGCAGATCAAGGACGAGGAAGACATCGACATGGGAGTCATTCGACTTCATGCCGGTGATGAAGCAATGGCTAATCCTCAAGCCTCTTCGCGTCATGAGGCTATGTGCTAACAAGTGGTGTGAGTTCTGGGTGCATGTCCAGAACTTTCATGTGTAGCTGGTGCTCGGCAGGGACCAGGACTACTTTTGTCGCAGTCACAGGATCGTCTTGATCGACCTGATCACCCTACGCCTATGCGGGGTAGCCTTCAAGGTGCAGATATACAACGCCTGCAGCTCAGTCATGTGCAGATCAGGTGCCATAAGCATTGCTGCCAGGGTGACATTCTATGTGCTCTCTAATTACTCAGTTTCATCATTTCTAGATCGTCTGAACTGCAAAACATATATATTTTGCCCAGGGTTCAACACCCTGGAGTTGTGCAAGGGCATGATGCCCCTATTGTCTTAGGTGTTATGTCATAACAGTGTTTAACTTGCCATATGCACTATTTAATTTTGTGTTAATGGAAAAGTACTAGTGTTAATTCGGTTGTTGCTGTTCATATGTAATATTATTGAAAGTGTGTGATATTGACTAGAGGTGGGGGTGAATGGGAGATTTTTTATCAAATTGAAAGAAGCAAATTCTTAGAAGAATAATAACACGAATAATAAAAGAACTGAAGTAGAACTACACTATGCATGCAAATTAGACCAGCGACAAAGTCATCAAGACAAAATAGGACATGCAAAGGAAGTACCAGAATATACTAAACATGCTGAAGAATAGATATATAAACTATGTGCAACGAAACTGAAGACAAACATAACATAACATAACATAACATGGGGTGATGAAATTGAGAAAGTCTCTAGTCAATGTCTTCGAGGGAAGGGAGACAAAGTCTTCAACACACAGATGTGGAAATTAAAGATTTGAAGAGATATAATTGGATAGCTCGATGAAGACAATGGATTTGTTTGGCCAGTTCTAGTTGTTGTGATAACTGTATGTCTAGTTAGAGAAGCTTGATATTTAACTCAGAAGACATTTAGTCTTCACCTTATTCTCCTTGAGCTAAGATCACTTAGACCTCTCCCAATCACTCGTGGTAAGTGCTACTTCTTGAGCTTGTGTTGGTTTTTCCCTTGAAGAGGAAAGGGTGATGCAGCAAAGTAGAGATAAGTATTTCCCTCAGTTTGAGAACCAATGTATCAATCCAGTAGGAGATAACGCACAAATCACCGAATACCTGCACAAACAATCAAACAACTTGCACCCAACACGATAAAGGGGTTGTCAATCCCTTCACGGTTACTTGCAAAAGTGAGATCTGATAGAGATAGATAAACGATAGAGTAAATATTTTTGGTATTTTTGGTTTATAGATCAGAAAGTAAAATATTGCAAAATAATATGGTGGGTGAACAAATTACTGCCGAGCAATTGATAGAAAAGCGCAAAGTTATGACGATATCTAAGGCAATGATCATGAATATAGGCATCACGTCCGTGTCAAGTAGACCAAAACGATTCTGCATCTACTACTATTACTCCACACACCGACCGATATCCAGCATGCATCTAGAGTATTAAGTTCATAAAGAACGGAGTAACGCATTACGTAAGATGACACGATGTAGAGGAATTAACTCAAGCAATATGATGAAAACCCATCTTTTTCTCCTCGATGGCAACAATACAATACGTGCCTTGCTGCCCCTACTGTTAAAATAATTCTGGAACCGGGACTAAAGGGTCGGTACTAAAGCCTCCCCCTTTAGTCCCGGTTCTTACACGAACCGGGACTAAAGGCTCTCCACGTGGCCGCTGCCTGGAGGTCCACCTTTAGTCCCGGTTGGTAACACCAACCGGTACTAAAGGAAATTTTATGATTTTTTTTAAAAAAAATTGATTTTTTTGGAATTTTTTTATTTTCAAATCTCTGAATTATTTTAACCTCTCATCTCTAATCACCCCTCACCCCCCATCACTGCTCAATTTAACCTCTAATCAGCCCTCATCATCTAACTTCCCGGACGGTCACCCACCCTCTCACTACTCTAGCCTGAGCACGCTTAACTTCCGGGTTCTATTCTCCCTCGTTTCCAAGTCTGCACTTGTTGTTTTCCTGACAATAGTAAGATGTCAATCCTATTAACCTCAGGAATTGTGCTTGAGCATGAACTCACACATTTCACTGTTTGAGTTTGAAACTATTGTTCTAAAAAATAACACTAATATTTAGTAACAGTAATATTTCTTGAATAATTAGTTTGACCATTGTTTGACCACAGTTTGACCATAGTTTGACCAGATTTGACCAAAATTCGAAAAAACTTAAATAATTATTTAGTAACACTAATACTTCTTGAATAATAGTTTGACCAGATTTAACAAAAATTCAAAAAAAAACTGATTTTTTTGAATTTTTTGCCTCCAGATCTTAAAAGCCCCGTAACTTTTTTCTGTTAGGTTTTTGAGGATTTTGAAAATGTTTAACGGAGTTCCCCCAGTTAAATTCGGATGTAACTTTTCGAGTAGATGATTTTTCATAGAAAAAACTTTTTCATCCGAGTTAGTATGCAAAAGTTATGCCCATTTTACAAATTCGGAGAGATTTTGCAAATAAAGTCGAAATTACATTTGCAAATTTTCCCAACAACTAGACCACATATCACATGGGAAACTTATTTTCTTTTATTTTTTTTGACATTTCGATCATTTTATTTTTTTTAAACTGAAAAGGCGATCCACAGCGCTGCTGGGGTAGAGTTTGAAAATGGGACCTTTAGTACCGGTTCGTGGCACGAACCGGGACTAAAGGTCTCAACCCCATTAGTACCGGTTCGTGTCTCAAACCGGGACTAAAGGTCTAATCTTTAGTCCCAGTTTGAGGCACGAACTAGGACTAAAGGGCATCGCACCCTTTAGTCCCGGTTTGAGGCACAAACCGGGACTAAAGGGCTCAGGTGAACCGGGACTAATGCCTTAGCCGCACGAACCGGGACCAATGCTCACATTAGTCCCGGTTCGTGACTGAACCGGGACTAATGTGAATATTGCCCCGGACCAAAAGCCCTGTTTTCTACTAGTGTAGCATATTAAGGCATATAAAACATCCAAAACAGATAATATAATAGCATGGAACAATCAAAACTTATAGATACGTTGGAGACGTATCAAGCATCCCCAAGCTTAATTATGCTCATCCTCGAGTAGGTAAATGATAAAAATAGAATTTTTGATGTGGAATGCTACCTAACATATTTATTCATGTAATTTTCTTTATTGTGGCATGAATGTTCAGATCCATAAGATTCAAAACAAAAGTTTAATATTGACATAAAAACAATAATACTTCAAGCATACTAACAAGGCAATTATGTCTTGTCAAAATAACATGGCCAAAGAGAGCTTATCCCTACAAAATCATATAGCCTGGCTATGCTCCATCTTAATCACACGAAATATTCAAATCATGCACAACCCCAATGATGCTACCTCTTGAGCACTGCGTTGGATTTCCTTGAAGAGGAAAGGGTGATGCAGCAGAGTAGAGTAAGTATTTCCCTCAGTTTTTGAGAACCAAGGTATCAATCCAGTAGGAGGCTACGCGCGAGTCCCTCGTACCTACACAAAACAAATAGCTCAACGCAACCAACGCGATTAGGGGTTGTCAATCCCTTCACAGTCACTTACGAGAGTGAGATCTGATAGAGATGATAGATAATATTTTTGGTATAAAGATGCAAAGTAAAATAAAAGGCAAAGTAAAAAGCAAAGCAATAATAAAGTGATGGAAGATTGATATGATGAGAATAGACCCGGGGGCCATAGATTCACTAGTGGCTTCTCTCAAGAGCATACGTGTTCTACGGTGAGTGAACAAATTACTGTTGAGCAATTGACAGAATTGAGCATAGTTATGAGAATATCTAGGTATGATCATGTATATAGGCATCACGTCCGAGAAAAGTAGACCGACTCCTGCCTGCATCTACTACTATTACTCCACTCATTGACCGCTATCCAGTATGCATCTAGAGTATTAAGTTCAAGAAAACAGAGTAACGCCTTAGGCAAGATGACATGATATAGAGGGATAAATTCATGCAATATGATAAAAACCCCATCTTGTTATCCTCGATGGCAACAATACAATACGTGCCTTGCTGCCCCTCATCACACCGGGAAAGGACACCGCAAGATTGAACCCAAAGCTAAGCACTTCTCCCATTGCAAGAAAAACCAATCTAGTAGGCCAAACCAAACTGATAATTCGAAGAGACTTGCAAAGATAACCAATCATACATAAAATAATTTTTCAAATATTGTTCATAGATAAACTTGATCATAAACCCACAATTCATCGGTCTCAACAAACACACCACAAAAAGAAGATTACATCGAATAGATCTCCATGAGAGAGGGGGAGAACATTGTATTGAGATCCAAAAAGAGAGAAGAAGCCATCTAGCTACTAACTATGGACCCGAAGGTCTGAGGTAAACTACTCACACTTCATCGGAGGGACTATGGTGATGATGTAGAAGCCCTTCGTGGTGGATTCCCCTTCCGGCGGAGCTCCGGAACATGCCCCAAGATGGGATCTCGTGGGTACAGAAGGTTGCGGTGGTGGAATTAGGTTTTTGGCTCCGTCTATGATCGTTTGGGGGTACGTAGGTATATATAGGAGGAAGGAGTACGTCGGTGGAGCAAAGGGGGGCCCACGAGGCAGGGGGCGCGCCCTCCACCCTCGTGGCCACCTCCCTCCTTTCTTGACGGGGGGTCCAAGTCTCCTGGATCATATTCGGTGAGAAAATCACGTTCCCGAAGGTTTCATTCCGTTTGGACTCCGTTTGATATTCCGTTTCTTGAAACACCAAATAGGCAAAAACAACAATTACAGGCTGGGCCTTGGTTAATAGGTTAGTCCCAAAAGTAATATAAAAGTGGAAAATAAAGCCCAATATAGTCCAAAATAGTAGATAATATAGCATGGAGCAATCAAAAATTATAGATACGTTGGAGACGCATCAGGCATCCCCAAGCTTAATTCCTGCTTGTCCTCGAGTAGGTAAATGATAAAAGAAAGAATTTTTGATGCGGAGTGATACTTGGCATAATTTCAATGTAACTCTTCTTAATTGTGGTATGAATATTCAGATCCGAAAGATTCAAGACAAAAGTTTAATATTGACATAAAAATAATAATACTTCAAGCATACTAACAAAGCAATTATGTCTTCTCAAAATAACATGGCCAAAGAAAGTTATCCCTACAAAATCATATAGTCTGGCTATGCTCTATCTTCACCACACAAAGTATTTAAATCATGCACAACCCCGATGACAAGCCAAGCAATTGTTTCATACTTTTGACATTTTCAAAACTTTTTCAATCTTCACGCAATACATGAGCGTGAGCCATGGATATAACACTATATGTGGAATATAATGGTGGTTGTGGATAAGACAAAAAAGAGGGGAAGATAGTCTCACATCAACTAGGCGTATCAACGGGCTATGGAGATGCCCATCAATAGATATCAATGTGAGTGAGTAGGGATTGCCATGCAACGGATGCACTAGAGCTATAAGTATATGAAAGCTCAACAAAAGAAACTAAGTGGGTGTGCATCCAACTTGCTTGCTCACGAAGACCTAGGGCATTTTGAGGAAGCCCATCATTGGAATATACAAGCCAAGTTCTATAATGAAAAATTCCCACTAGTATATGAAAGTGACAAAATGAGAGACTCTCTATCATGAAGATCATGGTGCTACTTTGAAGCACAACTGTGGTAAAAGGATAGTAACATTGTCCCTTCTCTCTTTTTCTCTCATTTTTTTAATTTGGGCCTTTTCTCTCTCTTTTTTTGGCCTCTCTTTTTTTTCGTCCGGAGTCTCATCCCGACTTGTGGGGGACTCATAGTCTCCATCATCCTTTCCTCACTTGGGACAATGCTCTAAAAATGATGATCATCACACTTTTATTTTTCTTACAACTCAACAATTACAACTCGATACTTAGAACAAAATATGACTCTATATGAATGCCTCCGGCGGTGTACCGGGATATGCAATGAATCAAGAGTGACATGTATGAAAGAATTATGAACGGTGGCTTTGCCACAAATACGATGTCAACTACATGATCATGCTAGCAATATGACAATGATGGAGCGTGTCATAATAAACAGAACGGTGGAAAGTTGCATGGCAATATATCTCGGAATGGCTATGTGTAGCGACCAGACCCAAACGGATCAAGTCTCTGTGCTCAGTGTCATCCCTGGATCAGTAATGCTGACACCACACAGTACTTCGAAGGATTTATAGCAGAGTAGCAATCACACACTTATTACATCGTTGTCCACAAGGGAACTGAATACAATAATATGGCTTAAGGCCATCTAATAATAACAGCGGAAGGCTTGGAAGGTAAGCGAGTCCATCAACTCCAACGGCATCACCGAGTATAGAACCACGACCTAACACCTTACTGTCGTTCGAAAAGTCTGCAACGTGAAAAGTTGCAGCCCAAAACGGTCAAGACATGGAGTATGCTGGCAATGTAACACATAAGAGCAATGAAGGAAATAAACCTATACTACATGCATATATGGCTGGTGGTAAGGCTCTACGGTTACATTTGCATAAAGCTGATTTTTCCCTACATCAAAGGAATAATTTTATTTAAACTATCATGGTGGTTGTTAAACATTGAGAATGGTTGACATCATCCTCAATCCCAATTAAAAAGTACTCATCAAATCCCAATAACTTTTATTTAGAAGTAACGTGTTGAGATTCACATGATATTCAATTACAGGATACTCAAATTGTCCATAACCGGGGACACGGCTAATCATGATTAGTTTATACACTCTGCAGAGGTTTATGCACTTTTCCCCACAAGACTCGATCGCCTCCGCTTGGTTCTCGTGACTACATGGTGTTTGAGAAACGGATGACCGAGACATAGTCTTTCAGAAGCGCTAGCACCTTACATGTGGGTAGACCGTACCAACCTACATCCCCTACATCAGCTAGCCTACCCGTAAGAGTTCGCACGACTTAGTCAACTACGCCAGAGCCCATAATTGGCTTGTGGCTGCACACGGAAGTTTCCAGTTTGAATAATCTTATGATCCCTTAGAGCCCGGGTGGCGGTCCAAGAAATACAGTAAAGTCTGATGGAAACCAGTGCCTCAATCCACCCAGATGTGTGTTTAGGTTGCCACCTTAGATAAACCATTAATTAACAATCTCACATCTGTCATGGATATTCACTCACCCAATCCACGCCTACTAGCATAGCATGGCATGAACAAGCAAACGAGAAGTAACTCCCAAGGTTTCATAAGTAAAACAGTAATAGGTACTACCTCAATCTACTTCCCAAAACCCAAAATTTAATTAGATCCTAATCATGCAAGTGTTTGAGGAATAGATCTAATGCATAAAACTGGGTATGAGAAGGGTATGATCAAAGTGTTACTTGCCTTGTCGATGATCCGCGAGTCCTAGAGATTCAAATAACAAGCGGCGACTCGGTGATCTAACGCAGACAAACAACAAGCATACAATAAGTACTCATCTAATGCACAGGAAATCTCGAATAAAAGATCTAACCAGAAAGTTCAACTTAAGAACCCTGGTTGCAAAGAATCGAATCAAAACAAACTCCGAAAATCGAAACTCGAGAGAGAACGACTCGGTTTAGCGATCTGAAATTAGGTCAAAATTTCACAGTAGCAAAACTCTATGAAAGTAGGGTAGTCGGAACGGCGGTTTCGTTCTTTAAACTCCAGCGCTTGAATCACCCGATTCCGATAAACGAGCGAGAAATAAAACAGTTTTGAAAATCAGATCCAAATCAAATCGAAAAATAACGGATTAAATCCGGTTAAAAGAAAAACGACGAACGAGTTAAATAGTGAACGTTCGTTAACAGAACGAATCCAACGAACGCGTTCATTGAAACGAACGGTTCGGTGAACGTTCGTTAAATAAGAAAACCGAAAAAATAAAACCAATCTAGGTTTTTTAAAAAAAAACCGAATATATATATATATATTTTAAAATAAACCGGACGGTTCGAGGGGAAAACCGAATCGGCGCGGCGGCGGTGGCTACCTCCGGTGATCGCGGAGGCGCGCCGGGCTCGGGAGAGGGTGGCGGGTCTGTGGTCGGCGGCGGGCGTCCACGGCGGCGGGCGGCTCGCTCGGGCTCGGGGTGGCGCTGGGCTCCATGGGTGGGGTTTGGGGTGAGAGAGAGGGGCGGGGCGTAAAGGGGAGGGGGCGGTGGCGGCTTGGGAGGGTAAGGAGCCGGTCCGGAGGGACTCGGGCGGTGGCGGCGCTCTCGTCGGGCGGAGTCCGCCGGGCGGGCGGAGCGGGAGGAGAGGGAGGTGGGCCGGGGGCTGGGCCTGGGGCCTGGCTGGCTTGGGCCGGCTGGGCCTCGGTCCAGGGGGGCAGAATTTTTTTTAAATAAAAAGTAAACCAAAACGAAATAAAAAAAAACCAAACGATCTCGGATTTAAATAAAACAAATTTTCCCCGACTCCTAAAAATGAGTCGAACAAAATGAACTTTAAAAACAACAAACATGCGTAAATTTTTTTAAAATGCTCATTTTTGCCTAAGCAAAATAAATCTTCCAAAACCAAATTTTGTTTATTTATAATACCTTCATTTTTCCTAATTGTTTGGGAAAGTCATATTATTCCCTCTCAAAATATTTTTGTAGGAAAACTTTATGAAGATAATTTAAATAAATCCAAATGATCCTATTTTCAAAATTTGGAAAATCCCAAATATGAAAATAATGAAACTTCCAACTCTCTCCGAGGGTCCTTGAGTTGCGTGAAATTTCTAGGATCGGAAAAATGCGAGAAAATATGATATGCATGATGACCTAATGTATAACATTCCAAATTGAAAATTTGGGTTGGCTAGAAAATAGGTGAGGGTGGTCCTTAAGCAAAACTTCCTCTCTTTCCCAGGTGGCTTCATCCTCAGTGTGGTGGCTCCACTGAACTTTGCAAAACTTGATAACCTTGCTGCGGGTAACTCTGCTGGCATAATCGAGAATCTTAACTGGCTTTTCTTCATATGTCAAGTCATCCTTCAACTGAATTGCCTCCAATGGCACTGTGTCTCTTAACGGTACCTCTGCTATCTCGGGGTGACATTTCTTCAACTGAGAAACATGGAATACATCATGAACTCCTGACAGTCCTTCTGGTAATTCCAACTTATACGCAACTTCTCCCATGCGTTGCAAAATCTTATACGGTCCAACGAAACGGGGTGCTAACTTTCCTTTAACTCCGAAACGCTTAACTCCTCAAGCGGGATACTCGAGATATACTCTGCTCCAACTTCATACTCAATCGCTTTGCGCTTTGAATCGGCATAGCTCTTACATGCGGATCGGGCTACCTTGAGCCTGTCTCGAATCAACTTAACTTTCTGTTCGCACCTTAATTAAATCTGGTCCAAATAGTCGACGATCTCCAGTTTCGTCCCATGACAATGGTGTCCTGCACCTTCTTCCATACAAGGCCTCGAAAGGTGCCATCTTTAAGCTGGTTTGGTAACTGTTGTTGTAGGAAAATTCTGCATACGGCAAATTATCATCCCAGCTAGATCCATAATCTAGTGCACAAGCTCTCAGCATGTCCTCCAAAATCTGATTGACTCTCTCGGTCTGTCCATCGGTCTGTGGGTGGAAAGCTGTGCTGAATTCCAATCGGGTTCCCAATGTTTCGTGCAACTGGTTCCAAAATTTCGAAGTAAACTGGGTTCCTCTGTCTGATACAATGCTCCTCGAACTCCGTAAGCACACAATTCTGGTCATGTATATCTTTGCCAACTTAGCACTGCTATAGGTAGTCTTGACTGGAATGAAATGAGCTACCTTGGTCAAACGGTCGACTATGACCCAAATCGAGTCATATCCTGAACGGGTCTTTGGCAAACCTGTGATGAAATCCATGCCTAGTTTATCCCACTTCCATTCGGGTATCGGCAATGGTTGCAACAATCCTGCTGGCTTCTGATGTTCTGCCTTTACTTTCTGACATACGTCGCAAATTGCTACATACTCCGCAATATCCTTCTTCATTCCGGTCCACCAGAAAATATTCTTCAAATCCAAATACATCTTGGTATTTCCTGGGTGAATCGAATAGGGTGAATCATGGGCTTCTTGTAAAATCAACTTCCTGATCTCTGGGTCATTGGGCACATAAACACGGTCTTCAAACCATAGGGTATCGTGTTCATCCTCTCGAAATCCTTTAGCCTTTCCTTTGCTCATTTTCTCCTTTATAGAGACAACTTCCTTATCTGCCTTTTGGGCTTCTCTGATTTTGTCCATCAGTGTCGACTGAATCTCCAATGCTGCTACATAGCCTCTCGGAACTATTTCCAAACATAGCTCTCGAAGGTCCTCGGCTAACTCATTGGGTATTCCTCCCATCATTAGGGTATTGACGTGGCTCTTACGGTTCAATGCGTCTGCTACGACATTAGCCTTTCCGGGGTGGTAATGCAATCTCATATCATAATCCTTGATTAGCTCTAACCATCTCCTCTGTCTGAGATTCAATTCCTTCTGTGTGAAGATGTACTTCAAACTCTTGTGATCCGTATATACTTCACAATGATTTCCAATGAGAAAATGTCTCCACGTCTTCAAGGCATGCACAACGGCTGCTAACTCCAAATCATGAGTGGCATAATTCAACTCATGGGGCTTAAGTTGTCGTGAAGCATACTGAAACAACTCTTCCTTCCTGCATAAGCACTGCTCCAAGTCCTCGACGTGAAGCGTCGCAATACACCTCATAATCCTTAGTTTGATCCGCAATATCAAACTGGTGAGGTAACCAATCTTTTCTTCAACTCCTGAAAACTTGCCTCACAGTCCTCACCCATAGGAATTTGTTTTCCTTTTTCAACAATTCAGTCATAGGCTTTGCAATCCTTGAGAAATTCTCAATGAATCTTCGGTAGTATCCTGCGAGTCCAAGGAAACTCCGAATCTCTCCAACTGTCGTTGGTGCTTCCCACTTGGTTACGGTCTCAACTTTTGTGGGGTCAACTGCTATCCCTTCTCCGGATATAACATGTCCGAGAAATCCAACTTCCTTTAGCCAAAACTCACATTTGCTGAACTTGGCATACAATTGGTGTTCCCTCGCTCCAAAACCAATCTCAAATGTTCCTTGTGTTCCTCTTCATTCTTCGAGAAAATCAAAATGTCATCAATGAACACCACGACGAACTTGTCCAAAACTCCATAAACACTTTGTTCATCAGGTTCATGAAATAGGCTGGTGCGTTAGTCAGTCCAAATGACATAACGGTATACTCATACAGTCCATATCTCGTGGTAAACGCTGTCTTGGGTATATCTTGCTCCCGAATCTTCAACTGATGGTACCCTGATCGCAAGTCGATCTTAGAGAACACTTTGGCTCCTTGCAAGCGATCAAACAGATCATTTATCATCGGTAGTGGGTACTTGTTCTTGATTGTTACTTCATTCAATCCACGGTAATCAACAACCATTCTCAACGATCCATCCTTCTTCTCCACTAACAAAACGGGTGATCCCCAAGGTGAAGAACTTGGGCGAATAAAACCTTTATCCAATAGTTCCTTAATCTGCTTCTTAATTTCTGCCAAATCCTTTGCGGGCATCCTGTACGGTCGCTTCGATATCGGGCCTGTTCCTGGCAACAGCTCGATCAAAAACTCGATGTCTCTATCCGGCGGCATTCCTGGCAACTCTTCCGGAAATACATCAGGATAATCCTTCACCACTGGTACTTCTTCCTGTACCACTCCTGATAAGCAATTAACTTGTGCTCTCCTCGGCTCGTGCCGTGATACATACTTAATCCTTCTTCCTTCTGGTGTGGTGAGCAAAATTGACCTTGTGGTACAATCTATGTTTCCTCCATACTTTGATAACCAATCCATTCCTAATATCACATCCAATCCTTGGGATTCCGAACTATTAGGTCCAAGGGAAAACATAGTGTCCGATCCTTAGTGGCGCCGATCACACCATTTACTAGCCATGTACTCTGCTCCGGTGAGGTTACTAGCATGGGTGACCTAAGGGCTTGGGTTGGTAACTTGTACTTATCCACAAATCCCTTGATATGTATGAATGCGATGCACCAAGATCAAAAAGAACAACTGCAGAAATGACTTAACCAAAAACTTACCGACATCGCATCGGGCTGATCTTCAACCTCCTCCACATCAATGTGGTTCACTTGTCCCCTGTTGAAAGGGTTGGGCTTCTTTCGAGCTTCCATTGCCATTTCCATTCGCCTTCGGCAGTCATTTGCATAATGCCCGCTTGCGGCACTTAAAGCAAGTAATGTGACTCAGTCTACCTTGGATGGTGTAGACGGGTTGGTGCGGTTCATCCGTTGCTTCCTCCATTCCCTGCTCCCATTCTTGGTGCCATTATGGTTATGCTGAATTACCTCCTCCATGGGTATGCTGAAACTGAATTCCTGATTTAGGGGTATAACGAGGCTTCTGCTGGGATCCGAGTTATACTTCCCTTGTCCATACTTCCGCTATGCAGTTCTCAATTTGTCGCTGCTTTCCTTCAATCATGAGAGCTCGGTCTACTAACTCCTGGTAGTTGTTGAAACTTGCTACCATCAACGGCATGCTGAACTCATCATTCAGTCCTTCTAGAAACTTCTCCTGTTTAGCTGCATCCGTAGTAACGCTCATCCGGGGCATAACGTGCTAATTTGCTAAAGTCATCCACGCTTCGCCAACAGTCCTTCCTCCTTGGCGTAAGTTGCGAAACTCACGCTTCTTCATGGCCATGGCTCCTGCTGAAACATGGGCTGTCGAAAAGCTTGTTGAAACTGATCCCATGTGATGTGTTCACGGATAAGTGGCTGTGAAATTCTCCCACCATGTTGCTGCGGGTCCTTCAAGCTGATGTGCTGCAAACTTCACTCTTTCACCATCTGCATCCTGCAGTGGTCAGCTCCCTTCCTATCTTGCGGAGCCACCATCTGCTACAATTGGCTCGGTGCTCTTGGAATACACCGGCGGGTTCAGTCTAAGGAATCGAGTCGATGATCCGCAGTGGTGGTGGTGGCGGTGGGTTGTTGTTGTTGTTGTTGTTCGCACCAATGTTTGAATCGGGGTATTCTCGCTGCTGGATCAATTGGGTGATCTCTGGCGGAAAACGAATCCGGGTCGCGTCTCGGTGGCATCTGAAGGGTTTAGAAGAGAAGAGAAATGTAGAATAGAATGAGGTCTAAGGGAATCACTACCCAAATGCACATGAGCAAATGCACACAAAATCACTTCATTCAATCAAACAAGGGTTACAACGATCTAACTATCGCAAAAGTGCGTGTACTATAAAGGTTTACATGGAGGAATACTACTAATATGTGGGGACTTCTACTAATTTGAACCGTGGAAGACTCCATGATGTCTGCTCCACCGTCTTCAAAATCGGGTTCACTTGGATCCGAATCTGTGTCGCCGATGTTGATGTAGTCGATTGGGTATTCGACATACTGGTCTTCATTCCCGAGCGCCAACTTCTTCTTGAGCTCTTCGCTCTCGTACTTAAGATCGTTATTGTGTCTTGCCGAGCTACGATCTCGCCCATGTAGTCCTTGCGTGTAGTCTTTAGTTCTTCTTCCAGTTCGATGATCCTTTCCTTTGTCTTCTGCAACTCCAACATGTCATTGCACATTTGATTCTCCTGGCGTCGAATGTGCTGGTTTAACTCCTGGATGAAAGCTACAATGGACCTATCCTTCTTGGTGCTGACGACGTCCCAGTTGTCATCTCGGCGTCCGCAAATCTGGTAGATGGTGTCCTTGAGGTCTTCTTGATAGACTTCTCCAATGCGTCCCATGGTGATGTGAGATGCCATGCTCTTTCCCAGACTCCAAGTGGGTGCACTGAAAACACTATCTATAGGATTGGTGATTGGGGCAAATGTCCTTCCTGGAACGTGAGCATGAATCTTCCAGCGCTCCTCTTCAGGCAGAGTGGCGTTGAAAGTCCCGGTGAAGCTTGGTAGTCCAATGTTCAGGTACTTAGTAACTTCCTTCAAGTGAAATCCAAAAGGTGTGCCTTCATCCGGTTGGGTGTACTTGATCTTCGCGTCCGTCATCCTAAAGAGAGTAGAAAAGATGAGGAGTTAGAAAATGGGAAGAGAGAGTGATCTATGGCTTTAACTTAGTGGTCGTGTCCTCACATCAACAGGTGTTTCGATACCATTCTCTCAGAGCGACCGCACCCAAATGGATCAAGTCTCGTGCTCGTGTCATCCCCGGATCAAGAATGCCGACACCACACAAGATTTCAAGGATTTATAGCAGAGTAGCAATCACACACTTATTACATCGTTGTCCACAAGGGAACTGAATACAATAATATGGCTTAAGGCCATCTAATAATAACAGCGGAAGGCTTGGAAGGTAAGCGAGTCCATCAACTCCAACGGCATCACTGAGTATAGAACCACGACCTAACACCTTACTCGTCATCTGAAAAGTCTGCAACGTGAAAAGTTGCAGCCCGAAAACGGGTCAGCACATGGAATATGCTGGCAATGTAACACATAAGAGCAATGAAGGAAATAAACCTATACTACATGCATATATGGCTGGTGGTAAGGCTCTACGGTTACATTTGCATAAAGCTGATTTTTCCCTACATCAAAGGAATAATTTTATTTAAACTATCATGGTGGTTGTTAAACATTGAGAATGGTTGACAACATCCTCAATCCCAATTAAAAAGTACTCATCAAATCCCAATAACTTTTATTTAGAAGTAACGTGTTGAGATTCACATGATATTCAATTACAGGATACTCAAATTGTCCATAACCGGGGACACGGCTAATCATGATTAGTTTATACACTCTGCAGAGGTTTGCGCACTTTTCCCCACAAGACTCGATCGCCTCCGCTTGGTTCTCGCACTACATGGTGTTTGAGAAACGGATGACCGAGACATAGTCTTTCGTAAGCGCTAGCACCTTACATGTGGGTAGACCGTACCAACCTACATCCCCTACATCAGCTAGCCTACCCGTAAGAGTTCGCACGACTTAGTCAACTACGCCAGAGCCCATAATTGGCTTGTGGCTGCACACGGAAGTTTCCAGTTTGAATAATCTTATGATCCCTTAGAGCCCGGGTGGCGGTCCAAGAAATACAGCAAGTCTGATGGAAACCAGTGCCTCAATCCACCCAGATGTGTGTTTAGGTTGCCACCTTAGATAAACCATTAATTAACAATCTCACATCTGTCATGGATATTCACTCACCCAATCCACGCCTACTAGCATAGCATGGCATGAACAAGCAAACGAGAAGTAACTCCCAAGGTTTCATAAGTAAAACAGTAATAGGTACTACCTCAATCTACTTCCCAAAACCCACAATTTAATTAGATCCTAATCATGCAAGTGTTTGAGGAATAGATCTAATGCATAAAACTGGGTATGAGAAGGGTATGATCAAAGTGTTACTTGCCTTGTCGATGATCCGCGAGTCCTAGAGATTCAAATAACAAGCGGCGCCTCCGGTGATCTAACGCAGACAAACAACAAGCATACAATAAGTACTCATCTAATGCACAGGAAATCTCGAATAAAAGATCTAACCAGAAAGTTCAACTTAAGAACCCTGGTTGCAAAGAATCGAATCAAAACAAACTCCGAAAATCGAAACTCGAGAGAGAACGACTCGGTTTAGCGATCTGAAATTAGGTCAAAATTTCACAGTAGCAAAACTCTGTGAAAGTAGGGTAGTCGAACGGCGGTTTCACATTTAAACTCCAGGCGCTTGAATCACCTGATTCCGATAAACGAGCGAGAAATAAAACAGTTTTGAAAATCAGATCTGAAATCAAATCAGAAAAATAACGGATTAAATCCGGTTAAAAGAAAAACGACGAACGAGTTAAATAGTGAACGTTCGTTAACAGAACGAATCCAACGAACGCGTTCATTGAAACGAACGGTTCGGTGAACGTTCGTTAAATAAGAAAACCGAAAAAATAAAACCAATCTAGGTTTTTTTAAAAAAAAACCGAATATATATATATTTTTAAAATAAACCGGACGGTTCGAGGGGAAAAAACCGAATCGGCGCGGGCGGCGGTGGCTACCTCCGGTGATCGCCGGAGGGCGCCCGGCTCGGGAGAGGTGGCGGGTCCGGTCGGGCGGCGGGTCCGGCGTCGGCGGGCGGCGGCCACGGCGGCGGGCGGGCGGCGACCACGGCGGCGGCGGCTCGGCGGCCGGGACTGGGTGGCGTCGGGCTCCGTGGTGGGGGTTTGGGGTGAGAGAGAGGGGGCCGGGGGTATAAAGGGGGGGGCGGTGGCGGCTTGGGAGGGTAAGGGAGCCGGGTCCGGAGGGACTCGGGCGGTGGCGGCGCTCTCGCGGCGGCGGGAGTCCGCCGGGCGGGCGCGGGAGCGGGAGGGAGAGGGAGGTGGGCCGGGGGCTGGGCCTGGGGCCTGGCTGGCTTGGGCCGGCTGGGCCTCGGTCCAGGGGGGGGGCGCTGAAATTTTTTTTTAAAATAAAAAGTAAACCAAAACGAAATAAAAAAAAACCAAACGATCTCGGATTTAAATAAAACAAATTTTCCCCGACTCCTAAAAATGAGTCGAACAAAATGAACTTTAAAAACCAACAAACATGCGTAAAATTTTTAAAATGCTCATTTTGCCTAAGCAAAATAAATCTTCCAAAACCAAATTTGGTTTATTTATAATACCTTCATTTTTCCTAATTGTTTGGGAAAGTCATATTATTCCCTCTCAAAATATTTTTGTAGGAAAACTTTATGAAGATAATTTAAATAAATCCAAATGATCCTATTTTCAAAATTTGGAAAATCCCAAATATGAAAATAATGAAACTTCCAACTCTCTCCGAGGGTCCTTGAGTTGCGTGAAATTTCTAGGATCGGAAAAATGCGAGAAAATATGATATGCATGATGACCTAATGTATAACATTCCAAATTGAAAATTTGGGATGCTACACTATGGAAATGCCATGATAGGTAGGTATGGTGGCTGTTTTGAGGAACATATATGGTGGGTGTATGATACCGGCGAAAGGTGCACGGTTTTAGAGAGGCTAGCAATGGTGGGAGGAAGGAAAAGTGCGTATAATCCATGGACTCAACATTAGTCATGAAGAACTTATATACTTATTGCAAAAATCTAGAAGTTATCAAAGAAAAGTATTACGCGCATGCTCCTAGGGGGATAGATTGGTAGGAAAAGACCATCGCTCGTCCCCGACCGCCACTCATAAGGAAGACAATCAATAAATAAATCATGCTCCGAGTAGATCACATAACGGTTCACCATACATGCATGCTACGGGAATCACAAATTTTAACACAAGTATTTCTCAAATTCACAACTACTCAACTAGAATGACTCTAATATCACCATCTTCATATCTCAAAACAATTATCAAGCATCAAACTTTTCTTAGTATTCAACGCACTCAAAAGAAAGTTTTACAAATCTTGAATACCAAGCATATTAAGATTATTAAGCAAATTACCATGCTATTTAAGTCTCTCAAAATAATCTAACTGAAGCATGAGAGATCAATAGTTTCTATAAAACAAATCCACCATCGTGCTCTAAAAGATATAAGTGAAGCACTAGAGCAAAACTATAAAGCTCAAAAGATATAAGTGCAGCACATAGAGTATTCTAACAAATTCCAATTCATGTATGGCTCTCTCAAAAGGTGTGTACAGCAAGGATGATTGTGGTAAACTAAAAAGCAAAGAATCAAATCATACAAGACGCTCCAAGCAAAACACATATCATGTGGTGAATAAAAATATAGCTCCAAGTAATGTTACCGATGGATGTAGACGAAAGAGGGGATGCCTTACGGGGCATCCCCAAGCTTTGAATTTTTGGTATCCATAGATTATCTTGGGGGTGCCATGTGCATCCCCAAGCTTAGGCGCTGGCCACTCCTTGTTCCATAATCCATCAAAAGATTTCACCCAAAACTTGAAAACTTCACAACAGAAAACTCAACAGAAATCTCGTGAGCTCCGTTAGCGAAAGAACACAAAAGACCACTTCAAGGTACCATAATGAACTCATTCTTTATTTATATTGGTGTTAAATCTACTGTATTCCAACTTCTCTATGGTTTAAACTATTTTACTAGCCATAGATTAATCAAAATAAGCAAACAACACACGAAAAACAGAATCTGTCAAAAACAGAACAGTCTGTAGTAATCTGTAACTAACGCAAACTTCTGGAACTCCAAAAAATCAGCCAAAATAGGAAGACCTAGGAAATTTGTTTATTGATCATCATCAATTGGAATCACTATTTTATAGTGTTCTTGTGATTTTTAACAATTGTGTTCGTGAACAGAAAGTTTCTGGAAATTACAGCAAGATCAAATAACTATCATCCAAGAAGATCCTATTGGATTAACTTGGCATAAACACTAATTAAAACATAAAGACACATCTAAACAGAAGGTAGATGGATTATTTATTCCTAAAAAGAAACAAAAGCAAAAAAACTAAAAATAAAATTGGGTTGCCTCCCAACAAGCGCTATTGTTTAACGCCCTTAGCTAGGCATAAAGCAAGAATAGATCTAGGTATTGCCATCTTTGGTAGGCAATCCATAAGTGGCTCTCATAATAGATTCATATGGTAGTTTTATTTTGTTCCTAGGGAAGTGTTCCATGCCCTTCTTTAATGGAAATTGGAATCTAATATTCCCTTCCTTCATATCAATAATTGCACCAATCGTTCTAAGGAAAGGTCTACCAAGAATAATAGGACATAAAGGATTGCAATCTATATCAAGAACGATAAAATCTACGGGCACATAATTCCTATTTGCAACAATAAGAACATCATTAATTCTTCCCATAGGTTTCTTAATAGTGGAATCCGCAAGGTGCAAGTTTAGAGAGCAATTATCAAAATCGCGGAAATCTAGCAAATCACACAAAGTTTTGGGAATAGTGGAGACACTAGCACCCAAATCACATAAAGCATAAAATTCATGATCCTTAATCTTAATTTTAATAGTTGGTTCCCACTCATCATAAAGTTTTCTAGGGATAGAAACTTCCAACTCAAGTTTTTCTTCATAAGATTGCATCAAGGCATCAACGATATGTTTAGTAAACGCTTTATTTTGACTATAAGCATGAGGAGAATTTAGCACGGATTGCAACAAGGAAATACAATCAATCAAAGAGCAACTTTCATAATTAAATTCCTTGAAATCCAATATAGTGGGTTTAGCAACATCTAGGGTTTTATTCTTTTCAATCCCACTTTTATCAATTTCATCATCAAGATCTAAAAACTCTGAATTTTTGGAACGCCTTCTAGGTAAAGGTATATCATAATTAGTCTCATCAAGATTCATATTGCAAAACAAAGATTTAATAGGGGACACATCAATAAATTTTAGATCTTCATCTTGATTTTCATAGGGATTCGGTTTAGCGGCCATATTATTGACTAAGGTAGCCTGCTTATCCGAAATTTCAGCAGTCAACTTCTCAAGACGAGCAATTTGGGATCTTATACCATCAAATTCTTTAGACATATCATCGAGCTCTTTATTCATATAACTCATAAAACTTTTTTTGTTCTTTAAGCTTGTTTCTGAAGAAATTATTATGCTCAAATTGTAAAACCATAAAACTCCTGACGTTGCTTTCTATCTCTTCTAACCTTTTAAGGTGAAGATCACCAAATCTTGGAAGAGCCATCGCGATAAACAAGCAAACCAACACACGAGCAAAAAAGCAAGCGAAGAAAAAGGCAAACGGAAAAGAGAGGGCGAATAAAACGGCAAGGGTGAAGTGGGGGAGAGGAAAACAAGAGGCAAATGGCAAATAATGTAATGCGAGAGATAAGGGATTGTGATGGGTACTTGGTATGTTGACTTTTGCGTAGACTCCCCGGCAACGGCGCCAGAAATCTTCCTGCTACCTCTTGAGCACTGCGTTGGATTTCCTTGAAGAGAAAAGGGTGATGCAGCAGAGTAGAGTAAGTATTTCCCTCAGTTTTTGAGAACCAAGGTATCAGTCCAGTAGGAGGCTACGCGCGAGTCCCTCGTACCTACACAAAACAAATAGCTCAACGCAACCAACGCGATTAGGGGTTGTCAATCCCTTCACGGTCACTTACGAGAGTGAGATCTGATAGAGATGATAGATAATATTTTTGGTATTTTTCGTATAAAGATGCAAAGTAAAATAAAAGGCAAAGTAAAAAGCAAAGCAATAATAAAGTGATGGAAGATTGATATGATGAGAATAGACCCGGGGGCCATAGATTTCACTAGTGGCTTCTCTCAAGAGCATAAGTATTCTATGGTGGGTGAACAAATTACTATTGAGCAATTGACAGAATTGAGCATAGTTATGAGAATATCTAGGTATGATCATGATTATATAGGCATCACGTCCGAGACAAGTAGACCGACTCCTACCTGCATCTACTACTATTACTCCACTCATCGACCGCTATCCAAAGATGCATCTAGAGTATTAAGTTCAAGAAAACAGAGTAACACCTTAAGCAAGATGACATGATGTAGAGGATAAATTCATGCAATATGATAAAACCCCATCTTGTTATCCTCGATGGCAACAATACAATACGTGCCTTGCTGCCCCTCATCACACCGGAAAGGACACCGCAAGATTGAACCCAAAGCTAAGCACTTCTCCCATTGCAAGAAAAACCAATCTAGTAGGCCAAACCAAACTGATAATTCGAAGAGACTTGCAAAGATAACCAATCATACATAAAAGAATTTAGAGAAGATTCAAATATTGTTCATAGATAAACTTGATCATAAACCCACAATTCATCGGTCTCAACAAACACACCGCAAAAAGAAGATTACATTGAATAGATCTCCACGAGAGAGGGGGAGAACATTGTATTGAGATCCAAAAAGAGAGAAGAAGCCATCTAGCTACTAACTATGGACCCGAAGGTCTGAGGTAAACTACTCACACTTCATCGGAGGGGCTATGGTGATGATGTAGAAGCCCTCCATGGTGGATTCCCCTTCCGGCGGAGCTCCGGAACAGGCCCCAAGATGGGATCTCGTGGGTACAGAAGGTTGCGGTGGTGGAATTAGGTTTTTGGCTCCGTCTTTGATCGTTTGGGGGTACGTAGGTATATATAGGAGGAAGGAGTACGCCGGTGGAGCAAAGGGGGGCCCATGAGGCAGGGGGCGCGCCCTAGGGGGGGCGTGTGATGACCCACAAGTATAGGGGATCTATCGTAGTCCTTTTGATAAGTAAGAGTGTCGAACCCAATGAGGAGCAGAAGGAAATGATAAGCGGTTTTCAGCAAGGTATTCTCTGCAAGTACTGAAATAAGTGGTGACAGATAGTTTTGTGATAAGGTAAATTGTAACGAGCAACAAGTAACAAAAGTAAATACGGTGCAACAAGGTGGCCCAATCCTTTTTGTAGCGAAGGACAAGCCGGAACAAACTCTTATAAAAGGAAAAGCGCTCCCGAGGACACATGGGAATATCGTCAAGCTAGTTTTCATCACGTTCATATGATTCGCGTTCGATACTTTGATAATTTGATATGTGGGTGGACCAGTGCTTGGGTGCTGTTCTTACTTGAACAAGCATCCCACTTATGATTAACCTCAATTGCAAGCATCCGCAACTACAACAAAAGTATCAAGGTAAACCTAACCATAGCATGAAACATGTGGATCCAAATCAGCCCCTTACGAAGCAAGGCATAAACTAGGGTTTAAGCTTCTGTCACTCTAGCAACCCATCATCTACTTATTACTTCCCAATGCCTTCCTCTAGGCCCAAATAATGGTGAAGTGTTATGTAGTCGACGTTCACATAACACCACTAGAGGCTAGACAACATACATCTTATCAAAATATCAAACGAATACCAAATTCACATGACTACTAATAGCAAGACTTCTCCCTTGTCCTCAGGAACAAAGGTAACTACTCACAAAGCATATTCATGTTCATAATCAGAGGGGTAATAATATGCATATAGGATCTGAACATATGATCTTCCACCAAATAAACCAACTAGCATCAACTACAAGGAGTAATCAACACTACTAGCAACCTACTAGCACCAATCCCGGACTTTGAGACAAGAATTGGATACAAGAGATGAACTAGGGTTTGGAGATGAGATGGTGCTGGTGAAGATGTTGATGGAGATTGCCCTCTCCCGATGAGAGGAGCGTTGGTGATGACGATGGTGATGATTTCCCCCTCCCGGAGGGAAGTGTCCCCGGCAGAACAGCTCTGCCGGAGCTCTAGATTGGTTCCGCCAAGGTTCCGCCTCGTGGCGGCGGAGTCTCGTCCCGAAAGGTTCCCTCTGATTTTTTTCTCATCGAAAGACTTCATATAGAAGAAGATGGACGTCGGAGACCCACCAGGGGGCCCACGAGGTAGGGCGGCGCACCCTAGGAGGGGGGGGGGGGGCGCCCCCACCCTCGTGAGCAGGGTGTGGACCCCCTGGACTTCATCTTTGGCGAGGATTTTTCTTTATTTATTTTAAGATATTCCGTGGAGTTTCAGGACTTTTGGAGTTGCGCAGAATAGGTCTCTAATATTTGCTCCTTTTCCAGCCCAGAATTCCAGCTGCTGGCATTCTCCCTCCTTATGTAAACCTTGTAAAATAAAAGAGAATAGCCATAAGTATTGTGACATGAAGTGAAATATCAGCCCATAATGCAATAAATATCGATATAAAAGCATGATGCAAAATGGACGTATCAACTCCCCCAAGCTTAGACCTCGCTTGCCCTCAAGCGAAAAGCCGATAACAATAAATACGTCCTCATGTTTAGAGGTAGAGGCGTCAATAAAAATAAAATATGGACATGAAGGCATCATGATTATTCTCATAACAGCAACATATATAGATTTTGTCATATGATTACTTATGTTCAAGTGATGATCTATTCACAATGCAAAAGTATGAATCAGAAACCTTATTGGGCTCCAACAAATTATAATCTCAGTCATTGAAGCAATTGAATTTATTATAACATCAGAAAGAGTCTACGACAGAGCTTAAAAGCAAGTCCACATACTCAACTATCATCTAGTCCTTCATAATTGCTAACACTCACGCAATACTTGTGGTTATGAAGTTTTAATCGGACACAGAGAAAGATAGGGGCTTATAGTTTTGCCCCACAACCTTTTACCTCAAGGGTAATGTCAACAATAATAATTCATGCTCCCTACATCCAATTATATATATATATATATATATATATATATATATATATATATATATATATATATATATATATATATCATGTTCTTTCCAACATGCTGGGCTTGCCAAAGGATAAAATGAAAAAGGAAAGGTGAAGATCACCGTGACTCTTGCAAGGTAGAAGATAATAATAAAGGATAGGCCCTTCGCAGAGGGAAGCAGAGGTTGCCATGCGCTTTTATAGTTGGATGCACAAAATCTCAATGCGAAAGAACGTCACTTTATATTGCCCCTTATGATATGAACCTTTATTATGCAGTCCGTCGCTTTTATTACTTCCACATCACAAGATCGTATAAAGCTTATTTCTCCCACACCAATCAATCATACATATTTAGAGCAATTTTTATTGCTTTGCACCAATGATAACTTACTTGAAGGATCTTACTCAATCCATAGGTAGATATGGTGGACTCTCATGGCAAAACTGGTTTAAGGGTATTTGGAAGCACAAGTAGTATCTCTACTTGGTGCTGAGAATTTGGCTAGCATGAGGGGGAAAGGCAAGCTCAACACGTTAGAGGATCTATGACAACATACTTTATCTCAGATACAAGAAAACATAACTCATTATGTTGTCTTCCTTGTCCAACATCAACTCTTTAGCATGTCATATTTTATTGAGTGCTCCCAATCATAAAAGATGTCAATGATAATATATCTATATGTGAAACCTCTCTTTCCTTATTACTTCCTATTAATTGCAACGATGACCAAAGCTATGTTTGCCAACTCCCAACAACTTTTAATCATCATACTCTTTCTATGTGAAGTCATTACTTTCAATAAGATCAATATGAACTCTTTGTTTCTTTTTATTCTTTTTCTTCTTTTCTTTTATTCACTCAAAATCATGGCAAAATAATCAAGCCCTTGACTCAACACTAATATTTATTATATATAGCTCACGGACTCGATTACAAGAGAGATCATAAAGAAAAACTCAAAACTAGATCATGCCATAAACTTTATTCTACTAGATCAAGATACTACTAATAGGATCGAACTAAGAAAAATGGTAAAGATAGGAGTTGTGATTGTGATACGATACCGGGGCACCTCCAACAAGCTTGGCAGTTGCCAAGGGGAGTGCCCATACCCATGTGATTATATCTCCTTCTTTGTTGTTGGTGTAATATTCTTGGCGATGATTCCCCTCAGGATGCGGTTCTCCTCCTCGAGCTTATTGACTTGCTGCTTGAGGTCCATTATTTCCTTACGAAGCTTTCCTGTGACAGCTAAAGCTCCTTGCAGCCAAGGGTGTTGCATAGATGCGGGAGAACAAGTGACACTCCTCTTCATATTTTCATAAGAAAGAAATCTAACATTGGAAGGGATAACCGAGTTTGAAATAGCTGAGCTCTGTAGTTCCCCCATCGTGAACCCAACTCGGAGGCGAGAGGTGACTTCTTGATCCTCCATGGCATCTACCCTCATCAAGTCAGCCTCTATCTCTTCCTCCGTTGCTGGACCAAAGTGGTCAGCGTCGCTGTTTGCCCTTGGTTCCGGTGCCGGATTAGATACCCGGCTCTCCCCGATTGACTCTTGAGAAGACATCTTGCTCTAATCTGCAACAGCAACAGCTTGAAAACAAAAACAGAGGAGATTTGCGTGATACGGGAGTCAAAACCTTCGGGAGGTTATATAATGAATTTTTACCGACCAAAATACGTATCATGCAAGAAAACGGAGTCCGAAAGGCACATGAGGTGATCACGAGGTAGGGGGGCGCGCCCAGAGGGGTAGGGCGCGCCCACCACCCTCGTGGGGCCCTCGTGTCCTTCACGGACTGCTACTTATTTTTCTATTTTTCTAAATATTCCAAAACGGAGAAATATTGCCTTAAAAATTGTTTGGGAGTCGGTTTACTTACCGTACCACATACCTATTCCTTTTCGGAGTCTGAAACGTTCCGGAAAGTGTCCCTTATGTATTCCTCTGGGGTTACGGTTTCAATAATATTGGTTTCAACATTTATGGGATTACCTGAGATATAATGTTTGATTCTTTGACCGTTTACCACCTTCGGATTCGTGCCTTCGAAGTTGTTAATTTTTATGGCACCCGAACAATAGACCTCCTCGATAATATAGGGGCCTTCCCATTTAGATAGAAGTTTTCCTGCAAAAAATCTCAAAGGAGAGTTGTATAGCAATACATAATCACCTACATTAAACTCACGCTTTTGTATACTTTTGTCATGCCATCTTTTAACTTTTTCTTTAAACAACTTGGCATTTTCATATGCTTGGGTTCTCCATTCATCAAGTGAGCTAATATCAAATAACCTCTTTTCACCAGCAAGTTTGAAATCATAGTTAAGCTCTTTAATAGCCCAATATGCCTTATGTTCTAGTTCGAGAGGTAAGTGACATGCTTTTCCACAAACCATTTTATATGGAGACATACCCATAGGATTTTTATATGCAGTTCTATAAGCCCATAATGCATCATCAAGTTTCTTGGACCAATTCTTTCTAGACCTATTAACAGTCTATTGCAAAATTAATTTGAGCTCTCTATTGCTCAATTCTACTTGACCACTAGACTGCGGGTGATAAGGAGAGGCAATTCTATGATTAACGTCATACTTAGCAAGCATTTTACGGAAAGCACCATGAATAAAGTGTGAACCACCATCAGTCATTAAATATCTAGGGACTCCAAACCTCGGAAAAATAACTTCCTTAAGCATTTTAATAGAAGTGTTATGATCAGCACTACTAGTTGGAATAGCTTCTACCCACTTAGTAACGTAATCAACAACCACTAGAATATGTGTGTATCCATTAGAGGCAGGAAAAGGTCCCATGTAATCAAAGCCCCAAACATCAAATGGTTCAATAACAAGTGAATAATTCATAGGCATTTCTTGACATCTACTGATATTACCAATTCTTTGACATTCATCACAAGACAAGACAAACTTACGGGCATCCTTGAAGAGAGTAGGCCAATAAAAACCGGATTGCAATACCTTATGGGTAGTTCTATCTCCAGCATGGTGTCCTCCATAAGCCTCGGAATGACACTTGCGTAGGATCTGTTCCTGTTCATGCTCAGGTACACAACGTCTAATAACACCATCTACTCCTTCTTTATAAAGATGTGGGTCATCCCAAAAGTAATGTATCAAGTCATAGAAGAACTTTTTCTTTTGTTGGTATGTGAAACTAGGTGGTATAAACTTAGCAACAATATAATTAGCATAATCAGCATACCAAGGAGTACTACGAGAAGTACTTATAACATTTAATTGTTCATCAGGAAAGCTATCATCAATAGGTAGTGGGTCATCAAGAACATTTTCTAGCCTAGACAAGTTGTCTGCAACGGGGTTCTCAGCTCCCTTTCTATCAACGATGTGCAAATCAAATTCTTGTAGCAAGAGAACCCATCTAATAAGTCTAGGTTTAGCATCTTTATTTTCCATAAGATATTTGATAGCAGCATGATCCATGTGAATAGTTACTTTAGAATCAACAATATAAGGTCTGAACTTATCACAAGCAAATACAACTGCTAAAAGCTCTTTTTCAGTAGTAGCATAATTCCTTTGAGCATTGTCTAGAGTCTTACTAGCATAATGGATAACATTTAATTTCTTATCAACTCTTTGCCCTAGGACAGCACCTACAGCATAATCACTAGCATCACACATAATTTCAAAGGGTAAATTCCAATCAGGTGGCTGAACAACAGGTGCAGAGACTAATGCTTTCTTAAGTATTTCAAATGCTTCTACACAATCATCATCAAGGACAAATGGTATATATTTTTGTAATAAATTAGTCAGAGGCCGAGAAATTTTTGAGAAGTCCTTAATGAACCTCCTATAAAATCCGGCGTGACCAAGGAAACTTCTTATACCATTGATGTCCTTGGGACATGGCATCTTTTCAATAGCATCAACCTTGGCTTTATCAACTTCAATACCTCTTTCAGAAAATTTATGCCCCAAGACAATACCTTCGTTAACCATAAAGTGGCACTTTTCTCAATTCAAGACAAGATTAGTTTCTTCACATCTCTGCAAAACTCGATCAAGATTGCTCAAGCAATCATCAAAAGAGGAACCATAGACGGAAAAGTTGTCCATGAAAACCTCACAAATCTTTTCAAAAAAGTCAGAGAATATAGCCATCATGCATCTTTGAAAGGTAGCAGGTGCATTATATAAACCAAAAGGCATACGACTATAAGCAAAAGTACCAAAAGGGCATGTGAAAGTGGTCTTTGATTGATCTCTAGCCGACACATGTATTTGAGAGAAACCAGAATAACCATCTAGGAAGCAGTAATGTGTATGTTTGCATAATCTTTCTAGCATTTGATCAATAAAAGGTAAGGGGTAATGATCTTTCTTAGTAGGCTTATTTAATTTGCGGAAATCAATTACCATCCTATAACCTGTGATAATTCTTTGTGGAATCAATTCATCTTTATCATTAGGAACAATAGTAATACCTCCCTTCTTAGGAACAAAATGGACAGGACTTACCCACTGACTATCATCAACGGGATAAATTATACCTGCCTCCAGAAGCTTGAGTATTTCTTTTCTTACCACTTCTTTGATTTTAGGATTCAGACGTCGTTGAGGTTGACGAACTGGTTTGGCATCAGCTTCCAAATTTATTTTATGTTGACATAGAGTGGGACTAATGCCCTTAAGATCATCAAGAGTATATCCAATAGCAGCACGGTGCTTCTTCAGAGTTTTCAATAATCTTTCTTCTTCATGCTCTGAAAGGTTAGCACTAATAATAACAGGATATATCTTCTTTTCATCAAGATAAGCATATTTAAGATTATCAGGCAACGGTTTAAGCTCAAACACGGGATCACCCTTGGGTGGAGGAGGATCCCCTAAAATTTCAACAGGCAAATTGTGTTGCAGAATGGGTTCCTGTTTAAAGAATACTTTATCTATTTCCCTTCTTTCATTCATGAACATGTCATTTTCATGGTCTAGCAAATAGTGTTCTAAAGGATCACTAGGAGGTACGGCAGTAGAAGCAAGACCAATAATTTCATCCTTACTAGGCAATTCTTCCTCACGATGTTGTTTACTAAATTTGGAGAAATTAAACTCATGAACCATATCGTCCAAGCCAATAGTAACAACATTCTTTTCGCAATCTATCTTAGCATTAACAGTGTTCAAGAAGGGTCTACCAAATATAATGGGACAAAAGCTATCTTGTGGAGAAGTGAGAACAAGAAAATCAGCAGGATATTTAGTTTTCCCACACAAGACTTCAACATCTCTAACAATCCCAATTCGTGAAATAGTATCTCTATTGGCAAGCTTAATCGTGACATCAATACCTTCTAACTCAGCAGGTGCAATTTCATTCTTAATTTCTTCGTATAAAGTATGTGTGGGGACCCCGACTCATAAGCCGAGATCACCGAATGCACGTGTACAGTGATCCCAGAGATCAATGCTCACTGAACACACAGAAGCTGAATAACAAGAGTCTTACATCCATACATACCGTCTTACACAAATTATGACCATTATGGTCAAGTCTTACATAGATAAAGCCATAAGGGCTGAATACCAAATAAACTTAAGCAGCGGAAATCTTCGTTGATAAGTAGAACCCATGTCATCTGCCTTAACCCTACAGGCATTCTGACTGGGAAACGTCCTAGTTCGCATGTTCGTCTCCAATGGACTCTTCTTCGAACTCCTGTTCTTCCATGCCTGGCCAATTAAATAACCAGTGGCAAGCCAATGAGTACTTTGAATGTACCCGCAAGCAACCCATGTTTTGGTTCCAGATGTAACAATGCATGGTATAGGTAATTTTTTGCAGAAAGCTAGTTTTGAGTGCAATAACATGTTCAACAACTTGTAAGACATGCATCAGGAGAATTCAAGTAACCATGAGGACAGGTTACAGATATCAACATAAATAGAGTGGGCACCAACCCAACTCAATCATGTCAAGTCCCTTGACTGGACCCAAGTAGTTTTTTTTCCGACTATAAACAATAGGGTAAAACCCCACTGCAATTTTTATATTATAAAGCAAAGGAACAAGTAGTCTTACAGGCTTGAGGTAAGCTTACAGAAAAAAAGAAAAGGAAAAGAAAAAAGAAAGTAAAAAAGAAGGCCAAGTAAAAAAGAAAATTACAGCAGGGTCTGAAGCCAGAGATTGAAATGATTCTCATGCTTCTTCTTCATTCTAAACCTTAAAAGTTTTAGCTCCTCCAGGAAAATGAACTTCCATCCTTGAAAAGATGGAGCAATGTTTTCAAAAAATTTATTGTTTCTGGTTATCCAGATGGCCCATGCACCAAGAATGATGATCTCCATGTAGAAGGGGTACTTTAGTTTGTCCTTTAGATCTTGAAATGCTTCCAGCACTGACAGATTTGGTGTTCTTGTTGGACAAATAAAGTCCCAACACTGTTGTACAAATAGGCACACACACATGGTTTGTAAAACTCTGGACGTAGTTTAAGCAGCACCACCCAACTGTCCTTGACCATGCACACGGATATTCGAATAGTTTGACACTCTGCAGAGGTTGCGCACTTTACCCACAAGATCCGGGAAGCTTTCGTGTCATCCACGATCCCGCAGTACCTCAAATACTCGGGGGAAGCACCCGATCATTACCTTTCCCTAGACGACACTAACATAGGGTCCACTCGTTGATACACGGCCCTCGTGTATAAGAAAAAGATCGTGGGACTCTGCCCTTTTCACATTATTATGCATACACGGACCAACGGTGTGTCCGGTGCCCCGTGAAAACAGTCATGGCCGCCTATTCAAGCACGACCCCGTCCCGAGAGTGACCTCAAGTCACCCCCGTCACTAGTAATGTGGGCACCATGCTAGTATCATCCTAAGTAATCAATAATGCCCCGTCCCATAATGGGGTAGAGTGGTTGCACATGTTTGGTTGGGACGGTAATCACACATAAATCTAATCCATCATTTTACACACCAAAATCTCTCTTTGGTACACTGCTTCTTCCTCAAGTGGTGACCTTAGTTCAACATCTCCCAAGGGCATTAGGGGCACCCTATGGGGTTTTCGAAAAGTCCTTTGAGAATACTTTGTCTCCTTCACCATGCATATACCCATCCCTTTTTGCGTAGCAACTACTTTAGCATCCTATCTACTCCCACCGGCATAACCCTCATAAGGAGGTAGGGTCATGCACAATGCAAGTATCAATGAGGAAGTAACAGAGGCAACCATGCAACGTGGTTTACCATCTCATCATGATTCCGATGCAACAATAATAAGTGATATATGACATGCATAAAAAGGGT
Organism: Aegilops longissima; assembly: GCA_021605205.1. Lineage (NCBI taxonomy): Eukaryota > Viridiplantae > Streptophyta > Magnoliopsida > Poales > Poaceae > Aegilops > Aegilops longissima. Next base: position 200,809,822 of record CM038677.1, on the reverse strand, counting down.
TTCATGGACATGGTCAAAGGGCTGCTTGCCTGTTGTAACAAGGTCTTCGAGGTCTTCAAATATCTCTGGTCCAACTCCGAGCATTCCATCTACTTTGTCAACTATCGTCGAAAGCAACCATAATAAGCAACACGAAACGGCAGAAAATAAAAGTGCTCCAAAAATATTAATTTGACTTTTCTAGGACTTCTCTGGTTATATGAAAAATAACCAGAGTGGTTTCATTGGAATTGGATCAGTGGATATTTCTGAACATTTTGATCTGATGGAATCAAGGGGTTTATGGATTTGCCAGAAGTGTACAAAAATATATTTTTGGAAAATGAGCAAAGGCACCCATTTAACAAACCATGATTTTAGGAGCATCTAGGAGTTGGTTTCACTGGATTTGGAGTTCAAATGAATTTCTTATGAATTTGCAAAGTTGACAAATATGAAGAAATGGCTCAATATATTGTGTTGCACAGAAAGTATTAACAAAAATGTTCATAAACTAAGTTATGAACTTAGAAGCATCTAGGAATTTGAATCATGGCATTTGGATCAATTTTGAGCTCTCTGTGATTTTCTAAAGTTCATCACAAGAATAGGAAAAATAGGATTTGATAAATATTTGTGAAGAAAAGGTCTCTGGAAAAATGTGCAAATAGCACCATGTGATAGATCATGAATTTATGAACTACTACAAATTTGAATCATCAAATTTGGAGCTCTGTTGATTTATTTATGGATTTTTGAAGTTGACTGGAAAAAGAAAAAGACAAAGGATTTACCGAAACGGGCCAGATCTGGGCGGCGGCGCTACTGGTCGAGGTTTAGCAGCAGGCGCCACTGGCCGGCCCAGCTGCTCGGCCGCCAAGATGACAGGGGCGACGCCGATGGCGGATTCGGCGGGCTGCTTCCACTTAAACGGCGGGGCCCGCCCACCGTTCACGACGAAGGGGGCCCGAGCTCAGCCGTGTCCTACCTCCCGCTCGAACAGAGCAGAGGCAGGGGAGGCGAGGCCGAGCAGGCGCCAGAGTTCCCCCGACGGTACCGGCCACCTCCGGCGACGCCCGCCACACCGGCGGACTCAGCGCGCCGCGGCGCACCCGTCCATGTGCTGCACGCCCATGGGGGAGCCCGAGAAGAGGAGGGCTTCGTGTGCGGCGGATCGGGGCTGAAGGCGGGGTTCGGCAAGGCGAGGAAGGCACGAGGAGGAGGGGATGGAGCACGGGGGGAGTTGGAGGTGGTGATGAGAGGGCGCGGGTGTGTTCATGGGGACGAGAGAGGGGTCGAGGCCCATGAATTTAAGCGGCGGCCGGCGGCACTGCTCCGGCCATGGAGGTGCAAGGAGAGCACGGGAAGAGCAGTGGGTTGGTCCAGGGAATGCACGGGAGGGAGAGAGGGCCAAAGGAGTAGAGAGGGGGCTCGGGGCTGGCCTTTAATGGCGAGGCCGTGGCTCTCCGTGGACGTGGCCTACGGGCACCCGCGGGAATGGTCGCAATGGCCACGGGAGGAGGCCCGGGGCTGTCTACGGTGTTCGTGGGAGTCGAGTAGGGTGCCAGGAAGAGAGAGAGGGAGCGGGGCGAGGCTCTGGTGCTCGCGCGCACGAGGCCGGGCATTGGCCGAGCCGGGCGGCTCTGGGCACACGCCGCAGGAGGTGAGAGAGAGAGAGAGAGGGAAAGGAGGGGGGCAGCACGGTGGCGTGTTGCGGACGTCGAGGCACCTCGACTGGGGCAAGGGGGAGGCTCGAGGTGGTCGGGGGACGCGGCGTCAACGGCCGGGAGCACACTGACGTGCTCCAGAGCGTGCAAATGGCCGGCACCCGCGGCTTTTCCTCGCGTCCTCACGCGCCCAGTTGTGTTTGGCAGCTGCAGGGGGGAGTAAACAATGTGACAATGGCATTGGATGCTCTGGGGATTCACTGGAGTAAGGAGGAAGGTTGAGAGAGAGAGAAATGGTGCTATCCAGAGAGGGAAAAAGAGCTTTTCACCCCCATCATCATGGCTTCTTGGGCAGGAAAAGATGCAGGGGTTAGAGGAGGACCAGATGATGCTGTGGGAGAAAGCTTAGCTCATGGAGATTAGTGGAAAATGGCCAAAACATGCATTTTAAATTTCTGCCAGAAGGTGTTTGATGGTGGTTTGAGCAAGCAAATGAATTCCAAATGATATGAAGATTAACAGGATCAAGTGTCATATAGAAATGAGGTTGATCACCAAGTTGGAGCTCATTTGAAGAAAGTTGACAATGCAACTTTGGTAAACCCTAGAAATTAACAGAAATGGACTTCCCAAGATTTATTCATGCAAACCTATTCTCCTTGATGCACCACTTGGTGTAGTGTCCTCATTTGAGGTTCTGAACATGTCCACAAAAGTTGAGATCAAAAGGAGAAAGTTTCCAATGTAGAGTTGTTCAAATTTGGTTCTGGACAGGAAGGGTTTTGGGGCACTTTGATCAAGTTAACTTGTTCTCCAACTTGTGCCATTTGGTATAGATGAATTATTAGACCATTTGAGCATGTTCAAAAGGTTTGAGAACATTTGGACATGTTTGGCAATGTAAAGTTGCTCAAACTTCGAAATGGACAGAAATGGTTTTGAGGGGGTTTCATGGGGTTATACTATTCTCCATGACATGATACTTGTCAAGATCATCAAACATGTCATATGTGACATGCTAGAATTGTCTTGGAATTTTTGGAGAATATTTCCTTTGTAAATATTTCAAAATCTTGAAATATCCAGAAAGGGTTTTTGAGGAGTTTGACCAATATTTTGAACATGACCATGTGTTGAAACTCTTATATATGGAAAATATATGTCCATTGAGTCTCCCTAATTTTTCCCAAATATTTTTAAAGCTGTAAAATAATTTTAACCTATTAAAGACCATTTCTGGCCTAAAGAAAAAGCCTTTAAATAAAATAGGAAAGTAACTTTTAAAATTATATTTTTATGGTTTATGGGTATCCTATATCTAATAGGAGTCAAATATATTTTTGGAAAGATTTTTACTGCCCTGAATTAAGTATTTGCAGTGCAAATCTCAACTCAGGGGTTTTTGGAAAACAAAATTTTGAAAATACTATTTGGCCAAATTATTTTTGTAAGAAATTATTTTTATGTCCTATACACATGGCATGATCATTGGGAAAGGTTTTTGGATCAAGGAGAAGGAGTATAAGAGTTGGAGGATTTATTTGATTTTTAGAGCACTTGCAAACAGCAGACAAAAACCAATCAAGGCAAGGTCCAAATCACTCAAAAGTTTTTGTCAAACCACATTTTATCATGATTGTTAGCTTAAGTGTAGTGGCATGAAAATCAGGGTGTGACGGACCTACCCCCCTTACAAGAATCTCGTCCCCGAGATTCCCAAACTAGGCGTCGAAAGGAGTATGGAAACTTGGATTCGGGGTAGTCTTCACGTCCTCGTACTGCTTTTGTTTCCGTGCAGTGCTCCATTGTGCTTGAAGTACTTGATGGCGTGGCTTCGTGTATGACGCTCTTCTTGATCCAGGTTGCTAATGGGTAGCTTGCGTAAGTCATATTGGGCTAGAGGTCGATGGCTTGGTGATCGACATCCCTGTAGGGATCAGGTTGGTTAGGATGTTGGAAGCACTTCCGGAGCTGTGATTCGTGGAAAATGTTGTGCACAGTGGGTAACTCAGGTGGTAACTCTAGCTGGCAGTCGTCTACTCTTCGTCTTGAAGTGATCTCGGAGGGGGTTGTTAAATCTTGGAGTGATCTCAAAGGGGGCCGATGAATCTTGGTGTGGGTCTCCTTGTCATGGAAATGCTTGGTTCCTTAGAGAGGAGTGGCTTGCAGATACACCTGCTCTTCGACGAGAAAGTTCACTCCTTGACGATGGTGGTTGGTATAGTTCTTTCTCCTTGGCATGGCGGTCTTCAAATGTTCCTTGACCTGCTGAACGACTCTTCTTCCGTCTTCGGGTAGACAAGTAGGTCACCAAATAATGATGACAACTATCTTGTCTAAGTACTCCATGAAGGCTTTGTTGACGGGGTACATAAAGTAGGCCGAGGGATTGGTGGTGGTCTCTGTTGAGTGTGGGCCAAGGTGTTCTAGATCTAGTGTCAAGGCCCTAAGGTCCTGATCCGACCATGTTGTAGCTTGGTAGGGCTTAAGGGTTTCAAGGGTTCTAGTGTGCGAGTGAACATTTATCTGAAGGAAATATGCCCTAGAGGCAATAATAAAGTTATTAATTATTTCCTTATTTCATGATAAATGTTTATTATTCATGCTAGAATTGTATTAACCGGAAACATGATACATGTGTGAATACATAGACAAACAGAGTGTCACTAGTATGCCTCTACTTGACTAGCTCGTTAATCAAAGATGGTTATGTTTCCTAACCATGGACAAAGAGTTGTTATTTGATTAACGGGATCACATCATTAGGTGAATGATCTGATTGACATGACCCATTCCATTAGCTTAGCACCGATCGCTTAGTATGTTGCTATTGCTTTCTTCATGACTTATACAAAGTTCCTGCAACTATGAGATTATGCAACTCCGCTTACGGAGGAACACTTTGTGTGCTACCAAACGTCACAACGAATCGGGTGATTATAAAGGTACTCTACAGGTGTCTCCAAAAGTATATGTTGAGTTGGCATAATTCGAGATTAGGTTTTGTCACTCCGATTGTCGGAGATGTATCTCTGTGCCTTCTCGGTAATACTCATCACCTAAGCCTTGCAAGCATTGTAACTAATGAGTTAGTTATGAAAATGATGTATTACGGAACGAGTAAAGAGACTTGCCGGTAACGAGATTAAACTAGGTATTGGATACCGACGATCGAATCTCGGGCAAGTAACATACCGATGACAAAGGGAACAACGTATGTTGTTATGCGGTTTGACCGATAAAGATCTTCGTAGAATATGTAGGAGCCAATATGAACATCCAGGTTCCGCTATTGGTTATTGACCAAGAATAGTTCTAGGTCATGTCTACATAGTTCTCGAACCCGTAGGGTCCGCACGCTTAAGGTTTCAATGACAGTTATATTATGAGTTTATGAGTTTTGATGTACCGAAGGAGTTCGGAGTCCCGGATGAGATCGGGGACATGACGAGGAGTCTCGAAATGGTCGAGACGTAAAGATTGATATATTGGACGACTATATTCGGACATCGGAAAGGTTCTGAGTGATTCGGGTATTTTTCGGAGTACCGGAGAGTTACGGGAATACGTATTGGGCCTTGTTGGGCCATACGGGAAAAAAGGAAAAGGGCCTCAAGGGTGGCCGCACCCCTCCCCTTGGTCTGGTCCGAATTGGACTAGGGAAGGGGGGCGCCCCCTTCCTTCCTTCTCCTTTTCCCTTCCTCTTTTCCTATTCCATATGGGAGGTGGAATCCTACTAGGACTAGGGAGTCCTAGTAGGACTCCACACTTGGTGCGCCCCCTCCTAGGGCCGGCCCCCCTCCCCCTTGCTCCTTTATATACAGGGGCAGGGGGGCACCCCATGACACACAAGTTGATCTACGTGATCGTGCTTTAGCCGTGTGCGGTGCCCCCCTCCACCATATTCCACCTCGGTCATATCATCGCGGAGTTTAGGCGAAGCCCTGCGCCGGTAGAGCATCATCATCGTCACCACGCCGTCGTCTCGACGAACTCATCCCCGACGCTTTGCTGGATCGGAGCCCGGGATCGCCATCGAGCTGAACGTGTGCTGAACTCGGAGGTGCCGACGCTCGGTACTTGGATCGGTCGGATCGTGAAGACGTCGACTACATCAACCGCGTTGTCATAACGCTTCCGCTTTCGGTCTACGAGGGTACGTGGACACACTCTCCCCTCTCATTGCTATGCATCACCATGATCTTGCGTGTGAGTAGGAAATTTTTGAAATTACTACGTTCCCCAACAGTGGCATCCGAGCCAGGTTTTATGCGTTGATGTCATATGCACGAGTAGAACACAAGTGAGTTGTGGGCGATATAAGTCATACCGCTTACCAAAGATGTCATACTTTGGTTCAGCGGTATTGTGAGATGAAGCGGCCCGGACCGACATTACGCGTACGCTTACGCGAGACTGGTATCACCGCTTCGAGCACTCGTTGCTTAAAGGTGAGTGGCAGGTGTCTGTTTCTCTCACTTTAGTTGAACCGAGTGTGGCTACGCCCGGTCCTTGCGAAGGTTAAAACAGCACCAACTTGACAAACTATCTTTGTGGTTTTGATGCGTAGGTAAGAACGGTTCTTACTCAGCCCGTAGCAGCCACGTAAAACTTGCAACAACAAAGTAGAGGACGTCTAACTTGTTTTTGCAGGGCATGTTGTGATGTGATATGGTCAAGACGTGATGCTATATTTTATTGTATGAGATGATCATGTTTTGTAACCAAGTTATCGGCAATGGCGGGAGCCATATGGTTGTCGCTTTATTGTATGATATGCAAGCGCCATGTAATTGCTTTACTTTGTCACTAAGCGGTAGCGATAGTCGAGAAGCAATAGTTGGCGAGACGACAACGATGCTACGATGGAGATCAAGGTGTCGCTACCGGTGACGATGGTGATCATGATGGTGCTTCGGAGATGGAGATCACAAGCACAAGATGATGATGGCCATATCATATCACTTATATTGATTGCATGTGATGTTTATCCTTTATGCATCTTATCTTGCTTTGATTGACGGTAGCATTTTAAGATGATCTCTCACTAAAAATTATCAAGAAGTGTTCTCCCTGAGTATGCACCGTTGCCAAAGTTCGTAGTACCAAGACACCACGTGATGATAGGGTGTGATAAGTTCAACGTCCATCTACAACGGGTGCAAGCCAGTTTTGCACACGCATAATACTCAGGTTAAACTTGACGAGCCTAGCATATGCAGATATGGCCTCGGAACACGGAGACCGAAAGGTCGAGCGTGAATTATATAGTAGATATGATCAACATAGTGATGTTCACCATTGAAAACTACTCCATCTCACGTGATGATCGGTTATGGTTTAGTTGATTTGGATCACGTGTTCACTTAGATGACTAGAGAGATGTCTGTCTAAGTGGGAGTTCTTAAGTAATATGATTAATTGAACTTTAATTTATCATGAACTTAGTCCTGGTAGTATTTTGCAAATTATGTTGTAGATCAATAGCTCGCGTTGTTGCTTCCCTATGTTTGTTGCTTTCATATGTTTTGTTCCTAGAGAAAACTGTGTTGAAAGATGTTAGTAGCAATGATGCGGATTGGACCCGTGATCTGAGGTTTATCCTCATTGCTGCCTGTAAGAATTATGTCCTTGATGCACCGCTAGGTGACAGACCTATTGCAGGAGCAGATGCAGACGTTATGAACGTTTGGCTAGCTCAATATGATGACTACTTGATAGTTTAGTGCACCATGCTTAACGGCTTAGAATCGGGACTTCAAAGACGTTTTGAACGTCCACGGACCATATGAGATGTTCCAGGAATTGAAGTTAATATTTCAAGAAAATACCGAGTTGAGAGATATGAAGTCTCCAACAAGTTCTATAGCTAAAAGATGGAGGAGAATCGCTCAACTAGTGAGCATGTGCTCAAATTGTCCAGGTACTTCAATCGCTTGAATCAAGTGGGAGTTAATCTTCCAGATAAGATAGTGATTGACAGAATTCTCTAGTCACCATCACCAAGTTAGTAGAACTTCGTGATGAACTATAATATGCAAGGGATGACAAAAGTAATTCCCAAGCTCTTCGTGATGCTGAAATCGACGAAGGTAGAAATCAAGAAAAGAGAATAAAGTGTTGATGATTGACAAAACCACTAGTTTCAAGAAAAGGGCAAAGGGAAAGAAAGGGAACTTCAAGTAGAATGACAAGCAAGTTGTCGCTCCCGTGAAGAAGACCAAAGCTGGACCAAAGCCTGAAACTGAGTGCTTACACTACAAAGGAAATGGTCACTGGAAGCGGAAAAACCGTGAATATTTGGTGAGTAAGAAGGATGGCAAAGTGAACAAGGGTATATTTGATATACATGTGTTTGATGTGTGCCTTACTAGTGTTTATAGTAGCCCCTGAGTATTTGATATTTGTTCGGTTGCTAAGATTAGTAACTCGAAATAGGAGTTACAGAATAAACAGAGACTAGTTGAAGGGGAAGTGACGATGAGTGTTGAAAGTAGTTCCAAGATTGATATGATCATCATCGCACACTCTTTATACTTTCGGGATTAGTGTTAAACCTAAATAAATGTTATTTGGCGTTTGTGTTAAGCATGAATATGATTTGATCATGTTTATTGCGATACGATTATTCATTTAATGTTAGAGAATAATTGTTATTCTGTTTACATGAATAAGACCTTCGATGGTCATACACCCAATGAAAATAGTTTGTTGGATCTCGATCGTAGTGATACACATATTCATAATATTGATGCCAAAAGATGAAAAGTTAATAATGATAGTGCAACTTATTTATGGCACTGCCGTTTGGGTCATATCGGTGTAAAGCGCATGAAGAAACTCCATAAAGATGGATTTTCGGAATCACTCGGTTATGAATCATTTGATGCTTGTGAACCGTGCCTTTGGGCGAGATGACTAAAACTCCGTTCTTCGGAACAATGGAACGAGCAACAAACTTGTTGGAAATAATACATACTAATGTATGCAGACCAATGAGTATTAAGGCTCGCGGCGGGTATCGTTATTTTCTGATCTTCACTGATGATTTGAGCAGATATGGGTATATCTACTTGATGAAACATAAGTCTGAAATAGTTGAAAGGTTCAAAGAATTTCAGAGTGAAGTGGAAAAATCATCGTAACAAGAAAATAAAATTTCTGCGTTCTGATCGCGGAGACGAATATTTGAGTTACGAGTTTGGTCTTCAATTAAAACAAAGTGGAATAGTTTCACAGCTCACGCCACATGGAACACCACAACATAATGGTATGTCCAAACGTCATAACCGTACTTTATTGGATATAGTACAATCTATGATGTTTCTTACCGATTTACCAATATCGTTTTGGGATCATGCATTAGAGACAGCTGCATTCACGTTAAATAGGGCACCATCTAAATCCGTTGAGACGACACTATATGAACTGTGGTTTAGCAAGAAACCAAAGTTGTCGTTTCTTAAAGTTTGGGGTTGTGATGCTTATGTGAAAAAAGTTTCATCCAGATAAGCTCAAACCCAAATCGAAGAAATGCGTCCTCATAGGATACCCAAAGGAGACTGTTGGGTACACCTTCTGTCACAGATCCGAAGACAAGACATTCGTTGCTGAGAATGGATCCTTTCCAGAGAAGGAGTTTCTCTCGAAAGAAGTGAGTGGGAGGAAAGTAGAACTTGATAAGGTAATTGTACCTTCTCCCTTATTGGAAAGTAGTTCATCACAGAAATCTGTTCCTGTGACTACTACACCAATTAGTGAGGAAGCTAATGATGATGATCATGTAACTTCAGATCAAGTTACTACCGAACCTTGTAGGTCAACCAGAGTGAGATCCGCACCAGAGTGGTACGGTAATACCATTCTGGAGGTCATGTTACTTGACCATGACGAACCTACAAACTATGAGGAAGCGATGATGAGCCCAGATTCCGCAAAATGGTTTGAGACCATGAAATCTGAGATATGATCCATGTATGAGAACAAAGTATGGACTTTGATGGATTTGCCCGATGATCGGCAAACCATAGAAAATAAATGGATCTTCAAGAGGAAGACGGACGTTGATAGTAGTGTTACTAATCTACAAAGCTAGACTTGTCGAAAAAGGTTCTTGACAAAGTTCAAGGTGTTGACTACGATGAAATTTTCTCACTCGTAGCGATGCTTAAGTCTGTCCAAATCATGTTAGCAATTGCCGCATTTTTATGAAATCGCAAATGGATAAACAAAACTACATTCCTTAATGGATTTAAAGAAGAGTTGTATATGATGCAACGAGAAGGTATTGTCAATCCTAAAGGTGCTTGACAAAATACGCAAGCTCCAAATGATCCATCTATGGACCGGTGCAAGCATCTCGGAGTTGGAATATACGCTTTGATAAGTTGATCAAAGCATATAGTTTTATACAGACTTGCGGTGAAGCTGTATTTACTAGAAAGTGAGTGGGAGCACTACATCATTTCTGATAAGTATATGTGAATGACATATTGTAGATCGGAAATAATGTAGAATTATTCTGCAAAGCATAAAGGAGTGTTGGAAAGGAGTTTTTCAAAGAAAGACCTCGGTGAAGCTGCTTACATATTGAGCATCAAGATCTATAGAGATAGATCAAGACACTTGATAAGTTTTTTCAATAAGTACATACCTTGATAAGATTTTGAAGTAAGTTCAAAATGGAACAGTCTAAGAAAGAGTTCTTGCCTGTGTTACAAGGTGTGAAATTGAGTAAGACTCAAAACCCGACCACGGCAGAAGATAGAAAGAGAATGAAAGTCATTCCCTATGCCTTGGCCATAGGTTCTATAAAGTATACCATGCTGTGTACCAGATCTATTGTATACCCTACACTGAGTTTGGCAAGGGAGTACAATAGTGATCTAGGAGTAGATCACTGGACATCGGTCAAAATTATCCTTAGTGGAATAAGGATATGTTTCTCAATTATGGAAGTGACAAAAGGTTCGTCGTAAAGGGTTATGTCGATGCAAGTTTTGACACCGATCTGGATGACTCTAAGTCTCGATCTAGATACATATTGAAAGTGGGAGCAATTATCTAGAGTAGCTCCGTGCAGAGCATTGTAGACATAGAAAATTGCAAAATACATAACGGACCTGAATGTGAAAGACCCGTTGACTAGAATTATCTCACAAGCAAAACATGATCACACCTTAGTACTCTTTGGTTGTTAATCACATAGCGATGTGAACTAGATTACTGACTCTAGTAAACCCTTTGGGTGTTGATCACATATCGATGTGAACTATGGGTGTTAATCACATGGTGATGTGAACTATTGCTGTTAAATCACATGGCGATGTGAACTAGATTATTGACTCTAGTGCAAGTGGGAGACTGAAGGAAATATGCCCTAGAGGCAATAATAAAGTTATTAATTATTTCCTTATTTCATGATAAATGTTTATTATTCATGCTAGAATTGTATTAACCGGAAACATGATACATGTGTGAATACATAGACAAACAGAGTGTCACTAGTATGCCTCTACTTGACTAGCTCGTTAATCAAAGATGGTTATGTTTCCTAACCATGGACAAAGAGTTGTTATTTGATTAACGGGATCACATCATTAGGTGAATGATCTGATTGACATGACCCATTCCATTAGCTTAGCACCCGATCGTTTAGTATGTTGCTATTGCTTTCTTCATGACTTATACAAAGTTCCTGCAACTATGAGATTATGCAACTCCCGTTTACCGGAGGAACACTTTGTGTGCTACCAAACGTCACAACGTAACTGGGTGATTATAAAGGTACTCTACAGGTGTCTCCAAAAGTATATGTTGAGTTGGCATAATTGAGATTAGGTTTTGTCACTCCGATTGTCGGAGAGGTATCTCTGGCCTTCTCGGTAATACTCATCACCTAAGCCTTGCAAGCATTGTAACTAATGAGTTAGTTATGAAAATGATGTATTACGGAACGAGTAAAGAGACTTGCCGGTAACGAGATTAAACTAGGTATTGGATACCGACGATCGAATCTCGGGCAAGTAACATACCGATGACAAAGGGAACAACGTATGTTGTTATGCGGTTTGACCGATAAAGATCTTCGTAGAATATGTAGGAGCCAATATGAACATCCAGGTTCCGCTATTGGTTATTGACCAAGAATAGTTCTAGGTCATGTCTACATAGTTCTCGAACCCGTAGGGTCCGCACGCAAGGTTTCGATGATGCTTATATTATGAGTTTATGAGTTTTGATGTACCGAAGGAGTTCGGAGTCCCAGATGAGATCGGGGACATGATGAGGAGTCTCGAAATGGTCGAGACGTAAAGATCGATATATTGGACGACTATATTCGGACATCGGAAAGGTTCTGAGTGATTCGGGTATTTTTCGGAGTACCGGAGAGTTACGGGAATACGTATTGGGCCTTATTGGGCCATACGGGAAAGAAGGAAAAGGGCCTCAAGGGTGGCCGCAGCCCTCCCCTTGGTCTGGTCCGAATTGGACTAGGGAAGGGCGCCCTTCCTTCCTTCTCCTTTTCCTTCCTCTTTTCCTATTCCATATGGGAGGTGGAATCCTACTAGGACTAGGGAGTCCTAGTAGGACTCCACACTTGGTGCGCCCCCTCCTAGGGCCGGCCCCCCTCCCCCTTGCTCCTTTATATACAGGGGCAGGGGGGCACCCCATGACACACAAGTTGATCTACGTGATCGTTCCTTAGCCGTGTGCGGTGCCCCCCTCCACCATATTCCACCTCGGTCATATCATCGCGGAGTTTAGGCGAAGCCCTGCGCCGGTAGAGCATCATCATCGTCACCACGCCGTCGTGCTGACGGAACTCATCCCCGACGCTTTGCTGGATCGGAGCCCGGGGATCGTCATCGAGCTGAACGTGTGCTGAACTCGGAGGTGCCGTACGTTCGGTACTTGGATCGGTCGGATCGTGAAGACGTACGACTACATCAACCGCGTTGTCATAACGCTTCCGCTTTCGGTCTACGAGGGTACGTGGACACACTCTCCCCTCTCGTTGCTATGCATCACCATGATCTTGCGTGTGCGTAGGAAATTTTTGAAATTACTACGTTCCCCAACATTATCATCTTATCTTTAAGCACAGTTTCTGAGATGCCAATTGTTCTACCTAGTCCTTCAAATAAATAACCTTATACCACCGAGAGCATCATCTCGTATAGGTCAACTCCAATCACCACTCATGTTATCCATATGCTCGTGACTCCGGAGGGGAGGTCTAATAAAATCCTATATGTCTACGATCCCCAAACTCATATGTATGGCTACCCCTAAAAATCCATGGGTAGAGCATACAAGCTTCCAAGCTGGAATGAAACAGGACAATCCAAGTGCTCATCCTATTCTTCCAAGGTCCATCTTAGTGCATCTCTATTTTAAGGAAACACGTCGTATGCCACTCCAAAATCTTGTTTCCTTCCTATGAATCAACTCAAACAATCCGTTAACTTCCATTAATCCCTACATAATCCATTAATTCTACAAATCCAATGTCTATGGTGTTCTACGTGATCTTATAGTGTCCTATAACCCCCCCATATGCTTGAAAAGGCTATCTCTACTATAGTCAGTCCACCAATTCCCATTATCATGGTCAAGTAACCTCCAAGGTCAAGTTTATATCAACTCCGACAATTAATCCAATCTCCTAGTTTATTGTCCACCGAGAAACATGGTATCACGATCAAGATTATCGGTCTAATTCCAATTTACTCCGAACCATGTAGACTTACCCAGCATCTATACTCAACTAGGATCACCTATTTAAATCCAAATCTTGTGTCCAACGAGAATTTCCACACTTTCCCCCAAGTCATTATCGTAATATCAAGTATCTCCTATCAATATCCCCTGGCTAAGTCAAATCCTTATACCTCCAAGAATTTCAGCTTGCGATCATAATTGTGCTATTAAATCCAATTTACTCAGGGGTAATGAAAGCTATGCTACTCTATAATCATGATCCCACCAAGTTCATCTACCAACATGAAAGCCTTATAATCCTCTGAAGAGTCTCAAATAATTCCTCAAGGTCACTGATATAAACTCATCAAGTCATTTGTCATCTATTCCTATATCCTCAACTGGTCTTTCCTATGGCATCGTCAGTTTTGGTGCTATCTTAGGATGATAACGTGCTCGTTCGCTATGTCCACTAGTTCCATAATGAACCCAGTGCTATGCGAGGTTACAGAGGCTTAACTGGTCCACTTGTAATTCTGTGGGTTAAGCACTTGGTTAAGGACTCGAGCTGGGGTATCTCGTGAAGTCTCGAAGGGTATAGTGATGGGTTTACAGTCTTGAGAGGTAAACATAACTCTACGGGGGTGCACTCGGTTGAGGAGGTTGTAGCAAAAGTCTTCAGTGCTGGTTGGTTGCCAAAGTAGAATCCTTGGTGTATCTTGTCTTGCTAGCCTTCAGTTGAGGAGAGAGACGAGAGGGAGAGGTAGAATAGAGGAGGGGAATGCCTAAAGGGGGTTCTATAGTGCAAGTGCAAACAAATAGGTGCAAAAAGGGCCAAACAGAAGAAGCAAGGTAAGGAAGGTGATATAGTCGCATACTTGTCGCCTAGGGCAAAAGTGCGACCTATATCAAAACACAAACAAATAAAAACAAGCAACACACAATCATGGTTCTATTCGAACCATCATACGGACTCGACTGCGCATAGGGGGTACACGACTCATCCTACCCTAGGGGTTCTCGGACTCAGTAGTCGTGCCTTGTGCCTCATGCAGTCTTCTGAGTTTTCCTCAGGTGTTGCTACGTCTCTTATAATTGTTTGGTGAAACAATCCGGGTTGAGCCTGAAGATTCTTCAACAACTTCTCACATGTTAAAGTGATGGGGTGAAGGTGGCTCCTTGTAGCTGGCGTTGACTTGGTCTCCTCTTGTCTTCCTAATCATGACGATCACTTCTACCTTTTTAAGGTGTCGGCGGTTCCAGGTGGCAATCCTTTATGCAATGACTTTAACAAGGCATAATAGAGGTCCAACATGTCGGTTACGTTGATGACAACATCGACACCAAGAGCGGGGGATGAAGAGAACCGTTTTCCTACTCACTATCGTGAGGCGGACCAGATGGCGAGGTTCTCATCCACCGGTGGTTGTCGATACAACAACAGTAAGGACAGGACAGCTCTATTAGCGATGTATATCATGATCTTGCATTTCCTATGCCCTGGTCATCGTAGGCTAAGGTTGCACCATCTTGGTGTAATGCCGAAGGTTTCACCATCCTCTGGGTCTTCATGTCCTCATTCTTCAAAGGCGTATCTTTTGTTGGCATCGTCTTGTTGTGGTGTCGCCAATCTTGGGTTCAGAAGAGGTGGGTGAGTGTTTGGCAAGGTGTACTCCTTCTAGGCTATCCACGAGGATTACAAGGAATCCCGTGGTCAGGGGCTTGAGGGTGCTAGCGACCGCTTTGCAATAGTTTTGAAGGGAAGAGATCGATGGGGAAAGTATACCTTAGTTTTCGAAAAACTGAGAAGGGAAGAGAAGTATAGACAGTTTTTGAAAACCAGCGATAGTTTTGAAAATAGTTTTACCCTAACTAACGACCATGCTAACTAAGGCTTCCTACAGTCAGGATGGCTCTGATACCAGCTCTGTGGGGACCCCGACTCATAAGTCGAGATCACCGAATGCACATGTACAGTGATCCCAGAGATCAATGCTCACTGAACACACAGAAGCTGAATAACAAGAGTCTTACATCCATACATACCTTCTTACACAAATTATGACCATTATGGTCAAGTCTTACATAGATAAAGCCATAAGGGCTGAATACCAAATAAACTTAAGCAGCGGAAATCTTCGTTGATAAGTAGAACCCATGCCATCTGCCTTAACCCTATAGGCATTCTGACTGGGAAACGTCCTAGTTCGCATGTTCGTCTCCAACGGACTCTTCTTCGAACTCCTGTTCTTCCATGCCTGGCCAATTAAATAACCAGTGGCAAGCCAATGAGTACTTTGAATGTACTTGCAAGCAACCCATGTTTTGGTTCCAGATGCAACAATGCATGGTATAGGTAAATTTTTGCAGAAAGCTAGTTTTGAGTGCAATAACATGTTCAACAACTTCTAAGACATGCATCAGGAGAATTCAAGTAACCATGAGGATAGGTTACAGATATCAACATAAATAGAGTGGGCACCAACCCAACTCAATCATGTCAAGTCCCTTGACTAGACGCAAGTAGTTTTATCAATGCACACACACATGGTTTGTAAAACTCTGGACGTAGTTTAAGCAGCACTACCCAACTGTCCTTGACTGTGGACACGGCTATTCGAATAGTTTGACACTCTGCAGAGGTTGCGCACTTTACCCATAAGATCCGGGAAGCTTTCGTGTCATCCACGATCCCGCAGTACCTCAAGTACTCGGGGGAAGCACCCAATCATTACCTTTCCCTAGACGACACTAACATAGGGTCCACTCACTGATACACGACCCTCGTGTATAAGAAAAAGATCGTGGGACTCTGCCCTTTTCACATTATTACGCATACACGAAGGGACCAACGGTGTGTCCGGTGCCCTGCGAAAACAGTCATGGCCGCCTATTCAAGCATGACCCCGTCCCGGGAGTGACCTCAAGTCACCCCCGTCACTAGTAATGTGGGCACCATGCTAGTATCAGCCTAAGTAATCAATAATGCCCCGTCCCATAATGGGGTAGAGTGGTTGCACATGTTTGGTTGGGACGGTAATCACACATAAATCTAATACATCATTTTACACACCAAAATCACTCTTTGGTACACTGCTTCTTCCTCAAGTGGTGACCTTAGTTCAACATCTCCCAAGGGCATTAGGGGCACCCGATGGGGTTTTCGAAAAGTCCTTTGAAAATACTTTGTCTCCTTCACCATGCATATACCCGTCCCTTTTTGCGTAGCAACTACTTTAGCATCCTATCTACTCCCACCGGCATAACCCTCATAAGGAGGTAGGGTCATGCACAATGCAAGTATCAATGAGGAAGTAACAGAGGCAACCATCCAACGTGGTTTACCATCTCATCATGATTCCGATGCAACAATAATAAGTGATATATGACATGCATAAAAAGGGTTTCATGGACATGGTCAAAGGGCTGCTTGCCTGTTGTAACAAGGTCTTCGAGGTCTTCAAATATCTCTGGTCCAACTCCGAGCATTCCATCTACTTCGTCAAAAGCAACCATAATAAGCAACACGAAACGGCAGAAAATAAAAGTGCTCTAAAAATATTAATTTGACTTTTCTAGGACTTCTCTGGTTATATGAAAAATAAGTAGAGTGGTTTCATTGGAATTGGATCAGTGGATATTTCTGAACATTTTGATCTGATGGAATCAAGGGGTTTATGGATTTGCCAGAAGTGTACAGAAATATATTTTTGGAAAATGAGCAAAGGCACCCATTTAACAAACCATGATTTTAGGAGCATCTAGGAGTTGGTTTCACTGGATTTGGAGTTCAAATGAATTTCTTATGAATTTTCAAAGTTGACAAATATGAAGAAATGGCTCAATATATTGTGTTGCACAGAAAGTATTAACAAAAATGTTCATAAACTAAGTTATGAACTTAGAAGCATCTAGGAATTTGAATCATGGCATTTGGATCAATTTTGAGCTCTCTGTGATTTTCTAAAGTTCATCACAAGAATAGGAAAAATAGGATTCGATAAATATTTGTGAAGAAAAGGTCTCTGGAAAAATGTGCAAATAGCACCATGTGATATATCATGAATTTATGAACTACCAGAAATTTGAATCATCAAATTTGGAGCTCTGTTCATTTATTTATGGATTTTTGAAGTTGACTGGAAAAAGAAAAATACAAAGGATTTACCGAAACGGGCCAGATCTGAACGGCGGCGGCGCGATGGGGCGAGGTTTAGCAGCAGGGCGCCACTGGGCCGGCCCAGCGGCTCGGCCGCGCGGCGACAGGGGCGACGTCGATGGCGGATTCGGCAAAGCCGTTTCCACTTAAACGGCGGGGCCCGCCCACCGGGTCGCTGACGAGCGGGGCCCGGAGCTCAGGTCGTCTCCTACCTCCCGCTCGAACAGAGCAGAGGCAGGGGAGGCGAGGCCGAGCAGGCGCCGGCGTTCCCAGACAGTACCGCCACCTCCGCGACGCCTGCAAACCGGCGGACTCAGCCAAGCCGTGGCGCACCTGTCCATGTGCTTGCGCGCGCCCACGGGAGCCCGGGAAGAGGAGGGCTTCGGGTGCGGTGGACCGGGGCTGACGGCGGGGTTCGACAAGGCGAGGAAGGCACGAGGAGGAGGGGATGGAGCACGGGGGGAGTTGGAGGTGGTGATGAGAGGGTGCGGGTGTGTTCATGGGGACGAGAGAGGGGTCGAGGCCCATGAATTTAAGCGGCGGCCGGCGGCACTGCTCCGGCCATGGAGGTGCAAGGAGAGCACGTGAAGAGCAGTGGGTTGGTCCAGGGAATGCACGGGAGGGAGAGAGGGCCAAAGGAGTAGAGAGGGGGCTCGAGGGTGGCCTTAAATGGCGAGGCCGTGGCTCTCCGTGGACGTGGCCTACGGGCACCCGCGGGAATGGCCGCAGTGGCCATGGGAGGAGGCCCGGGGCTGTCTACGGTGTTCGTGGGAGTCGAGTAGGGTGCCAGGAAGAGAGAGAGGGAGCGGGGTGAGGCTCTGGTGCTCGCGCGTGCGAGGCCGGGCATTGGCCGAGCCGGGCGGCTCTGGGCACGCGCCGCAGGAGGTGAGAGAGAGAGGGAAAGGAGGGGGGCAGCATGGTGGCGTGTTGCGGTCGTCGAGGCACCTCGACTGGCGCAAGGGGGAGGCTCGAGGTGGTCGGGGGACGCGGCGTCAACGGTCGGGAGCACGCTGACGTGCTCCAGAGCGTGCAAATGGCCGGCACCCGCGGCTTTTTCTCGCGTCCTCACGCGCCCACTTGTGTCTGGTAGCTGCAGGGGGGAGTAAACAATGTGACAATGGCATTGGATGCTCTGGGGATCCACTGGAGTGAGGAGGGAGGTTGAGAGAGAGAGAAATGGTGTTGTCCAGAGAGGGAAAAGAGCTTTTCACCCCCATCATCATGGCTCCTCGGGCAGGGAAATATGCAGGGGTTAGAGGAGGACCAGATGATGCTGTGGGAGAAAGCTTAGCTCATGGAGATTAGTGGAAATGGCCAAAACATGTATTTTAAATTTCTGCCAGAAGGTATTTGATGGTGGTTTGAGCAAGCAAATGAATTCCAAATGATATGAAGATTAACAGGATCAAGTGTCATATAGAAATGAGGTTGATCACCAAGTTGGATCTCATTTGAAGAAAGTTGACAATGCAACTTTGCTAAACCCTAGAAATCAACAGAAATGGACTTCCCAAGATTTATTCATGCAAACCTATTCTCCTTGATGCACCACTTGGTGTAGTGTCCTCATTTGAGGTTCTGAACATGTCCACAAAAGTTGAGATCAAAAGGAGAAAGTTTCCAATGTAGAGTTGTTCAAATTTGGTTCTGGACAGGAAGGGTTTTGGGGCACTTTGATCAAGTTAACTTGTTCCCCAACTTGTGACATTTGGTCTAGATGAATTATTAGACCATTTGAGCATGTTCACAAGGTTTGAGAACATTTGGACATGTTTGGCAATGTAAAGTTGCTCAAACTTCAAAATGGACATAAATGGTTTTGAGGGGGTTTCATGGGGTTATACTATTCTCCATGACATGATACTTGTCAAGATCATCAAACATGTCATATGTGACATTCTAGAATTTTCTTGGATTTTTTGGAGAATATTTACTTTGTAAATATTTCAAAAGCTTGAAATATCCAGAAAGGGTTTTTGAGGAGTTTGACCAATATTTTGAACATGACCATGTGTTGAAACTCTTATATATGGAAAATATATGTCCATTGAGTCTCCCTAATTTTTCCCAAATATTTGTAAAGCTTTAAAATAATTTTAACCTATTAAAGACCATTTCTGGCCTAAATAAAAGCCTTTAAATAAAATAGGAACGTAACTTTTAAAATTATATTTTTTTTGGTTTATGGGTATCCTATATCTAATAGGAGTCAAATATATTTTTGGAAAGATTTTTACTGCCCTTAATTAAGTACTTGCAGTGCAAATCTCAATTCAGGGGTTTTTAGAAAACAAACTTTTGAAAATACTATTTGGCCAAATTATTTTTGTAAGAAATTATTTTGATGTCCTGTACACATGGCATGATCATTGGGCAAGGTTTTTGGATCAAGGAGAAGGATTATAAGAGTTGGAGGATTTATTTGATTTTTAGAGCACTTGCAAATAGCAGACAAAAACCAATCAAGGCAAGGTCCAAATCACTCAAAAGTTTTTGTCAAACCACATTTTATCATGATTGTTAGCTTAAGTGTAGTGGCATGAAAATCAGGGTGTGACAGTATGCGGTATAACACTAGCACTAGCACCCATATCACATAAGCCATGATAACAATGATCTCCTATTTTAACAGAAATAACAGGCACGCCTACCACAGGTCTATGTTTATCCTTAGCACAAGGGTTAGCAATTCTAGCCTTTTCATCATCGAACTGAATAACATGTCCATCAATATTATCAGACAAGAGATCTTTAACAATAGCAATATTAGGTTCTACTTTAACTTGCTCAGGAGGTGTATAAGTTCTAATATTGCTTTTACGAACAACAGTTGAAGCTTTAGCATGATCCTTTATTCTAACAGGAAAATGTGGTTTCTTAACATAAGAAGTAGGAACAATAGGATCATTATAAGTGACAGTCTTTTCTTCAACTTTAATAGGTGCAGCTACTTTTACTTCTATGGGAGGATGATATTTAAACCACTTCTCCTTAGGGAGATCAGCATAAGTAGCAAAAGATTCACATAAAGAAGCTACTATCTCAGAGTCATGTCCATATTTAGTGCTAAACTTACGGAAAATATCGGTGTCCATAAAAGATTTAACTGTAGCGGCACGACCTCAGACGGTCAAGCCTCTGTGTTTCTGTGCCATCCTGGATCAAGATGTCTTGCACACACAAGACATCAATGTATATATCAAAGTGCAATCACATGTATAAATAACGTAAAATGATATATACCTCATAATACTCAGCGAAACAATCAAACGGGTGTGGAGTCCCATCAACGCCATCGGCAGGTTGAGTGTAGACCGTAACCTGTATCGTAACTCTTACTGTCGAAGAAAGCATCTGCAACATGATACGTTGCAGCCATGTAGGTCAGACATTGAATGTACCGCAAGATCACAACATGAGAAAACAGATGATAAAACTATACTATATGCAATACGGCTTTGTGGCTCCGTGTCTGAGTTTTGTTTGCGTAAAAGCTGATTTATTTTCCCTACATCAAAGGAATAAATGAAGTCTGTACTATGGAGTTTTCTATCATGACATGGTTCCGCCAACCGATGTCTCATAGCCCAAAATCATCATAAGTTGCCCACAATTAAGTTATCAATCCGTGTTGAGAGTTCCAGATAGATCCAAGTCCAGATGCTCAAATTGTCCGTGTCCGGGACACGGCTAATCGATTAGGTTTAAACCCTCTGCAGAGGTTTGTACACTTTACCCGCAAGATTCGATCCCTCTTTTACGTTCTCACACTTGTGGTGTTTGAGAACAAGACGATCAAACATGGTCTTCGAAGAGTTCCTCGACCACCGTCCGGTACTCATCCCATCCTACCGTAGTTCTACATCTGCTAGCACCGCCCCAGCCAGAGTCACAACTAAGGTCAACCAAGCCAGAGCCCATAATGACTTGCGGTTGCAGGTAAGCTTCCGGCGTGAAGTATTCTTCCGTCTCTTTGAGTCTGGTGAAGCTTTCCGCAAGATGTCATGGCGCTTCTCCATGCATCCCGGCCAACCACTGGTTTCTCCAGGGTGCCCGTCAACCGTCCTTCACCCAGTAGTGTGTATTGAATTCCTGTCTCGAGTCTTGAAGTCTTGAGGCCTTGAAGATGTAGACCTTGCAGATTCCATCATGGAGTTGTCGTCATTGACGTAGATCCTCCATTCTCACACCACTCCCGAGCACTCATACCAAACCCCATCTACTATAGCGTAGCATTAAAATAAAATATCGTCCCGGGCTTGGTAACAGGGTGATGGGTTCCTACCTCATGCATACTACTCAACTACAAGGATTCAATAACACTACTGAGGGGTGGTTGCAAAGATGTCACTAAATGCAATAAATCATAGGTATGAAAGCATGGTCAAAGTGAACTTACCTTGCTGACGATCTTCGAAAACTAAGGACTCGTGGTAGCAAGCTTCGCACTCCGGAAATTCTACCGAGACAAACAATAATCACCATAAGCATATAGTATATGATCATATAACACAATAGCATAGTAATATATCACACCAAAACAAAAGAATCAAAACCCAAAGGAAAACTCGAAGAAATCCAACTCAAAGCTTTTCCTATTTCAAGCAACAACAAAAATAGTTTTATATAACAAAATTTTTCTTAACATAACCTAGGCATGGTTTTATGTTACCTAACAGAAAAGAATGCATTATGCAACTAGGAGCAAAAAGAATCAATTTAAAAGCTATTATAAATCTCCTATTAGGCCTAATTCAAATTCTATTAAGAAAAATAAAATAAAAGTTTTATTTAAAATAAATAAAAGTTCATGCTCTAAAGTGACAGAAACTAACCTAGAATAATCAATCACATGTGAAAAATAAATTTATTTACTAACTAAAATAATAGGAAAACAGTAGCTAGTTAATTAATTAAGAATAGCATGATTCTGCTAGAAACTATTTTTTATTAATCCTAAAATGCCCAAATAAATTCCTACGGTTAGGTAATGTCAAAACAAACTTGGGACAAAAAGAATCACTCAAAATAATTTTCCTAACTCATTTTATAGCAGATTTACTATTCTGACTAATATCTAAAATAAAACAACTATAAATAATTTTAACATAGCTAATTATATTTTCTACAGAAACTATAAGAAATTTGCAAACCAACAAAAAAAGAATCACTCAAAAATATTGAGTAGAATAAAAGATATGCATTTTTCAAATCTAGAACTATTCTGCTAAAACAGAAAAACGAAAATAAAGAAAAACGGCTAAATGGGCCTAACTAACGCACTGCGCGTAATATAGCTAAACGGGCCCTAGGGTTAAACTGAATCGGGCCGGGCTAAATAAAAAGAACCCTACTTAAAATAAACCGTAACGAACCGGGGTAAAAACCCGGTTTTAATTAAAAGCGCGTACCCCTTCGGGGGTTCTAATCCTAGCCGTAGGATTGGGATCGGACGGGGGAGGGAAGCTCCGGCGACTCACCGGCGTTCGACGGCGGCGGAGGCTCGGGCGGCGAGTGCGTTGGCCTCTCCGGTCGTCGGGGAGGTCGGCGGAGGCTCAAGCGGTCTTGGGGCGACGAGGGGGTGGTCTGGTGGAGTGGGTGGAGCTCGGGGAGGGCTAGGGCGACGGCGGCGAGGCAAATGGCGGCGGCGGCGTTCGGTAGGTCCGGCGAGCGCGTGAGGAGGGAGGAGGGGTTCCGGCGAGGGGGCAAGGGGGAATGGGGTGCGGGGAGGGGGCTTATATAGGCGGGGGCCTCACCTTGGGCGGGGTGAACCGGAGGGATCGATCCGGATCCGTCGGGATCCGGCGAGCGAGGCGGCGCGGGCGAAAAGTTGAAGGAGGTGGTGGCCCACCCGTCAGTGAGAGAGAGGGCGCCATGTCGGTCGTCCGGTCCAAGCGATTCGGGCGCGGGAGGTGGCCGAGCCGTTGGCTGGCTCATTGGGCCGCCTCGGTGGCGCTCGGTGGGCCGGCTCGGTGGCCGCTGGGCTGGGCCGGCTCGGTGGCCTTTGGGCTGTTGGTTGGGCAGTTGGCCTGGCCGGCGCCCAGGATTTTTCTTATTTTATTTAAAAATAAATAAAAACAGAGTTAAAATATAAAATATAAATATTTTATATAGGACATATATATATCAAAATGATCAGGGGAATATTCCCTATCATTTGAACATTTTTCCAAGGGCAAAATCCAAAGTTTATAAAAAATCAATTTTCCCAAAATTCAAATAAAACTCAAATTTGAATTCAAAACTTTTGGCATTGTTTTCCTCTGATATTTTTGGAGTGTCTGTTGGGGAACGTAGTAATTTCAAAAATTTTCCTACGATCACGCAAGACCACGGTGATGGCATAGCAACGAGAGGATAGAGTATCCGTCCACGTACCCTCGTAGACCGAAAGCGGAAGCGTTATAACAACGCGGTTGATGTAGTCGTACTTCTTCCCGATCCAACCGATCCAAGTACCGAACGTACGGCACCTCCGAGTTCTGCACACGTTCAGCTCGATGACGTCCCTCGAACTCCGATCCAGCCGAGTGTTGAGGGAGAGTTTCGTCAGCACGACGGCGTGGTGACGATGATGATGTTCCACCGACGCAGGGCTTCGCCTAAGCTCCGCTACGGTATGATCGAGGTGTAATCTGGTGGAAGGGGGCACCGCACACGGCTAAGGAACGATCTAATCGATCAACTTGTGTGTCATGGGGTGCCCCCCCCTCAGATATAAAGGAGGGAAGGGAGGGGCTGGCGGCCAGAGGGAGGCGCACAGGGGTGTCCTACTCCTACTAGGAGTAGGATTCCCCCCCCAAATCCTAGTCCAACTAGGGTTTGACCAAGGGGAGAGGGAGAGAGGGGGCGCCACCCCCTTCTCCTAATCCTAATAGGACTAGGGAAGGGGGGAAGGCTGCGGCCAGCTATAGGGCCCCTTTTCTCTTTCCCACTAAGGCCCATCAAGGCCCATTGACCCCCGGAGGTTCCGGTAACCCCTGTACTCGGTAAAATTCCCAATTTCACCCGGAGTGATTCCGAGTCCAAACATAGGCTTCCAATATATCAATCTTTATGTCTCGACCATTTCGAGACTCCTCGTCATGTCCGTGATCTCATCCGGGACTCAACAACCTTCGTACATCAACATCATAAAACTCATAGTAACCGCCATCGAACGTTAAGCGTGCGGACCCTACGGGTTCGAGAACTATGTAGACATGACCGAGACACCTCTCGGTCAATAACCAATAGCGGACCTGGATGCCCATATTGGTTCCTACATATTCTACGAAGATCTTTATCGGTCGAGACCGCATAACAACATACGTTGTTCCCTTTGTCATCGATGCGTTACTTGCCCGAGATTCGATCGTCGGTATCCAATACCTAGTTCAATCTCGCATCGCAAGTCTCTTTTCTCGTTCCGTAATACATCATCTCATAACTAACTCATTAGTTACAATGCTTGCAAGGCTTAGGTGATGAGCATTACCGAGAGGGCCCAGAGATACCTCTTCGACAATCGGAGTGACAAATCCTAATCTCAAATATGCCAACCCAACATGTACCTTCGGAGACACCTGTAATGTACCTTTATAATCACCCGATTCGTTGTGACGTTTGGTAGCACCAAAAGTGTTCCTCGGCAAACGGGAGTTGCATAATCTCATAGTCATAGGAACATGTATAAGTCATGAAGAAAAGCACTAGCAACAAACTATACGATCAGGTGCTATGCTAATGGAATGGGTCATGTCAATCAGATCATTCAACCAATGATGTGATCCCGTTAATCAAATAACAACTCCTTGTTTATGGTTAGGAAACATAACCATCTTTGATTAACGAGCTAGTCAAGTAGAGGCATACTAGTGACACTCTGTAGGTTTATGTATTCACACATGTATTATGTTTCCGGTTAATACAATTCTAGCATGAATAATAAACATTTATCATGATATAAGGAAATAAATAATAACTTTTATTATTGCCTCTAGGGCATATTTCCTTCAGTCTCCCACTTGCACTAGAGTCAATAATCTAGTTCACATCGCCATGTGATTTAACATCAATAGTTCACATCTCTATGTGGTTAACACCCATAGTTCACATCGACATGTGACCAACACCCAAAGGGTTTACTAGAGTCAGTAATCTAGTTCACATCGCTATGTGATTAACACCCAAAGAGTACTAAGGTGTGATCATGTTTTGCTTGTGAGATAATTTTAGTCAACGGTCTCATCACATTCAGAGCCGTAAGTATTTTGCAAATTTCTATGTCTACAATGCTCGCACGGAGCTACTCTAGCTAATTGCTCCCACTTTCTATATGTATCCAGATTGAGACTCGAGTCATCTAGATTAGTGTTAAAACTTGCATCGACGTAACCTTTTACGATTTAACCTTTTTCACTTCCATAATCGAGAAATATATCCTTATTCTACTAAGGATAATTTTGACCGCTGTCCATTGATCTACTCCTAGATCTCTATTGCACTCCTTGCCAATCTCAGTGGTAGGGTATGCAATAGATCTGGTACACAACATGACATACTTTATAGAACCTATGGCTGATGCATAGGAATGACTTTCATTCTCTTTCTATCTTCTGCCGTGGTCGGGTTTTGAGTCTTACTCAATCTCACTCCTTGTAACACAGCAAGAACTCTTTCTTTGACTGTTCCATTTTGAACTACTTCAAAATCTTGTCAAGGTATGTATTTATTGAAAAACTTATCAAGCGCCTTGATCTATCTCTATAGATCTTGATGCTCAATATGTAAGCAGCTTCACCGAGGTCTTTCTTTGAAAAACTCCTTTCAAACACTCCTTTATGCTTTGCGAATAATTCTACATTATTTCGATCAACAATATGTCATTCACATATACTTATCGTAAATGCTGTAGTGCTCCCACTCACTTTCTTGTAAATACAGGCTTCTCCAAAAGTCTCAGATAAAACCATATGCTTTGATCACACTATCAAAGCGTTTATTCCAACTCCGAGATGCTTGCACCAGTCCATAGATGGATCATTGGAGCTTGCACATTTTGTTAGCTCCTTTAGGATTGACAAAACCTTCTGGTTGCATCATATACAACTCTTCTTTAATAAATCCATTAAAGAATGTAGTTTTGACATCCATTTGCCGATTTCATAAAATGTGGCAATTGCTAACATGATTCGACAGACTTAAGCATCGCTACAATTGAGAAAATCTCATTGTAGTCAACACCTTGAACTTGTCAAAACCTTTTGCACAAGTCGAGCTTTGTAGATAGTAACACTACTATCGCTGTCCGTCTTCCTCTTGAAGATCCATTTATTCTCAATGGCTTGCCGATCATCGGGCAAGTCAACCAAAGTCCATACTTTGTTCTCATACATGGATCCCATCTCAGATTTCATGGTCTCAAACCATTTCGCGAATCTGGGCTCATCATCGCTTCCTCATAGTTCGTAGGTTTCATCATGTTCTAGTAACATGACTTCCGAATATGATTACCGCACCACCCTGGTGCGGATCTTACTCGAAGACCTACGAGGTTTGGTAGCAACTTGATCTGAAGTTTCATGACCATCATCATTAACTTCCTCACTAATTGGTGTAGGAATCACTGAACTGATTTCGTGATGAACTACTTTCCAATAAGGGAGAAGGTACAATTACCTCATCAAGTTCTACTTTCCTCCCACTCACTTCTTTCGAGAGAAACTTCTTCTCTAGAAAGGATCCATTTTAGCAACGAAAAACTTGCCTTCGGATCTGTGATAGAAGGTGTACCCAATAGTTGCCTTTGGGTATTCTATGAAGACGCATTTCTCCAATTTGGGTTCGAGCTTATCAGGTGAAAACTTTTTCACATAAGCATCACAACTCCAAACTTTAAGAAATGACAGCTTAGGTTTACTGCTAAACCATAGTTCATACGGTGTCATCTCAACGGATTTAGATGGTTGCCCTATTAAACGTGAATGCAGCTGTCTCTAATGCATAACCCCAAAACGATAGTGGTAAATCGGTAAGATACGTCATAGATCGCACCATATCAAAATAAAGTACGATTCTGACGCTCGGACACACCATAACGCTGTGGTGTTCGGTGGCGTAAGTTGCGAAACTATTCCGCATTGTTTCAAATGTAGGCCAAACTCGTAACTCAAATATTCTCCTCCACGATCAGATCGTAGAAACTTTATTTTCTTGTTACGATGATTTTCCACTTCACTCTGAAATTCTTTGAACTTTTCAAATGTTTCAGACTTGTGTTTCATTAAGTAGATATACCCATATCTGCTCAAATCATCTGTGAAGGTGAGAAAATAACGATATCCGCCACGAGCCTCAACATTCATTGGACCACATACATCAAGATGTATGATTTCCAATAAATCTGTTGCTCTCTCCATAGTTCCGGAGAACGGTGTTTTAGTCATCTTGCCCATAAGGCACGGTTCGCAAGTGCCAAGTGATTCATAATCAAGTGACTCCAAAAGTCCATCAGATGGAGTTTCTTCATGCGTTTTACACCGATATGACCTAAACGGCGAGTGCCACAAATAAGTTGCACCATCATTATCAACTCTGCATCTTTTGGTTTCAACATTATGAATATGTGTATCACTACTATCAAGATTGAGTAAAACAAACCATTCTTCAATGGTGCATGACCATAAAAGATATTATTCATATAAATAGAACAACCATTATTCTCTGATTTAAATGAATAACCGTCTCGCATCAAACAAGATCCAGATATAATGTTCATGCTCAACGATGGTACTAAATAACAATTATTTAGGTCTAATACTAATCCGAAGGTAGATGTAGAGGTAGCGTGCCGATCTGCGATCACATCGACTTTGGAACCATTTCCCACGCGATCGTCACCTCGTCCTTAGCCAATCTTCGCTAATCCGTAGCCCCTGCTTCGAGTTGCAAATATTAGCAATGTAACCAGTATCAAATACCAGTGCTCTGCGAGTATTAGTAAGGTACACATCAATAACAAGTATATCACATATACCTTTGTTAACCTTGCCATCCTTCTTATCCGCCAAATACTTGGGGCAGTTCCGCTTCCATGACCAGCCTGCTTGCAATAGAAGCACTCGCCAGGCTTAGGACCAGACTTGGGTTTCTTCTCTTGATCAGCAACTTGCTTGCTGCTCTTTTGAAGTTTCCTTTTCTTTCCTTTGCCCTTTTCTTGAAACTAGTGGTTTTGTTAACCATCAACACTTGATGCTCCTTTTGATTTCTACCTCCGCTGCTTTCAGATCGCGAAGAGCTCGGGCATAGTTTTGGTCATCCCTTGCATATTATAGTTCATCACGAAGCTCTTGTAGCTTGGTGGCGATGATTGGAGAATTCATCAATGACGCAATCATCCGGAAGATTAACTCCCAGTTGAATCAAGTGATTGTTATATCCGCACATTCCGAGTATATGCTCACCGACAGAACCATTCTCCTCCATCTTACAGCTATAGAACTTATTGGAGACTTCATATCTCTCAATCCGGGCATTCGCTTGAATATTAACTTCAACTCTGGAACATCTCATATGCTCCATGGTGTTCAAAACGACGTTGAAGTCCCGTTCTAAGCCGTAAAGCATGGCACAATCGAACTATAGAGTAGTCATCAGCTTTGCTTTGCCAGACGCTCACAACTTCGGCGCAGCCCTTGCACCAGGCCTGGCACCTAACGGTGCTTCCAGGACGTAATTCTTCCGTGCAGCAATAAGGATAATCCTCAAATTACGGACCCAGTCCGTGTAATTGCTGCCATCATCTTTCAACTTTGCTTTCTCAAGGAACGCATTAAAATTCAACGGAACAACAGACGAGCCATCTATCTACACATCATAGACAAGCAAGATACTATCGGTACTAAGTTCATGATAAATTTAAGTTCAATTAATCATATTACTTAAGAACTCCCACTTAGAAAAATATCCTCCAATTCTCTAAGTGATTGCGTGATCCATTTCAACTACACCATGACCGATCATCACGTGTGATGGAGTAGTTTCAATGGTGAACATCAATATGTTGATCATATCTACTATATGATTCACGCCGACCTTTCGGTCTCCGTGTTCCGAGGTCATATCTTATATGCATAGCTCGTCAAGTATAACCTGAGTATTCCGCGTGTGCAACTGTTTTGCACCGTTGTATTTGAACGTAGAGCCTATCACACCCGATCATCACGTGGTGTCTCAAAGACGAAGAACTTTCGAACGGTGCATACTCAGGAGAACACTTCTTGATAATTTAGTAAGGATCATCTTATAATGCTACCGTCAATCAAAGCAAAATAAGATGCATAAAGGATTAACATCACATGCAATCAATATAAGTGATATGATATGGCCATCATCATCTTGTGCTTGTGATCTCCATCTCCGGCACCGCCATGATCACCATCGTCACCGGCGCGACACCTTGATCTCCATCGTAGCATCGTTGTCGCCTCGCCAACTATTGCTTCTACGACTATCGCTACTCCTTAGTGATAAAGTAAAGCAATTACATGGCGTTGCATCTCATACAATAAAGCGACAACCATATGGCTCCTGCCATTGTCGATAACTCGTTACAAAACATGATCATCTCATACAATAAAATATAGCATCATGTCTTGACCATATCACATCACAAAGATGCCCTGCAAAAACAAGTTAGACGTCCTCTACTTTGTTGTTGCAAGTTTTACGTGGCTGCTACGGGCTGAGCAAGAACCGTTCTTACCTACGCATCAAAACCACAACGATACTTCGTCAAATAGACTCCGTTTTAACCTTCTCAAGGACCGGGCGAGCCACACTCGGTTCAACTAAAGTGAGAGAGACAGACACCCGCCAATCACCTTTAAGCAACGAGTGCTCACAGCGGTGAAACCAGTCTCGCGTAAGCGTCTGCGCGTAATGTCGGTCCGGCCGCTTCATCTCACAATACCGCTGAACCAAAGTATGACATGCTGGTAGGTAGTATGACTTGTATCGCCCACAACTCACTTGTGTTCTACTCGTGCATATGACATCAACGCATAAAACCAGGCTCGGATGCCACTGTTAGGGAACGTAGTAATTTCAAAAATTTTCCTACGATCACGCAAGACCACGGTGATGGCATAGCAACGAGAGGATAGAGTATCCGTCCACGCACCCTCGTGAGACCGAAAGCGGAAGCGTTATAACAACGCGTTGATGTAGTCGTACTTCTTCCCGATCCAACCGATCCAAGTACCGAACGTCACGGCACCTCCGAGTTCTGCACACGTTCAGCTCGATGGCGTCCCTCGAACTCCGATCCAGCCGAGTGTTGAGGGAGAGTTTCGTCAACCGACGACGTGGTGGCGATGATGATGTTCCACCGACGCAGGGCTTCGCCTAAGCTCCGCTACGGTATGATCGAGGTGTAATCTGGTGGAAGGGGCACCGACACGGCTAAGGAACGATCTAATCGATCAACTTGTGTGTCATGGGGTGCCCCTGCCCTGTATATAAAGGAGGGAAGGGAGGGCTGGCCGGCCAGGAGGGAGGCGCACAGGTGTCCTACTCCTACTAGGAGTAGGATTCCCCCAAATCCTAGTCCAACTAGGGTTTGACCAAGGGAGAGGGAGAGAGGCGCCACCCCTTCTCCTAATCCTAATAGGACTAGGGAAGGGGAAGGCTGCGCCAGCTATAGGGCCCCTTTTCTCTTTCCCACTAAGGCCCATCAAGGCCCATTGACCCCCGGAGGTTCCGTAACCCCGGTACTCGTAAAATTCCCAATTTCACCGGAGTGATTCCGAGTCCAAACATAGGCTTCCAATATATCAATCTTTATGTCTCGACCATTTCGAGACTCCTCGTCATGTCCGTGATCTCATCCGGGACTCAACAACCTTCGGTACATCAACATCATAAAACTCATAGTAACCGCCATCAAACGTTAAGCGTGCGGACCCTACGGGTTCGAGAACTATGTAGACATGACCGAGACACCTCTCGGTCAATAACCAATAGCGGGACCTGGATGCCCATATTGGTTCCTACATATTCTACGAAGATCTTTATCGGTCGACCGCATAACAACATACGTTGTTCCTTTGTCATCGGTGCGTTACTTGCCCGAGATTCGATCGTCGGTATCCAATACCTAGTTCAATCTCGCATCGGCAAGTCTCTTTTCTCGTTCCGTAATACATCATCTCATAACTAACTCATTAGTTACAATGCTTGCAAGGCTTAGGTGATGAGCATTACCGAGAGGGCCCGAGATACCTCTTCGACAATCGGAGTGACAAATCCTAATCTCGAAATATGCCAACCCAACATGTACCTTCGGAGACACCTGTAATGTACCTTTATAATCACCCGATTCGTTGTGACGTTTGGTAGCACCCAAAGTGTTCCTCGGGCAAACGGAGTTGCATAATCTCATAGTCATAGGAACATGTATAAGTCATGAAGAAAAGCACTAGCAACAAACTATACGATCAGGTGCTATGCTAATGGAATGGGTCATGTCAATCGATCATTCAACCAATGATGTGATCCCGTTAATCAAATAACAACTCCTTGTTTATGGTTAGGAAACATAACCATCTTTGATTAACGAGCTAGTCAAGTAGAGGCATACTAGTGACACTCTGTAGGTTTATGTATTCACACATGTATTATGTTTCCGGTTAATACAATTCTAGCATGAATAATAAACATTTATCATGATATAAGGAAATAAATAATAACTTTTATTATTGCCTCTAGGGCATATTTCCTTCAGTGTCATGTTTACTCCTCTCATACTTTTGCTCAAGTATTTATCAGGCATAGTTTTTGAAATGATTCCCACTTTCCAAAGTTTGAATTCAAATTTCAAAACTCAAAATCTTCTGAAACTCCAAATGGCACTTTCAAATGACTTTCAATTTGATACTTTTTAACTTCCAACTCATATTTCATATAATTGAAGAAGTCATTTTATCTTCCCTCATGAAAATCATTGAGTTGCATAAAGCTTTGAATTTGAAATATTCTCAAATGAAATTCAAATCTTTTCAAAACCCTTTTCATTCCAAATGGAAGAAGTCATGTCATCTTCACTCTAGGGTTTGGTGTTGGAATGAACTTGAATTCATTGAGATCCAAAAAGGCAAAGGGGAAAGTTTGGGAAAGTCATTTCATTCCCTCTCATTCAACTTTCAAAAGTTTTTTTTTTCAAATTCCACTCAGTTTCACTCAATCAATCAAACCAACAAATCAGACAACAATCAAAGTTATTTATCTAATATAACATTCCAAAATTTAGAATTTTGGGATGTTACATTAACACAATCAAACTTAGGTGTCATACCTGTCTCCTTACCTTCGTCGAGGTCGCAATCTTCAGAGTTGCGTTTAATTCTATCCAATAAGTTCCATCTGAATTTAATAGTCTTCATCATAAAAGAGCCAGCACAAGAAGTATCGAGCAGGGTTTGATTATTATGAGAAAGCCGAGCATAAAAACTTTACATAATTATTTCTCTCGAGAGCTCATGATTGGTGCATGAATATAACATTGATTTAAGCCTCCCCCAAGCTTGAGCGATGCTTTCTCCTTCGCGAGGCCAGAAATCATATATATAATTACGATCATGATGAACAAGATGCATAGGGTAATACTTTTGATGAAATTCCAACTTCAATCTTTTATAGTTCCATGATCTCATATCATCACATAGCCTATACCATATCAATGTGTCTCCCTTCAAAGATAAAGGGAAGACCTTCTTCTTAGCAACATCATCGGGTACACCTGCAAGCTTAAATAATCCACAAACTTCATCCACATATATTAAGTGCTCATCAGGATTCTTTGTTCCATCTCCTGTAAAAGGGTTAGCTAGCAGTTTTTCCATCATACCCGAAGGAAATTCAAAAGGAGTTTCATTTTCAATAGGTTCAGTAGGTTGAGGAGCAACTCTTTTCTCTACTGGACAGGGTGAAGACACCCCGAACAAGCCCCTCAGAGAATTACTTTCCATAGTAATAAGTGACAGTAAATTTCAGCACACTATATAAATTTTTCCTTACCAAATTCCACCTACCAAAGGTGCTACACTCCCCGGCAACGGCGCCAGAAAAGAGTCTTGATGACCCACAAGTATAGGGGATCTATCGTAGTCCTTTCGATAAGTAAGAGTGTCGAACCCAACGAGCAGCAGAAGGAAATGATAAGCGGTTTTCAGCAAGGTATTCTTTGCAAGTACTGAAATAAGTGGTGACAGATAGTTTTGTGATAAGGTAAATTGTAACAAGCAACAAGTAACAAAAGTAAATAAGGTGAAGCACGGTGGCCCAATCCTTTTTGTAGCAAAGGACAAGCCGGACCAAACTCTTATAATAGGAAAAGCGCTCCCGAGGACACATGGGAATATCGTCAGGCTAGTTTTCATCACGTTCATATGATTCGCGTTCGATACTTTGATAATTTGATATGTGGGTGGACCGGTGCTTGGGTGCTGTTCTTACTTGAACAAGCATCCCACTTATGATTAACCTCTATTGCAAGCATCCGCAACTACAACAAAAGTATTAAGGTAAACCTAACCATAGCATGAAACATGTGGATCCAAATCAGCCCTTACGAAGCAACGATAAACTAGGGTTTAAGCTTCGTCACCTAGCAACCCATCATCTACTTATTACTTCCCAATGCCTTCCTCTAGGCCCAAATAATGGTGAAGTGTTATGTAGTCGACGTTCACATAAAACCACTAGAGACTAGACAACATACATCTTATCAAAATATCAAACGAATACCAAATTCACATGACTACTAATAGCAAGACTTCTCCCTTGTCCTCAGGAACAAAGGTAACTACTCACAAAGCATATTCATGTTCATAATAAGAGGGGTAATAATATGCATATAGGATCTGAACATATGATCTTCCACCAAATAAACCAACTAGCATCAACTACAAGGAGTAATCAACACTACTAGCAACCTACTAGCACCAATCCCGGACTTTGAGACAAGAATTGGATACAAGAGATGAACTAGGGTTTGGAGATGAGATGGTGCTGGTGAAGATGTTGATGGAGATTGCCCTCTCCCGATGAGAGGAGCGTTGGTGATGACGATGGTGATGATTTCCCCCTCCCGGAGGGAAGTGTCCCCGGCAGAACAGCTCTGCCGGAGCTCTAGATTGGTTCCGCCTCGTGGCGGCGGAGTCTCGTCCCGAAAGGTTCCCGCTGATTTTTTTTGTCATCGAAAGACTTCATATAGCAGAAGATGGACGTCGGAGACCCACCAGGGGGCCCACGAGGTAGAGGGGCGCGCCCCCCACCCTCGTGAGCAGGGTGTGGACCCTCTAGACTTCATCTTTGGCGAGGATTTTTCTTTATTTATTTTAAGATATTCCGTGGAGTTTCAGGACTTTTGGAGTTGCGCAGAATAGGTCTCTAATATTTGCTCCTTTTCCAGCCTAGAATTCCAGCTGCCGGCATTCTCCCTCCTTATGTAAACCTTGTAAAATAAGAGAGAATAGCCATAAGTATTGTGACATGAAGTGAAATATCAGCCCATAATGCAATAAATATCGATATAAAAGCATGATGCAAAATGGACGTATCAGCGCACCCTCCACCCTCGTGGCCACCTCCCTCCTTTCTTGATGGGGGGTCCAAGTCTCCAGGATCATATCGGTGAAAAAATCATGTTCCCGAAGGTTTCATTCCATTTGGACTCCGTTTGATATTCCGTTTCTTCGAAACACTGAAATAGGCAAAAAAAAAACAGCAATTCTGGGCTGGGCCTCCGGTTAATAGGTTAGTCCCAAAAGTAATATAAAAGTGGGAAATAAAGCCCAATATAGTCCAAAACAGTAGATAATATAGCATGGAGCAATACAAAATTATAGATACATTGGAGACGTATCAGATGACAAGCCAATCAATTGTTTCATACTTTTGATGTTCTCAAACTTTTTCAACTTTCACGCAATACATGAGCGTGAGCCATGGACATAGCACTATAGGTGAAATAGAAGGTGGTCATGGAGAAGACAAAAAGAAGGAGATAGTCTCATATCAACTAGGCGTATCAACGGGCTATGGAGATGCCCATCAACAGATATCAATGTCAGTGAGTAGGGATTGCCATGCAACGGATGCACTAGAGCTATAAGTTTATGAAAGCTCAAAATGAAACTAATGGGTGTGCATCCAACTCGCTTGCTCACGAAGACCTAGGGCAATTTGAAGAAGCCCATCATTGGAATATACAAGCCAAGTTCTATAATGAAAAATTCCCACTAGTATATGAAAGTGACAACATAGGAGACTCTCTATCATGAAGATCATGGTGCTACTTCGAAGCACAAGTGTGGTAAAAGGATAGTAAGATTGTCCCTTCTCTCTTTTCTCTCATTTTTTCTATTTGGGCATTCTCTCATTTTTTCTGGCCTCTTTCTTTTTCGTCCAGAGTCTCATCCCGACTTGTGGGGGAATCATAGTCGCCATCATCCTTTCCTCACATGGAACAATGCTCTAATAATGAATATCATCACACTTTTATTTACTTACAACTCAAGAATTACAACTCGATACTTAGAACAAAATATGAGTCTATGTGAATGCCTCCGGCGGTGTACCGGGATGTGCAATGAATCAAGTGTGACATGTATGAAAGAATTATGAATGGTGGCTTTGCCACAAATACGATGTCAACTACATGATCATGCAATGCAATATGACAATGATGAAGCGTGTCATAATAAACGGAATGGTGGAATGTTGCATGGCAATATATCTCGGAATGGCTATGGAAATGCCATAATAGGTAGGTATGGTGCCTGTTTTGAGGAAGGTATATGGTGGGTGTATGGTACCGGCGAAAGTTGCGCGGTACTAGAGAGGCTAGCAATGGTGGAAGGGTGAGAGTGCGTATAATCCATGGACTAAACATTAGTCATAAAGAACTCACATACTTATTGCAAATATCTATTGGTTATCGAAACGAAGTACTATGCGCATGCTTCTAGGGGGATAGATTGGTAGGAAAAGACCATCGCTCGTCCCCGACCGCCACTCATAAGGAAGACAATCAATAAATAAGTCATGCTCTGACTTCATCACATAACGGTTCACCATACGTGCATGCTACAGGAAGCTCAAACTTTAACACAAGTATTTATCAAATTCACAATTACTCACTAGCATGACTCTAATATCACCATCTTTATATCTCAAAACAATCATAAGGAATCAAACTTCTCATAGAAATTCAATGCACTTTATATGGAAGTTTTTATTATATCCCTCTTAGATGCCTATAGTATTAGGACTAAATTTATAACCAAAGAAAATTACCATGCTGTTTAAAGACTCTCAAATAATATAAGTGAAGCACTAGAGCAAAATTGCCTAGCTCAAAAGATATAAGTGAAGCACATAGAGTATTCTAATAAATCACGATTCATGCGTGTCCCTCTAAAAAGGTGTGTACAACAAAGATGATTGTGGCAAACTAAAAAGCAAAGACTCAAATCATACAAGACTCTCCAAGCAAAACACATATCATGTGGTGAATAAAAATATAGCCTCAAGTAAAGTTACCGATGATTTAAGATTTAAAGAGGATGCCTTCCGGTGCATCCCCAAGCTTAGGCTCTTGGTTGTCCTTGAATATTACCTTGGGGTGCCTTGGGCATCCCCAAGCTTAGGATCTTGCCACTCATTCCATAGTCCATCAAATCCTTACCCAAAACTTGAAAACTTCACAACACAAAACTCAACAGAAAATCTCATAAGCTCCGTTAGTATAAGAAAATAAATCACCACTTTTGGTACTGTTGTGAACTCATTGTTTATTTATATTGGTGTAATAACTACTGTATTCCAACTTTTCCATGGTTCATACCCCCATACTATCCATAGATTCATCAAAATAAGCAAACAACACATAGAAAACAGAATCTGTCAAAAATAGAACAGTCTGTAGTAATCTGGATACTTCCAATACTTCTGTAACTCCAAAAATTTGAAACATTAGGACAACAGAGGCAATTTGTATATCAATATTGTGTAAAAAATCAGAATTTTATCACGCTTATGTGATTTTTAAAAATTCTGGGACTGGGTGCAAAAGTTTCTGTTTTTCAGCAAGATCAAATATACTATCACCGCAAGCTATCCCAAAGGTCTTACTTGGCACAAATACTAATTAAAACACAAAACCATATCTAACCAGAGGCTATATGAATTATTTATTGCAAAACAGAACCTAAAAAGTAAAAACTAAAATAAAATTGGGTTGCCTCCCAACAAGCGCTATTGTTTAATGCCCTTAGCTAGGCATAAAACACAAATAGATCTAGGTAGTGTCATCTCTGGTATGCAATCCATAAGTGGCTCTCATAATAGATTCATATGGAATTTTTTTTTCTTTCTTGGAAAGTGTTCCATGCCCTTCCTTAACGGAAATTTAAATATAATGTTTCCTTCCTTCATATCAATAATTGCACCAATCGTTCTAAGGAAAGGTCTACCAAGAATAATAGGACATGTAGGATTGCAATCTATATCAAGAACAATGAAATCTTTGAGCACATAATTCCTATTTGCAACAATAAGAACACCATTAATCCTTCCCATAAGTTTCTTAATAGTGGAATCCGCAGATGCAAATTTAAAGAACAATCATCAAATTCACGGAAACCTTGCACATCACATAAAGTTTTTGGAATCGTAGAAACACTAGCACCCAAATCACACAAAGCATGGCACTCATAATATTTAATCTTAATCTTAATAGTAGGTTCCCACTCATCATAAAGTTTTCTAGGGATAGAAACTTCAATTCAAGCTTTTCTTCAAAAGATTGCATCATAGCATCAACGATATGTTTAGTAAAAGCTTTGTTTTGATTCTAAGCATGAGGAGAATTCAATATGGATTGCAACAAGGAAATACAATCTATTAAAGAACAATTATCATAATTAAATTCCTTGAAATCCAAAAGAGTGGGTTCATTGCTACTTAAAGTTTTGACCTCTCCAATCCCACTTTTATCAATTTTTTCATCAAGATCTAAAAACTCCGAATCATTGGGATGCCTTTTAACTAAAGTTGACTCATCTCCAGTCCCATCTTTATCGAGATTTATATTGGAAAACAAAGATTCAATAGGATTCACATCAATCACTTTAAGATATTCATCATTATTTTCACGGAAACCAGAAGAACACATTTTTACAAACCAATCTCGCTTAGCACGCATCTTAGCGGTTCTTTATTTGCACTCATCAATGGAAATTTTCATAGATTGGAGAGACTCATTAATATCATGCTTGGGTGGAATAGATCTAAGTTTCAAAGAATCAACATCAAGAGAAATTATATCCATGTTCCTAGCCAAATCATCAATGTTTTAAGCAATTTTTCTTCAATCAAAGCATTGAAATTCTTTTGCGAAGTCATAAATTCTTTAACACCATTCTCAAAATCAGAAGGCATCTTATTATAATTTCCATAAGAATTGTTGTAGGAATTACCATAATTATTATAGGAATTCCTCTCCCAAGATTGTGCAACATGTTCATGATGAAGTTGCTTAAAATTCAAAATATCGTTACTAAGGGAGATGATCTTAGCGGGAGGAAAATACATGGAAATAAAAGCATCTTTACACTTATTCCATGAATCAATTCTATTTTTAGGCAAAGCTGAAAACCAAGTTTTAGCATGATCTTGAAGTGAAAACGGAATTAGCTTCAATTTAAAAATATCATTATCAACATCTTTCTTCTTTTGCATATCACACAACCCAACGAAATTATTCAGATGGGATGCGACATCTTCACTAGGAAGGCCGGAAAATTGATCTTTCATAACAAGATTCAGCAAAGTGGCATTCATTTCATAGGATTCCGCACTAGTGGAGGGAGCAATCGGAGTACTAATAAAATCATTGTCATTAGTATTGGAAAAGTCACACAATTTGGTATTCTCTTGAGCCATCATGACAAAGCAAGCAATCTAACACACGAGCAAAGAAAAAGCAAACGATAAAGACGAACGGAAGAGGGGCGAAGAAAAAGGCAAATCTTTTCGAAAATCGTTTTAGAAGTGGGGGAGAGGAAAACGAGAGGCAAATGGTGAATAAAGTAATACAAGAGGTGAGAGTTTTATGATGGGTACTTGGTATGCCTTGACTTGGTGTAGATCTCCCCTGCAACGGCGCCAGGAATTCTTCATGCTACTTCTTAAGCTTGCGTTGGTCTTTCCCTTGAAGAGGAAAGGGTGATGCAACAAAGTAGAGATAAGTATTTCCCTTAGTTAAGAACCAAGGTATCAATCCAGTAGGAGAAGAATGCAGAAATCACCAATACCTGCACAAACAATCAAACACGTACACCCAATGCGATAAAGTGATTGTCATTCTCCTCACGGTCACTTGCAAAGGTGAGATCTGATAGAGATAGATAAAACTAAACAAAAGATAAAGTAAATATTTTTGGATTTTTTGGTTTATAGATCTGAAAATAAAAGATTGCAAAATAGTAGATCGGAAACTAATATGATGGAAAATAGACCCCGGGGCCATAGGTTTCACTAGAGGCTTCTCTCATGATAGCAAATAATACGGTGGGTGAACAATACTGTCGAGCAACTGATAGAAAAGCGCAAAGTTATGACGATATCCAAGGCAATGATTATGTAATATAGGCTCACGTCCGTGTCAAGTAGATCGACTCCTGCCAGCATCTACTACTATTACTCCACGCATCGATCAACTCCTGCCTGCATCTAGAATATTAAGTTCATAAAGAATAGTGTAACACTTTAAGTAAGATGACATGATGTAGAGGAATAAACTCAAGCAATATGATGTAAACCCCATCTTTTTATCCTCGATGGCAACAATACAATATGTGCCTCGCTACCCCTACTTTGTCACTGGGTGAGGACACCGCAAGATTGAACCCAAATCTAAGCACTTCTCCCATTGCAAAAAAAACCAATCTAGTTGGCCAAACGAAACTGATAGTTCGAAGAGAAATACAAAGATACCAAATCATGCATAAAATAATTCAGAGAAGATTCAAATAATATTCATAGAGAAGCTGATCATAAATCCACAATTCAACGGATCTTGACAAGACACCGCAAAAGAAGATTACATCGGATAGATCTCCAAGAACATCGAGGAGAACATGGTATTGAGAATCAAAGGGAGATAAGAAGACATCTAGCTACTAGCTATGGACCCGTAGGTCTGTGGTAAACTACTCACGCTTCATCGGAAGGGAAATATGGTTGATGTAGATGCCCTCTGTGATCGAACCCCTCTCTAGTAGGATGCCGGAAAGGCCCCAAGATGGGATCTCACGAGAACAGAAGGTTGCAGTGGTGGAAAAGTGTTTTCGTGGATACTTCTTGTGGTTTGGGAATATATGTGACTATATAGGAGGTATAACTAGGTCAGGGGTCACCGAGGGGCCCACAACACAGGGGAGCCCTACCCCCCTGGGCATGCCCTCCCCCC
Source organism: Aegilops longissima (assembly GCA_021605205.1). Classification (NCBI taxonomy): domain Eukaryota; kingdom Viridiplantae; phylum Streptophyta; class Magnoliopsida; order Poales; family Poaceae; genus Aegilops; species Aegilops longissima. Next base: position 200,768,799 of record CM038677.1, on the reverse strand, counting down.
TTGTCGCCGCCTCGTGGCTCTTCTGACTTGAACTCCAAGTCTCCGGGGTGTCTTCTGGTCCAAGAAAAATCATCGTGAAAGTTTTATTCTGTTTGGACTCCGTTTGGTATTCCTTTTCTGCGAAGCTCAAAAACGAGGAAAAAATAGAAACTGGCACTAGGCTCTAGGTTAATAGGTTAGTCCCAAAAATAATATAAAATAGCATATTAATGCATATAACACATCCAAAACAGATAATATAATAGCATGGAACAATAAAAAATTATAGATACGTTGGAGACGTATCAGGCGGGCCGGTGCATGGGTGTTGTTCTTAGTTGAACAAGCCTCTCACTTATGATTACCCCCTCTCACAAGCATCTGCAACTAAGAAAGAAGAATTAAGATATATCTAATCATATAGCGTTAAACATATTTATCCAAATCAGCCCCTTACGGAATAACGGTTAAACCAGGGTTTAAGGTTCTGTCACTCTAGCAACCCATCACCTACTTATTACTCCACAATGCCTTCCCTTAGACCCAAGTATGGTGAAGTGTCATGTTGTCGACATTCATATGACACCACTAAAGGAAGCAACAAAATACATATCATCAAAATATCAAAGGAATACCAAATTCACATGATTACTTATGACAAGACTTCCCCCATATCCTCAAGAACAAAAGTAATACTCACAAATCATAATCATATTCAAGATCAGAGGGGTATTGAAAATCATCAAGGATCTGAACTTATAATCTTTCACCAAATAAACCAACTAGCATGAACTACAAGATGTAATCAACACTACTAATAACACACATGTACCAATCTGAGGTTTTGAGACAGAGATTGGATACAAGAGATGAACTAGGGTTTGAGATGAGATGGTGCTGGTGAACATGTTGATGAAGATTGATCCTCCCATGATGAGAGGGTTGTTGATGATGTCGATGGCTTTGATTTCCCCCTCCCAGAGGGAAGTGTTCCCGGCAGAGTCGCTCCACCGGAGAGCTAAAGTGCTCCTGCCCAGGTTCTGCCTCGAAATGGCAGATCTTCGCCCCGAAAGTCTTCTCTTGATTTTTTCTAGGGAAAATGGCATCATATAGGAGAAGATGGGCCTCGGAGGCCGACCAGGGGCTCCATAAGGTACCAGGGCGTGCCTAGGGGGGTCGCGCCCTACTACCTTGTGGGCAGCTGATACGTCTCCAACGTATCTATATTTTATGAAGTATTCATACCATGTTTACAACAATTTTATATGGTTTTGGTAGGATTTGATTAGAACTAACCCAGACTAACGTTGTTTTCAGCAGAAGTACTGTGGTGTCGTTTTTTGTGCAGAAATAAAAGTTCTCGGAATGGGCTGAAAATTTATGGTGATTTTTTATGGACCAAAAGAGACCCCCGAAGCACCAGAGCTAGAACAGGAGGTGACCGTGGAGGCCACTAGCCAGGGGGTGCGCCCTACCCCCCGGGGGCGCTAGCTCCCGGCTTGTGGGCCCCTCGGGCACCCCCTTGACGTGAGACCGATGCCAAAAATTCTTATAAATACCCAAACCTCCGAAAAGAACCCTAGATGAGAAGTTTGGTCGCCGCAATCCTCTGTAGCCACGAAAAACCAATCGGGACTCTGTTCTGGCACCCTGCCGGAGGGGGAAGCCATCACCGGAGGCCATATTCATCATCTCGGCGGCTACCATGACGAGGAGGGAGTAGTTCACCTTCGGGGATGAGGGTATGTACCAATACCTATGTGTTTTATCTCTCTCTCTCGTGTTCTTGATTTGGCATGATCTTGATGTATCGCGATCTTTGTTAATATATTTGGATCTTATGGTGTTCTTGCCCCTCTACCTTCTTGTGATGAATTGAGTCTTGATCCTTGAGGTTTCGTTATGTTGGATTGGGTATTGGATTTGAGAACACTTGATGTATGTCTTGCGATGGGATATCTGTGGTGAAAATGGGATGTTCTATTGATTAACTTGATGTATGTTTTGGCACTCAACTCATGGGTTCCTGAGGTGACATGCATAGGGGTTGATGCATGCTTTCATCCTACGTTCTCCGATAGAAACTTTGGAGTGATTCTTTGTTGCGCGTTGAGGGATTGTTATATGATCCAATCATGTTATCATTGTTGAGAGAATTTGCACTGGTGAAAGTACATGAACCCTAGGCTTGTTTTCAAGCATTGCAATACCGTTTTGCTCACTTTTGTTACTAGTTACCTTGCTGTTTTTAAATTTTTAGATTACAAAAACCTATATCTACTATCCATATTACACTTGTATCCCATCTCTTCGCCGAACTAGTGCACCTATACAATTTACCATTGTATTGGGTGTGTTGGGGACACAAGAGACTCTTCGTTATTTGGTTGCGGGGTTGTTTGAGAGAGACCATCTTCATCCTACGCCTCCCACGGATTGATAAACATTAGGTCATCCACTTGAGGGAAAATTGCTACTGTCCTACAAAACTATGTGCTTGGAGGCCCAACACAAGTCTACAAGAAGAAGGTTGCATAGTAGACATCAAGCTCTTTTCTGGCGCCGTTGCCAGGGAGGTGAGTGCTTGAAGGTATATCTTTAGATCTTGCAACTATATATTTTAGTTTATTTTTTTTATCACTAGTTTAGAGTATAAAAGAAAACTACAAAAAAATGGAATTGAGGTTGCCTCATATGCTTCATATTTTTAAAGTTTTTCATGAAAATGATGGAAAGGAAAATTGTTCTCAAGTGTTAGAAGAAGAAGTTAATAAAATGTTTTGCACTATGTCTTTGAATGATAAACATGATTGCAATGTTGTTTGTGTGCTTGCTATGAATATTCATGATACCAACTATGATTGCACTAATCATGATAACGGTGTTTCTTATAAGCATGTCAACTTTTGTGGAGTGCATAGAGTTTGTGAAGGCATGCCTTATAGGGATGATAGATTTTTTAAGAAGTATAAACATGATAAAACCATTTGGTAGATTAAGGTGATAGATAAATTTGCTACAAAATTATGCTCTCTTCATCCCATTACTTGTGAAATTTGCAAGAGTTAGTCATCTTAATTTCCAATGCGTACTTTTTCATGATCGAATCATGGCGAAATATTGCAATAACTTGATCGCCCTTGAACTTTATAATGAACTTTGTTTATTTTTGGGGTGTGAAGAATTGTCACATAAAAATATTTGGTTTGAAGCATTCATATTCACAGACCATGTTGAAACTAATTTGAAGGAAATCTATATGTTTTGTATTGTAAATTGCAATGAAAATGCTTATATTGCCAACTATAGAAAGATGGGAAAACCAATAGAATATAAAAGAAATACTAATGAAAGGGTAAATCTCTCCACTTTCCCTCCTATTGTCTCTCGTGATGAAACAAGTTATGAGAATGAGCTTCCTATGCAACCAATCTCATCAATAAGGAACTCCAAAAAGTTTATTAAACCTACACATGATGTGGAGAAGAAAAAAAAGAAAAGACGGAGAAGCAAAGGTAAAAATGTATCCCTACCAAATGATGTTGCTCCTATTATTGTTATGGCTCATGAGAATGAATCAAAAATAAATCTGGAAGATGATTTACTTGATGATGGTATTGATTCTTTGTCTTATGGTACAATATTCTAAGAAACTATTGAGGATGATTTTGTTATGCCTATTACTCATTGTGATTATTATGATTTGGAAAATAATGATACTTCTTATAATCTTGAAAATCTTTTTGGCACCAACTTAGAAAATTGTGATGATAATAATTGCTATATTATTGGTGCTATTCATACTATTAATGATGAGAGTGATTATGCTTATGATGTGCAAAGCCACAAGCTTGGGGATGCTATGTTTAATGAGAATGACATGTTTGAGAATTTATTTGCTGCAATTAATGTTTGTCCCAAGCTTGGGGATGCTATGCTTGATGAAGATGATATATTTATTCCCCCAAGTTTGATGTGCAAATTTATTATGATGATAGCATGCCTCCTATTTATGATGATTGCAATATTTATGAAAGTGGGTTTGGAAGAGTGTCAACTTTAGATAATAATTATACCACTATTTTGGAGGGTGTTGAATCTTATTATAATGATAAAAGTGGATTTGTATAGATCATGACTTTATTTAGTAATGATTCCACTATCTTGGAAGAGGTTTCAATTGATTATGTTGAGAACAAAGTTGCTACTTATGATTATTATTGTGATGACACTTATGTTATAAAAAGTAGTGATGATTATATTTTAAAACTTATCATAATTATGATTACCCTTTTTCTGAACACTACTCTTTTAATGTGGAAACAATTTATAGTATTCGAGTTCCTTATGATACTCCCACTATTTCGAATGAGAAGAAAATTACTTATATGGAGAGTAATAAAATTATATGCTTATGAATCATGAAAATAATGCTTTATGCGATAGTTATATTGTTGAATTCCTTCATGATGCTACTGAAACTATCACGAGAGAGGGATATATGCTTCTACGTTTCTCAATAATATCAAGTTTCCTCTCTATGTGTTGAAAATCTTGAAGTTTTTGCTTGCTTTACCTTCCTATGCTAGTTGATTCTTGCTCCCATAAATTGTTTGCTCACAAAATCCCTATGCATAGGAAGTGAGTTAGACTTAAATGTGCTAGTCATATGCTTCATGATGCTCCCATTATGTTTCAATTCTTATCTTTTATGTGAGCATCATTGAAATCATCATGCCTAGCTAGGGGCCTTAAACAATAGCGCTTGTTGGGAGGCAACCCAACTTTTATTTTGTGTTTTTTTTGTTTTTGCTCATGTTTTTAATAAATACACATTATTAAATCTTTAGTAATTGTGTTTTGGTGTTTCAATTAGTGTTTGAGCCAAGTAAGACCTTTGGGATGGTCTATGGTGATAGTTGATTCGATCTTACTGAGAAACAGAAACTTTTTCGCTCATTGCCAGAAATTTAGAAAATCACAGACATGTAATTTTTATCTGAATACACAAGATTTATATGCAAATTTCATAGGTTTTCGTAAATTTTCAGAATTTTTGGAGTTACAGAAGTATACAAAATTTCCAGATTACTACAGACTGTTCTGTTTTTGACAGATTCTGTTTTCATTGTGTTGTTTGCTTATTTTGATGAATCTATGGGTAGTATAGGGGGGTATGAACCATGGAGAAGTTCGAATACAATAGATATAATGCTAATATAAATTTATAATGAGTTCACAATAGTACCTAAAGTGGTGATTTATTTTATTATACTAACGGATCTTACGAGTTGTTGAGTTTTGTGTTGTGAAGTTTTCAAGTTTTGGGTAAAGTTTTGATGGACAATGGAATAAGGAGTGGCAAGAGCCTAAGCTTGGGTATGACCAAGGCACCCCAAGGTAATATTCAAGGGCAACCAAGCATCTAAGCTTGGGGATGCCCCGGATGGCATCCCCTCTTTTTGTCTTCAATCTATCGGTAAATTTACTTGAGCCTATATTTTTATTCACCACATGATATGTGTTTTGCTTGGAGCGTCTTGTATGATATGAGTCCTTGCTTTTTAGTTTGCCACAATCATCCTCTCTGTACACACCGCTTTAGAGGGACACACATTAATCGTGAATTTATTAGAATACTCTATGTGCTTCACTTATATCTTTTGAGCTAGGTAGTTGCTCTAGTGCTTCACTTATATCTTTTTTAGCACGGCGGTGGTTTTATTTTATAGAAATTGATGAACTCTCATGATTCACTTATATTATTTGAGAGTCTTTAAACAACATGGTAATTTGCTTAGGTTATGAATTTAGTCCTAATATGATGGGCATCCAAGAGGGATATAATAAAAACTTTCATATAAAAGCATTGAATAATATGAGAAGCTTGATTCCTTGCATTTGTTTTTGAGATATAAAGATGGTGATATTAGAGTCATGCTAGTGAGTAATTGTGGATCGGCAGAAATACTTGTGTTAAAGTTTGTGATTCCCGAAGCATGCACGTATGGTGAATCATTATGTGATGAAGTCGGAGCATGACTTATTTTTTGATTGTCTTCCTTATGAGTGGCGGTCGGACGAGCGATGGTTTTATCCTACCAATCTATCCCTGTAGGATCATGCATATTAGTACTTTTCTTTGATGGCTAATAAATTTTTGCAATAAGTATGTGAGTTCTTTATGACTAATGTTGAGTCCATGGATTATACACACTCTCACCCTTCCACCATTGCTAGCCTCTCTAGTACCACGCAACTTTCGCCAGTGCATTAAACCCACCATATACCTTCCTCCAAACAGCCACCATACCTACCTATTATGGCATTTCCATAGCCATTCCGAGATATATTGCCATGCAACTTCCACCGTTCCGTTTATTATGACACATACCATCATTGTCATATTGCTTTTCATGATCATGTAGTTGGCATAGTATTTGTGGCTTGGCAACCGTTCATATTTTTTATATATGTCACTCTTGATCATTGCACATCCCGGTACATCACTGGAGGCATTCATATAGATTCATATTTTGTTCTAGAATCGAGTTGTAATTCTTGAGTTGTAAGTAAATAGAATCATTATTACAGCATTGTCCCATGTGAGGAAAGGATGACGGAAGCCATGATTACCTCACGAGTTGGGATGAGACTCCCGACTTAAAAATAAATAAAAAGAGGCCAAAGAGCCCAAAAATAAAAACAAGAGGCCAAAGAGTCCAAACAAAAAGATGAGATAAAAAGAGAGAAGAGATAATGTTACTATCCTTTTTCCACACTCGTGCTTCAAAGTAGCACCATGTTCTTCATGATAGAGAGTCTCCTATTTTATCACTTTCATATACTATTGGGAATTTTTCATTATAGAACTTGGCTTGTATATTCCAATGATGGGCTTCCTCAAATTGCCCTAGGTCTTGTGAGCAAGCAAGTTGGATGCACACCCACTTAGTTTTCATTTTGAACTTTCATACACTTATAGCTCTAGTGCATCTATTGTATGGCAATCCCTACTCACTTGCATCGATATCAATTGATGGGCATCTCCATAGCCCATTAATTTTCCTAGTTGATGTGAGACTTTCTCCTTTTAGTCTTCTCCTCACAACCTCCACCATACTCTATTCCACCTATAGTGCTATATCCATGGCTCATGCTCATGTATTCTGTGAAAGTTGAAAAATCTTGAGAACATTAAAAGTATGAAACAATTGCTTGGCTTGTCATAGGGATTGTGCATGATGAAGATAGAGCATATCCAGACTATATGATTTTGTAGGGATAACTTTCTTTGGCCATGATATTCTGAGAAGACATGATTGCTTTATTAGTATGCTTGAAGTATTATTGTTTTTATGTCAATTTTAAACTTTTGTTTTGAATCTTATGGATCTGAACATTCATGCCACAATAAAGAAGATTACATTGATAAATATGTTAGGTAGCATTGACACTTCATAAATTCTTTCTTTTATCACTTACCTACTCGAGGACGAGCATGAATTAAGCTTGGGGATGCTGATACGTATCCAACTATCTATAATTTATGAAGTACGCATGCCATGTTTACAAAAATTTCATATGCTTCAAACGGTGGCATGAGGAGCTGTAGCCAGCTACGAGCGTAGCTTCGACCAATGTTGTGTGGTGCTGGAACTCGCTGATGCGACCGACAAGGGGAGCTCTTGTGCGGGGCATGCCATGACCATTAGTGCGGGATGCTGGAACTAGTGGTAGTGTGTGCTGTGACTATCTAGTGTAGAAGGTACAACTGATGTGAGCGTGGGCTACGATCTCAACACCCATCTCCGCCGATTGCTGCAACGGGTGGCACCAAAATATGCAACAAGCCGCCGACGATGCTGGAATCGGCGGAGACGAAGCCGTTACTAATTCAATAGGGCAGAATAATATGTAGGCCCGCAAGGGATGGGGCTAGCAACGTTGACGACGAGGGATGCAAGGTGTGGAGGTCGATGGTGCAAGCTACAACCGCCACTGATGGTCTTGCGACAACAGACATGGTGAGATGGGCCCACACTATTGTGACTAACGGGCATCTTGCTTGACGGCGTCAGGTCATGGTGGTTATGCGGGGTGGCAATTTTTCCTTGAGCTCCCTATTGTTTGACGTCTAGCGGGAGGAGATGGAGGAGTGGGGTAGGCATTTTTTCCATCGATGCGCTAGGGAGGTACGAGGAGGACAGCTAAAAGGAGGAGATCCGACGGTCAAAGTCCACCTAATTGAATGGTTGGGGAGGTCACCAATCTGGCCCCAGGCCATTTGATCGACCCTTTCTTTGTTGATGCATAAATTAAGAGTGAAAGCCTACGGGATGGGGCGGAAAGAACCACCTGATCCAAATCTGGCAGAGAGGCAATTCTACCCTTCATCCTCATCATTTGGTGTGGCGGTGCCGAAAGCATGTTGATACATCCCAAACGTATCTATATTTTTTGCTTGTTTCATGGTATAATTATATCATTTTGGCATGGTTTTATAATTATTATTTTTCTAGACTAGCCTATTTTTAGTGCCCATTACCGGTTTCTATTTTTAATGCAATTGGAATTTTTAGGAAAATAAATTTTATAGAGCCCAAAAAATCCCAGAAAAATATTCTTCATTGAGTGATTTCCACCAAGTCACTTCCGAGCTTAGCAAACACTACAAAGTCTATATTTGTCAAAGCTGACATCTTTCATGCCCAATATGTGATCACCTTTGATCAAATTGTCGTGATTGCGCATTCCTACATGTCCAAGTCTCTTATGCCACAATCATTATGTCGAAGATATGGCAAAAATACATGTACGGACTTGTGGTCCACGTAAGAAATTAACAACATAAAGATCACAATCACGAACACTAGTGAAGACCATAGTGTGATCATATTTGCGTAATACTTGGCAATGAAATTCTATAAATAGCACATGAAATCAAAAGTCGATTAGCTTTTGTATGGAAAGAAGATTTCAACCAAGTGATTCAACAAGCATGACATTCTTGATAGGATTGATTTTAGAAATGACCACCTTACCAAGGCCTAATACCTTTCCTCTGGAGTTGTCACCAAAAGTGACACTTTTCTTGGGGGCACTATTCTTGTCGAGTCCATGGAATATATCTCTATCTCTAGTCATGTGGTCGATACATGCGTTATTGGGTACCCATTATTTTCCATCTAAATTTTAGTTCTTGTGAGATCTAGACATGAGACACCTTAGGATTCTATGACATTCAACATCTTCTTCAACATCATCATCATCATTTTATTCAACATCGTCAATAATACCTACCACATTTTCAGTAGAGATAGATGTTTTGGATTCATTCAAACGGTGAACTTCAAGAGCAGATGATAAGTTGTTAACAATAGTTGGCACATCACCTTTCTTGCAAATAAGATCACAATGTTCACGACATTGCTTGGCAAAGCTTGGATCAGTTTCATCACAGTTCCTAGAGAAAACATTAGCTTTGATAAGAATTGGATCAAGTTTTTAAAGAGAAAGGTTTCTCTTAGAATGAAAGTAATGTTTCTCCAAAAATTTCTGAACAGTGTAAGCACTACCAAAATTATACAACCTCTTTACCATATCCGTAGTGATGTCTCTTATAATAATTTTAGTAGCTCTAGAATTACATAGCAAGTCATGTTCTTCCTTAAGAGTGGCGTGAAGAGGATCCACGGGGGGTGCATATTCATTTTCAATAGAATCAAGCATTTCAACTTCCTTAAACAAGCTAAGCATCTCAAACTTCCAATATTCCATGAAGGGTGCATGAAGGAGCAACCAACCTATGCCATCATGGCGTACTCCCATGGAGGATTAGCCTCACTCGAGGTAGATCTTCATGAAGTAGGCGATCTCCAAGCCCTTACAAACATATTGGTTTCTTCAGAATCTTAAGGTCTACCAAGAATCTAGCCAATCTAGGAGGTGCACACCCTCCAAAAGTAGTAAGATTGAGGTTTCTTGGTGATGAATCCCTTGCTCTTGTGCTTCAAAATATTTCTCCTCCAAACTCAACTCTATCAAGATTTGACATTTTGATTGAAGAAGTGGGAGTGGAAAGTGAAGATGTGATTAGATCTCAAAGACTTGGCTTGTTTGTTGGAGTTGAAAGCTCTTTGAAATCAACACAAGAAGGTGGAGTTCTCTCCCACAAAATATGATATGAGTGGAGTTTGCTTTGAGTGCACTGGTGGGATGGGTGGGGTATTTATAGGCTGGACCAAAAATATTACTGTTACACACACGTTAACACAACTTGGAGGCTCTGAAGGGGTTAGCTCTAAGGCACCAAAGAAATCTAAAGGTGGCAAATTTTGAATGACTCGGATGGTCCGATTGGCTAGCATTCGGAGGCTCCGGCCTAGTGGATTGCCGCAACTATGGGACACTCTCTATAACCACTTCAGACATTCTGAGCGGAGGGCTTTGAGAATTCCCATAGGGTAATAGAAGGTTTGCCAGTCACATTGGAGTTCCGTGTGGAAGACTTAACTGCTCTTAAGTGCTAGGGTTTGAAACAGCTATATCTGGATGAACTTCTCAGCGGTCCTGATTGATCTTGGATCACTAAAATGAAAATGAAGAATCCTTAGCTTGGCCAACACGTGTCTTCATGATAATTTGTGGGGGTCACCATCCATTTCCTTTGTTGCAACCTAAGGAAAATTCCTAAAATCAGCAAGTTAAAGATTTAGTCCTTGAGATATATTGAGACCAATTTTTTTAAAATCCACCAAGGGGATTAGATGGACTTTCTGCGTCGTCGGGCAAAGTCCGCATGGCACTGGCAGTGACAGGCTTTTCTTCTCCCTCTGTGAGGCGTGTTATGATGCGGGGTAGTGCAACTGAGCCGAGACGTGCGAGGACTTGGCGTGGTGGCCTAGGGTCGGCGTGATGCCTGACTAGGGGACGAGGGCTGGTAGGCGCGGGTGCACAAGCAACTGTGGGTGCTCTTGAATTTCTGGCCATGGAGTGCGTGCCATGGGGCACGATGGCGGCTTCCTGAGACATGGCGGGAGCTCCCGACACAGGGGTCGAGTGCACTAGAGATGTAGCCGTGACAGGCGTGCATGAGTTAGTGGCGCGATGAGATGGGCCTGGTCTGGACCTTTATAGTCAGCAACTTGGGGGTGACGAAGGTGGTTGTGGTGAGTGATGTCATTGATGCTAGGGGTAGGAATGTCCCTATGTTAGAGGATCCGGTCCGGGGTGTCTATGGCTATGTAGTGCCATGGCTCGGGCGATGTCGGCATCTCTCATGTTTCGGTGCTCCTCTGGACAATACCTGCATCTCAAGCTTTGAGGGTGCCTCTGTCCCATGGCTTGGCTGCCGGAGGGTCGAGGTTGAGCTTTGCCTTGCGACGGTTGCGGCTGTAGAGAGGGGGGGGTGAGATCACCATGGATTCGAGAAGCTACAACGAGCGGATGGGTTGTTTGTATGGATTTCTTTGGGCTGAGGATCAATGGTGAAGCCGACGGAAGCCCCGTCTTCGACCATGGTCGGAGCCAAGACAACGGAGTCCATGGATGCCATGAACTTTAAGGCGTCGTTGGACTACTTGGGTTCTCTCTACTGGAGACACATTTGGGGAAACCCTAAACCCAATGAGGTCAGATGATGGCGGTGTCTCGATGTTGTTCCCCTCTCATGGGCATCATTTCCGGAGCTTCATCCAGCGAGCGGGATAACGACGATGGCGTGATGGCTTCTGTGGCAATGACGGTGGGGTTAGCGATGTCAGGGTCGCGTCATGGTTGTGGTAGTCGGCTCTTCTTTGGCGTGTCCGTGGGTTGTCTTGGATTGCTTGTTTTTGTGAAGTTGGAGCTATGGCTGCGGGGTCTATGTGGCAGTGATGACGAGCGGCAGGTGGTTTGTTCAGTAGCTAGCTTTGCATTGTTCTCCTTCCTAGCTCTACGTCATCAGAGCTTCTGCTGCACTGCCCCGTCCTGGTGGCTGGCTATTTGACATGAATTTTCATGTGGCTTTGCATGGCCTTTGCGGACTGGACTGAGTTGACGGTCATCTGCGGCGAAATCGAAGTCGCTTCCTCATGAAGAAGGGATGGCAATGACGCTGCTCGGGAAAAGTGACGATGATGACTCCAACGTGCTACCTTGACGAGACTTTCTTTGCGGCAGTGTGTGTGAGCCTGTGAGGTATCTTGTGTGCCGCTCAATGGGTTGTGACGGTTTTTCGTTAATTAAGCAGGTGACTCCCTTCTTCTTTATTAATGGACTAGGATTTGATTTTTTTTCCTTTGCTTCGAAAATAATAATACAAATATAGGGTAAAATTTGAAATTCGCTCTGAGATTCATTGCTCAAACACTAGAGATGTCATATGCGATCCGCTTCCCCTAAAGCGATTCTTTTTTAGAGAGATTCTTTCAAAGATTCCGCAAGTACAAAGACCTTATGTTTCCTATTGGCGCTAGAAATGCCTGAACAAGTAAATAACTATGGGAACGATTTGTTCGCTGATGACAACCACACACAGCCGGCATCAGGAAGTACGGAGATTAGGCCCCTCCCAATGTTCCATGATGTACAGATGCTAAGGATGCCATATAGGCAGAAATATGATGTGGCAAGGAAATTAAAGAGGAGAGAGAACATTATGATGACCTCAAGAGGAAACAGTGCTAAGCACGTGGACCTATGCAAAATGACTACCAATCAATAGACGAAGGAGTTTAATTATTAAACAATTTAATAAAAGGAGCTTAGCTACAAAAGCTAAGCAACTATGCATTGGGAAGACTAGTTGCTAAGATATTTAATACACTTAGCACCTCATGTAAGCACCTTTGCATTGGTAGTAGCCTTAGAGTAATCGGCTGCCTCCATTTCCTTATAGCTGAAGAGAAGAATATTTTATACCAGCAATGTCAACCTGCTTGCCACGTTTCGCCGTGCCATCGGCACGTACTACATGGCTACTGGCTAATCACCATTTCTTAGCGCGCGTAAACGGTAAACCTCTACTAGTATCGATCTTAGGGCCTTGAAATAGAGTTTATTTTATAGTAGTATGTGTGGGTCATGTCACATGGTTGGTGGCGTAATTCAAGGAAAGGTGAACGATTTTTTGGCTAAAGTTGATGGTGCGTGAAAATCTAGGTCCGTACAAGTTAATCCAATATATACTCTATATTATTGTAGTACAAATATATGACTCCTATCAACTCCCTCGGCCCGACTCCTCCCTAGGGTTCCCACCCCCGCCGCCGCCGGCGACTCCGCCTCCCGGGCGCCCGGCCAGGCGCGTGCCTCCCGCCCGCCCGCTCCCTCCCCCCTCCTCCCCTCCCCTCCTCCTCCTCCCCTCCTGGCCTTCCCTTGCCACACAGGCCTGGGGGCCCTCAGGTCATGCCCTCGGCCCGTCTCGCTCCCTCCCCCGCCGTCATCAAGGCTTGTCGGGCAAAGCCCGGCGGGCGAGGCGGCGGGGCCTCCTTCCCGTCCGCTTGAGGGCGCTGGCTGGGCGGCCTTTGAGCGACGGTGCTGGTCGCCCATGATTCCAGCTGCGGCGGCGATCTCGTGGGGTGGCGGGGTGGCTTGCTGTGGCGGTGCTCGCGATCTCGGGCTGCGCGCTGCGGGCCGCTGCGGTGCTCCCATCTCGGGAGGTGGCGCGACTGTCTCGGGCGGATCCGTCCGGATCGCTTTGGGGGCCGCCGGTGGCGCTGGCTCCGGTGGTGCGTGCCGGCGGCTCGGCGCTGGAGCCCGCGGCGACGCGGTAGGGCAGCGGCCGGGCGTGGCTGCTGCTCCGCCGTGGCGGCGACATGGGTAGGTATCGGTGGCCTACCGGTGTCGTGGCGGCTTCACGGTGTCTCGACGGATCTGTCCGCGGCAACGGCCGGCTCCTCCAGCGTCGGTTTGTCTGCGTTCGGGCCGTCTCGTCCTTCACCCCATCTCCTTGTCGCCCGGGCGCTACTCCCATCAAAGGGCTGGTCCTTTCCCAGCTGCGATCCACCGCTCGTCTCGCGCCCGATGCCGCTGGACAGAGCTCATCTCGCGCACGATGCAGCAGGACCGGGCTCGTCTCGCGCACGATGCAGCAGGACTGGGCTCGTCTCGCGCACGATGCAGCAGGACCGACCTCGTCTCCCGCACGATGCAGCAGGACCGAGCTCGTCTCGCGCACGATGCTGCAGGACCGCGTTCATCTCGCGCTTGGGGTAGCAGGATGGGTCGGTGGATGCCGGTTCTGGCCGACCTATTGGGTCTCGACGCTGGGGGTTGCCCAGGGGCGCAAAAGGTGGGACCTTTCCGCTCGTCTCTTTCGTTGGGGTGCGCCGGGTCACGGGTGAGGTGATGTTGAGGTCTTGGATGCTGGGGCGGCGGCCCTGGTGGTGGTGGTGGCGCGGTGCTCTTGGACAAAGCCCGTGCCTTGGTGCTGCCCGCTCATCATGGCCGTGTGGGCGGCGTGGTAGCCGGGGTGTGGCGTTCGGTGGCGGTGAATGTTGGCCGAGGTGAAAACTTGCTCTATCTTCGGACAGACCGGCGGCGACGAAGATCGCTCCCTTCTTGAAGGCGTCGTCGCGGCTCTCATTGTCCATCATGCGGCTCCGGGGGAAACTTTGATCCTTGGATCGGGCGGTGGCGGCGCTCCGGCGTCGTTTCCTTCCTGAAGGCGCCGCCTTGGAGCGCATGGTTTGTCATATGTAGCTTCATATCTTCGGGGCGGTAGTCCTAGGAGTAGTGTTGCTGCATTCAGCGCCTTTGTATCCCGTCCTGGGTGTGTGCGTGTGTTGTGATGGCGTAGCGTGTGGTTGTACTGGATGCTTGTGGGTTATTGCTTTATATATAAAGCGGGGCGAAAGCCTTTTTCAGTATATTATTGTAGTACGGCCCCTTTGGACTGAGGAAATTTCATACAAACTTTTAAGAATGTCATTTCATAGAACTTTTTCTATGGATACCCCTTGAATTATTGGATTTGGGTCACCATTTCCTATGGAATTCATTTCTGCACTCATTAATTTTGTAGGAATCTCAAGTTCTCAACATCAGATCAAACCTCATTTTCAAATACACTGGCACTCTATTCCTTCCTACTTTCCCTCATTAATTCTCTAAAACTCATGTGTTTCTTCGGTGCACCATAGAAAGACACCTCTTTAATTCCCCGCAAAAAAAAGAGACGCCTCTTTAAAATTCATATGTTTTAAAATCCTGTAGAAATTCATAGTAGACACGATATGTTAGTCCTATGTTTTTCTTATTGCTACGTTTTCAATTTCCTTCAGAAGAGGCCCGTACTCTATCATTGAACGTCTAGAAGAAAAAGAACAACATTACTAGAATGAAATTAACCATGCAAACATTTACCAACTGTTTGCTAAGCAAATTTTCATCTTACAAAGATTTGACCTTAGGGCTTTGATTACATTTTCATTCAAGACTTTGAGCTGCAGGTTTTGGTCAGATCCAAGGAGATTAGTTGGAAGTTGGGAAGCAGGAGCGTGCCTTGTCCGGGAGTAAGGGCGCCTCCATTAGTTTAACCACCTTTTTAAGTCAGTGCAATAAGTGCATTATAATTAGAGCAAGTGGAGCTCACGGAGCATGTGGGAGGAATCGAGTACATGATCTTGAGAATTTGGGTTTATCTTCTAACAGCCTGTGTTTTCTCTCTCTCCATTGGACAACTGTCCTTTGTTTGGATAGTATATAGTGGTACTGCAATCTTATATTGGGACGAACCAGCCTAGATGTGTGTGTAAAGAATCATGCTTATAAAACCTTTGTACAGCTAAGCTCTGCTAATAGCTGCTATTAACAACATTAGTCTCCTTCACTCTCCGCAGAATCATCAACCAACCACTGTCCAGTGGCTTCTGCTCCTACATCTACATGTAAGATACCCATTCTTCAGTGACTTTCTCCTTGAAAACCAACATTGGTATGTACGTACTCTCCAATACTATCTTATAGGTATAAGTGTATAATCTACTTTTCTTAAAAAAGAAGGATGACCCCCGGCCTCTGCATCTGGACCGTGCATGCAGTCATTTTATTAATTGTTCACACAAGACCTTACAAGATAATACGACAGTAAGTCTAAAGCCACCGTCTAGACAACATCTGTCGCTACTCTTATCAAATTGATGAAGGGATGTTGATAGTCTGAGCCTAATACCAAACAGACCTCGCAGCCAAACCTACCATCTAAGACCTGAGGTCCCATCCAGGACGCCTGTCGGGTATGGGTCACCCACCGGTCCAGCGCACTCCTCAACCAGGACGCCTGCCGGGTATGAGCCGCCGTAACCACCTGCCACCAATCAATCTTCAGAACTGTATTGCTGCATCTACCTTGCCCGGTCTAGCTGCCGTCGACGCCACCACGACGCCAGACCGCGTCACCCTCCTGCGCGATAGGAACGAGCAGTTCTCTTAAAAATGGGGGAGAATTTCACTTCCCCAGCCTCTGCACCAACTAGGGATGCATACGACCATTTTAGTATGAGTATCAAGATAAACATGGTCCTCAAAATTTTTTTCAATGAGTATCAAGATATTTTTTGATGAGTGGTTTCACTAGACAACAAACTTGATCCTCAATAAATGGGGGAAAACCCCTGTGCATCACCTGTCAATTTTAGAAATTGAACCGGGTCATTAGACTGCACAACCGCATGCCCAACTATTGAGCCAAGGCTCTCTTTGCAAGTGTATAATCTACTTTGGCAGTAGCACTAATCACCCTTCAATTCTTGTAGATATATACTTCCTTTCTACAGAAGTTGAGCTTGAGTTCTCTTCCTTTAATTCATGGCCAGATACAACTGCACTCTACAGCTTACGTAGTTCTCGTGCTAACCAAAACCGATCCATGTCCATCTTCTCGGTAGAGAGAGCATCTGCAAGGGACGTACGCTGTGTTGACAACGCATACGGATAACACGGATCCGATAAGTCTACGTGTTGATGCTTGCGGCCAAACAACCCCATGGCCGTGGACCCAGCGGGCATCTGCATTGCCAAGAACATCCATGGCGGCTAATATCTTTCTCGCAGCTTTGCGAGCCTGAGATTCGAAACAGGGAGGCGGATAGGCCTTACCGAGAATGCACAGGGCACAGGTCAACACGGGCAGTAGCGGCATCGAAAACTTGCCATTAGAAGGGCGATGAGCTGGTTGGTTGGTTGAGCCTGCCGTCGAAAGGTTCCAGTTCCACGCAGATGAGCATGAGATGCAGGCCATGGGAAATGGCTCATCGGCAGCAGGTGCATGTGCATGCATGAGGATGAGGGGATTATTGGCTGTCGTGAATGGGTTGGATTAATTGGACGAAATCGGTCCAGGATCCGGCCGAGTTGTTACACGGCGGGCTTTACAGTTCAGATAGTACTCAGAGGGTAAAGGCCGAGTAGAAAGGAATGCACCGTCAGTGACAGACACTAGAGATAGCTCAGAGGGTAAAGGTGCGTATGCTGAGTAGATAGGCAGCCACTCAGCTACTGTTGCTCTAGCACAAGGAATGGTCTGTCATCTTAATCCGCAGGTTCAACACTCGCAAGTTGCAAGGCGCAGAGAGAAAACTAATGGGAATTAATGGATGGGCGGAGGGAGGAGCAGTGGTCGGCTCCTTCGGAATCGCGGGGCGAGGGAGGGGAGGTAGCGGGTGACGACACGTCCAGGGGCGCGGGGGCGGGTGGTCCCGTTGTGGGGGAGTCCGGAGCCAGCCGGGGGTCGACGCGTGGGGGATCCCTCCTGTTCCTACTCGGCCCGCGCACCATGTGCCTAGGCCCCTTGTCTCCCGTGCTAGCAAGCTACCCCTCCTACTACCGCAGCCACAGTCTCGCCTGCGCCGCTGCTGCATGACTTTGATTTGATCTTGATCTCTCTCCTTCCTTTCCCCTTCCTTCCTCGATCGCCGGCCACTAAAGATCGTCCCCTGCTCATTTCCGGGCCTCGCCCCTACACATACGCAGTATGAATGTATGGATATCGATCTCTGCTTGTTGAACTTATCCTAGAGCACATGCGTCCTTCAATTTGCAGCTAATTCAGGCAGGTTGTGGTTACCGCATGCGTTTGCCATGGTCGGATCTCTTTCCCTTCATGGATATTGCGTGACCGGATAGATATCCCTTATCCACACTGATCGATCGGATAGATCATGCAAACGCAGAGCCAGCGTGCGTGTGTACCTTCTCGATCGTCGTCGAGAGATAGATATTAGTTGAGGTCTCACTCTCCCTCTTTTTTGCTAATTGACACGTTTAATTTCTGACCTCGATCACCATATCCTCTTCCTAGCTAAAATAATTAACCGAGCTCTTCTACGTTGCAGCGTGAATGCATGTAGCACGGCGATGTAACAAGTCAATCCACCACTGCTAGTTGTTGCGACGAAAGGTCGTTCGATCGCATTGGGCAGTTCAATTTAGAATGCACCGAGTGCTGTTTACTTTTGTCGCTAGCTAGGTAGTAATTTTGAAATTACTAATAGCTGCTATACTATACTACTAATTGGAGATCGAGCAGCTTTATAAAGCTCATGGAGAGTAAACAGTCGGCTATATGTACTAGGTCGTGGAGTAGTACACCACGCATCAAATTCAAAACGAGATGCATGTATAGCTATAATTAAGTGACCATCTAAACTAGAGGGAGTTAAGAACCGGTGGGCCGATCTTTTCGACGAAAGCGAGAGCCCTTTCCAGGAGCTATAGCGTAGCAATGGTCACCTGTCGAGCCGCTCTCTTGTTTACGCCTGGGAAGCCGTGCATTCCCCCACTAACCCCCAAATTAAGCACTGTCAAATGCCATCCCGACTCCGGACCCCTACTTCAACAAAGTAAGAGAAAGAGCCAAGAGGGGGACGGATAGCAACAACAACTTTTGGTCGCGTGATAACGACAATCAAAACCGGATAAAGTGACGGATGATCTGTTCGATTTTCGATCGCTCCAAGTAAATTGATGCATGCATATGCTTTCCTTCCTGTGTTGCAAATTAACTGAACTTGCTTTCTTTTTTCGGGTAACAAAACTGAACTTGCTGAAACATGTCATCGGGAGCAGATATGTACTCCCCCCTTTCCAAAATAGAAGTTTTTTTAGAGATTTCACTATAAACCACATATGGACATATATAGATGCATTTTAGAGTATAGATTCACTCATTTTGCTTCGTATGTAGTTCATGGTAAAATTTGTATAGACTTATATTTAGAAATAGAGGGAGTAGTTATGTAGTCGAAAGAAATACAGAACTCATTAAATCAATCTCCAAAATTACGTGGTATAGACTATAGAGTTCGTCAGCAAACACCCTAAGAAAAAACAGAGAGTTCGTCAGCAACGAGAGCAGATAAGGCTGGTTGTAATGGGGAGTATCATATACTAGTATCATGCATATGATACTAGTGTATGATACTACCTCCCTAATGCATAGTATCATATATTAGTATCATGTTGTACTTTATTTATTGCCATGCATGACACAAAGTAGCATAGCATTTAATATGATACGGTATCATGATATGATACTACACCCCCTCTTTCTTCATTTAATGCTATGACACATCATCAAAATTGCCTAGTTGGCATGCATGATACTAGCTATGATACTACCATTACAACCAGCTTAAGGTCGCGGGAGAGCGAGGAAGTGAGTGAGTGCAACAGTAATAAGTACTGTACGTAGTAGTTGTACCCCGCAAAAAAGAAAGAAAAAGAAGTACGTGGTATTAGTACTTGGCTGCACCATACGTTTGCATCTCCCCGCCGGGTGGCCTGGCTCGGAAAGCAACTAGCCGGCTAGCCGGAGCCCCACCGGCGCTTGCCGCTGGGCACCTTTGCCACCTATATATATTACTCCGAGGTCTCTCCCTCGAGACACGCACTCCCCTTCCTTACTTAACATCAAATAGTGCCTTGCGGTTGTCCTCCTCTTGATCCAGTTCCTCACCAGTCACCACACCAACACAACACAACCCACCGGGCCTCCCCTCTAACCTCCCCACCACCCGCCTTCTCCCCCCTCCTCAGCTCCCAACAGCAAGCATGGACAAGGAGCAGGTCTTTGGTTCCTCCTACGTGGACATGCCTTTCTTCGCGGCCAATGGTACGTACGACGCCGCGCGCGCCCGCTGTTTCTTTGCGCATGCGATGATGCGGCTGCAGTAGCTTCAGTTTCACCGGCCAGGAGCCCAGGACAAGCATGTGATGCCTTTTTTTCGATTCCGTGTGTGTAGGTACAGCCACGGCACAGGGAGAGAGCAGGCCGAGGGCGCGGCGCAGGAGGCGGAGGGCGGCGAGGTGCGGGGGAGGGGACGGTGACGGCGGGGAGATGGACGGCGGAGGGGACCCCAAGAAGCGGCGGCTGACCGACGAGCAGGTTCACGGTCTGGAGCTGAGCTTCCGAGAGGAGCGCAAGCTGGAGACAGGCCGGAAGGTTCATCTCGCTGCCGAGCTCGGGCTCGATCCCAAGCAAGTTGCAGTGTGGTTCCAGAACCGCCGGGCGCGACACAAGAGCAAGCTTATGGAGGAGGAGTTCGCCAAGCTCAAGCACGCCCACGACGCGGCCATCCTCCACAAATGCCACCTCGAGAACGAGGTATGCTTGCTCGCACACACTCACACTGGCATACATATGGCGCCGTACATCATAAAATTCCCCTCCGTTCTTGCACAAGCTGACTGACACACATATGGCCAGTTGCTGAGGCTGAAGGAGAGGCTGGGAGCGACCGAGGAGGAGGTGCGGCGCCTCAGGTCGGCAGCTGGGAGCCACGGAGCATCCGGCAACGGCGGAGACGCCGCTGAGGCCGTTGGCGCGTGCGGCGGGAGCCCGAGCTCGTCCTTCTCGACGGGAACCTGCCAGCAGCATCCGGGTTTCAGCGGCGCAGACGTGCTGGGGGCAGACGATGACCTGATGATGTGCGTCCCCGAGTATGGTGGCTACGCCGATAGCAGCGTGGTCGAGTGGTTTAGCCTGTATGGGCTAATTTGAAATTGAGACGAGCTGGGTATCAACTGCATGCAGATCGATTACTATTCTAGTTAGCCATAGTGTTAATTAAGCTGGGGTGATCTCTAGGCGTGCCTGTTTAATTATGTAGATAGTGTTGATTAATGACAAAAGCTTGCAAGCTGGCAAGCGTAGTACTGGTAGCTCTCTTGAAGTTCAGAGATGATGTGTGTTATCATTTGATATAAGTATATTTTACTTCAGCAGTAAATAGTCTTCTCGGGGAGGCACTGTGTATATGCTAGTTGGCAATCATCTTAACTAGGAGTGTGCTGGTGCATTTCTTAATGAAGCTCTAAATATTGATGATGGTGATGTTGGTGGTGACTGGTGAGTACAGTATACAATTTCGATCTGTCCAGCAATAACAAATTAAAATGATGATTAATCGCTGGTTTTGGTAAAAATGAATGTAAATTTCAAAAGGATGACACTTTTCATGGCCACTGCACTCTTACAAACTTTTGTATGTTAGCCCTTGTGCCCTAATATAACTTTGTAAAGCATGAACTTTGTTTATATCAGTTCACTGCTCCAACTCCAACTTTGGTAAAGTTATGAAGTCTGAACTACGGAGCACATGGAGTAACTTCAACAAATTTAATTGTAAGAACTGGTCGCAAAATATGTGAAAGTCACATTATATTGCTAGGACTTTAGACCTAGACGGAGAATATTAGACAGCAGCTGTCACAAAATACTCCTCTAACCCAATATCAAATGAATAATTTTGCATCGTAAATAGCTCTCATATATAATACTCCCCCATCCAAAATAAGTATTAGGCCTTGTTTGGACGTAAGGGTGGATATTTCCAGGGAAATGATGGCCATGGTGGAATATTCTTTGGTCAAATTAAAATCCCAGGGAAAATTCAGATGACCCTTTGGGCAGGAGCGAGGGGAGCGTCGGGAGCGAGCGAGGGGTGGGCGAGCGCGAGGCGCGGCGAGCGAGCGAGACAGGGAATTGTCTCCCGATGTCGCGAGGCGTGGATCCTATCCCGGGGATATGGCGGGGATCGGGCCGAGAAAACCTCGGGCTTCGAGGGTCCAAATGTCCACACAGCTAGCCCGCGCCAGATTTTCCCGCGTGGGCTTTGCACCCGGGGAAGGGGTCGGGATCCCGGGGGATCCCCGGGTTACCAAACTAGCCCTTATGGTTTTAGTTCAAATTTTGGATCAGAGGGAGTACAAGAATAGACGTACTCTCAGGCATGTGGCACCAAAATAGAATGTAAGTTGCATCTTGCTGAATTAGAAAAATGTGTGCATCAAATTCTTAGTAATAAATGATGTGATCGAATTTCAATATTGACTTGATAGAGTTTATGGTGATGCAGGACTTGATGCACATTGTAGGGAAAAATCCGGCCAAAGGCTTGAATGGTCCACTTTCACCATGGTTTCGACTATGATCCTCCACCTGTACTAATTTATCACTCTCTCTGTCCAATAATGACTATAATATAATCTTATATTACGGGACGGAGGGAGTACTTCAAGAAAGCTTCTTGCTGATGGGCGCCTCAAACTCTCCATTGGCAGGTACGGCACTAGTCAGTAACATATTATCCGTGGTGTATGAACAACACTGCTGCTAAGTGGGGCTAGCCATGTGCGCTCAGTTCAAACTTAGCAACAACGCGTTTTGCTAACACGCGCTACTGCTACGAGGATAGCAGTAGCGCCTTTTCCTGCCACGCGCTACTACTAAGTAGCAGTAGCACTTCATTTTATCCAGCGCTACTGCTAAGATTCTGTGTATAAGAATTTCCCTAGTAGTGCTTGGATGCCTATCATATTATGATTAAATTCATAAAGTACAGACTCATATCATACAAGACGCTCCAAGCAAAACACATATCATGTGGTGAATAAAAATATAACCTCAACTAAAGTTACCGATAGACGAAGACGAAAGAAGGGATGCCATCCGGGGCATCCCCAAGCTTAGGATCTTGGTTGTCCTTGAATATTACATTGGGGTGCCTTCGGCATCCCCAAGCTTAGGCTCTTGCCAGTCCTTATTCCACACTCCATCAAATCTTTATCCAAAACTTAAAAACTTCACAAACAAAATTCAACAGAAAATCTTATAAGCTCCATTAGTATAAGAAAATAAATCACCACTTTTGGTACTGTTGTGAACTCATTCTTTATTTATATTGGTGTAATATTTACTGTATTCCAACTTTTCCATTGTTCATACCCCCCGATACAACCCATAGATTTATCAAAATAAGCAAACAACACATAGAAAACAGAATCTGTCAAAAAACAGAACAATTTGTAGCAATATGTAATTGTCAAATACTTCTGTAAGTCCAACAAATTTGAAAAATTAGGAAAACCTGGAAAATTTGTGTACCAATCTTGTGCAAAAAGAATCAGATCAAAAGCACGCTACTGTAAAAAAAATGAGAATTATTTTTCTGGGGGCAAAAGTTTCTGTTTTTCAGCAAGATCAAAACAACTATTACCGTAAGCCATCCCAAAGGTCTTACTTGGCGCAAACACTAATTAAAACACATCGAACCAGAGGCTAGATTAATTATTTATTGAAAACAGGAAATAAACATATTGGGTTGTCTCCCAACAAGCGTTTTTCTTTAAAGCCTTTTAGCTAGGCATTGAGATTTCAATGATGCTCACATGAAGGACAAGAATTGAAGCGCAAAGAGAGCATCATAAAACACGTGACAAACACATCTAAGTCTAACATACTTCCTATGCATAGGCATTTTATAAGCAAACAAATTATCGAGGCAAGCAAAAACTAGCATATGCAAGGAAGAAGAAAGAAACAATAGCGATCTCAGCATAACGAGAGGTAATTTAGTAGCATGAAGATTTCCACAACCATATTTTCTCCTCTCATAATAATTACATGTAGGATCATAATCAAATTCAACAATATAGCTATCATATAAAATATTCTCAACATGATCCACATGCATGCAAAGTTGACACTCTTCCAAAATAGTGGAATTATCATAAAATAAAGTCATGACTGTCTCCAAAACCACCTTTATCAAAGATTTCATAAGATTGAGAATCCTCCAATTATGTGGGATCTAAAGTTGACACTCTTCCAAACCCACTTTCAATATTATTGCAAACATTATTATCAATCTCATATTCATCATGGGGCTTAAACAAGTTTTCAAGATCATAAGAAGAATCACCCCAATCATGATCATTACAATTAGTGGACATAGCAAAATTAGCATGCCCAAGCAAACGAGCAAACAAACCAAGTAAAACATAAGGGTAAATGAAAATACGAACGAAAGAAGGCGAAAAAAGGCAAATATTTTTAAAATCGTTTTAAAAGTGGAAGAGAGGAAAACGAGAGGCGAATGGAGAATAATGTAGTGCAAGAGATGAGAGTTTATGTGGGTACTTGGTAGGCTTGGCGTATATCTCCCCGGCAACGGTGACAGAAATTCTTACCGCTACTTCTTGAGCTTACGTTAGTTTTTTCCTTGAAGAGGAAAGGGTGATGAAGCAAAGTAGAGATAAGTATTTCCCTCAGTTAAGAACTAAGGTATCAATCTAGTAGGAGAATAACACGCAAATCGCCAATACCTGCACAAACAATCAAACAATTGCACCCAACGGGATAAAGGTGTTGTCAATCCCTTCACGGTCACTTTCAAAGGTGAGATCTGATAGAGATAGATAAATACAAGATAAAATATTTTTGGTTTTTTTGGTTTATAGATCTGAAAATAAAAGATTGCAAAATAGTAGATCGGAAACTAATATGATGGAAAATAGACCCCGTGGCCATAGGTTTCGCTAGAGGCTTCTCTCATGAAGGCAAATAATACGGTGGGTGAACAAATTACTGTCGAGCAATTGATAGAAAAGCGCAAAGTTATGACGATATCCCAAGGCAATGATTATGTAATATAGGCATCACGTCAAGTAGACTGACTCCTACCTGCATCTACTACTAGTACTACACACATCGACCGCTATCCAGTATGCATCTAGAGTATTAAGTTCATAAAGAACGGAGTAATGCCTTAAGTAAGATGATATGATGTAGAGGAATAAACTCATGCAATATGATATAAACCCCATCTTTTTATCCTCGATGGCAACAATTCAATACGTGTCTCGGTACCCCTGCTTTGTCACTATGTGAAATCACGCAAGACCGAACCCAAAGCTAAGAACCTCTCCCATTGCAAGAAAAACCAATCTAGTTGGCCAAACCAAACCAATAATTTGAAGAGAAATACAAAGATACCAAATCATGCATATAAGAATTCAGAGAAGATTCAAACAATATTCATAGATAAGTTGATCATAAATCCACAATTCATCGGATCTCGACAAACACACCGCAAAAGAAGATAACATCGGATAGATCTCCAAGAACATCTAGGAGAACATGGTATTGAGAATCAAAGAGAGAGAAGAAGCCATCTAGCTACTAGCTATGGACCCGTAGGTCTGTGGTAAACTACTCACGCTTCATCAGAAGGGCAATATGGTTGATGTAGATGCCCTCGGTGATCGAATCCCCCTCCGGCAGGATGCCAGAAAAGGCCTCAAGATGGGATCTCATGGGAACAGAAGGTTGCGGCGGTGGAAAAGTGTTTCCGTGGATGCTTCTGGTGTTTCTGGAATATATGTGAATATATAGGGCCAAGGTCTAGGTCAGAGGAGTACCGAGGAGGTGGCAAGGTAGGGGGGCGCCCCCGCCCTAGGGCGCGCCCTCCACCCTTGCCGCCGCCTCGCGGCTCTTCTGACTTGGATTCCAACTCCCCTGGGTGTCTTCTGGTCCAAGAAAAATCATCATGAAGTTTTATTCCGTTGGGACTCCGTTCGGTATTCCTTTTCTACGAAGCTCAAAAACAAGGAAAAAAATAGAAACCGGCACTCGGCTCTAGGTTAATAAGTTAGTCCCAAAATAATATAAAATAACATATTAATTCATATAAAACATCCAAAACAAATAATATAATAGCATGGAACAATAAAAAATTATAGATACGTTGGAGACGTATCATTAACCGTGTCTGCCCGTGGATTGAGCCGCATGGACCTCTGCCCACGGATTGCACCCCCATGTACTTGTGCATTTTATTCTATTTGCACCCCCATGGCAGTGGTAACATATCTTCTGATATATAATACCAATTTGCAATATATGAAGATGACTTATTTGTTCATAGAACTGTAGAATGATTGGGTTAATTCGATCGGTTGCAAGCTAATATGTCCATTAGTTTTGTTGCTTGCATTGTGCTTGGGTTCGCCTCTTCCTTCTCATGGAATTCAACACAAGCATCACAAGTCACTGCCCAAGGCGACACTGCCTTCCGCTTCTCCCACCCGTGGGAATCTGGCTGATGCTTGATCTTCATGTTGGCATCCCTGTTCGTTGCAGCATTTTATTGAGATTATGTGTAGCTCTGGGGAAATCAAGTTCTGCTTCTTGATAGAATTCTATTCATTCAGCCGTTAAGAAGAAAACAAATGGCTTGGGTGGTTATCTTTCTAGGAACATAATTAGCTCTCAGATAGTAACTTTCTGCTGGCGTAATTTCTTCCTCTCTTGCTTGGTGCTTAATGAAACGACTAGCTTATTATGTCTTCTTTCTTTCCATGCGCTGGCAGTATGACAGGTTTTCTCCCTGTGGAACATACTATGCATCTTCCGCCTATATTGCTAACAAGATGGTCTTAGCTATATTGCTCTGTACTAATGATAGTCTTGAGGGATTATTTCATTGTTATTGCTCTGAATTAATCATACTGTCCTGCTAACCCGGTACCTAAATATGGTACAACTTTGCTGAACAAGCCATAATTTGTTTTTGTAGTACTAAACAGACTGTAGGAATAGGATCCACTGACACCTATCTACTCCTCTATGTTAATTATAATCCGATGGCCGTCTAAAGATACCTTTTGAATCAATATATGTTAGTTAGTCCATTCATTATTCTGTATCGTACAATATATGGCTCACAGTGTCTGCTAATTAGCAAAATTGACTCCTCAGAATAATTCTTTTGGTATCATTCATAACTTCTGCACTATTGTATTCTAACAGGTCCATTGATGTTGGACACCATTCTTTCTTCTATTTGGGTTGGCTACAGTTTTTTCAGGCTGCCATTGTATCCTGATCTTCCAGTGTTCCTTTTGCGGTGTGCAGGAGGCGTGAAAGTTTTTCAGGTACCGGCATCTATTCAAGATTCATTGTTTATGCATTGCAAGTTCGCCATGTACTAAAAGAAGCCTTTGTTATGCTGATGCAAAGAATGTTTTAGTTATCCTTTACGCTACAAATTTTGCATTTGATTTCATTATCATACATATGTAAATGCATTTTATACGGCATGTTTGCACCCTCAACATAAAGATGGAAATGTGGGTTCATAAATATTAGTTATCCTTTACGCTGCAAATATTTCTCAGTTTCCATTTTCCCCCGTGTGTCCGGGCACCGATTCTACCTGTTTTACTGTAGGTTATCCTTGCATAAGTTTTAGTTTGTAACACACGTAATTTTGGTTCAAATAGAGATCTGCAGCAAAATTTCTATAGTAAGTAGCAGAGATGTTCCAAGGGAAGAATGTCAATTAATAATTACTAAGTAAACAATACATAGGATCTGCATGGTGCAACGAAGGCAAAGCTCTGTATTTCCCATATTGGTGAACAAGGGAACTTAAGATCAGGTTAGTTTTATTGTGTTTCATTGATCTTCTGCATATCATATTCTCATGCTTAAGAAGGAATCTTGAATTTCCCAGCAGCTCAAAAGTGAAATAAAAATGATAGAGATCATGGTTAGAGGATAGTTTTGTGTAGAAATAATAGGTTATATCTTCTGCTTTATACAAGAAGAAGTGATAAATCAAGGTGGATACTAACAGGTTATATCACAATTATGACCAAAGGGAAGAGATATACTTTTGCAAGTCATGCATGAAATTTTATCAGACAAATTTATTTTCTTCAGATGTGTAATCCTATTTTTCTGAGATATATTTATTTCTTCTTGCTCATTCTTTTGGGCTTAGGGGCAGTAGAATAATTAGAATATACCTGGAGTGTTCGTACCATCTACATACACTTTAGCTCAAAATAATAATGTGCTTCCTGTTACTTTGCTCTGTATTGATAATGTACATACATCAGTTGTGATATATATTATTGGTAGCAGATAATCAATATTAGTTTTCCAGTGAATGATTTTAGATTCTTCCATGAAGATCTCCCCCTTTTTGCAATTTTTATTTCATGAAATGAGTTACGATGACTGTCGTGATATATTTCTTCTCTGAATATTTATTATCATGAACTAGAGTATCCAGTGTGTGTAGTTGTATACCTCCTTTTTAGAAAAGAATCATAAATTGCTAGTATGCATTGATCAAGGTGTGTAGCATCAGATCTACACCTTGCAGAAAAGAACGCAAGGAGTGATGCTAAAATATTTGTAACTTATGGTTCAGTCCAGGAGTAAATTAAATATGTAAAGTTCATCGTGCAATTTTGATTGTTAATTGGATTATATGCATGATGATATCTATTCTATTATTTTTTTCAAATACCTTGAGCCGAGGATATTATTATGACAGGCTTAGCATTAGTGCAGTGCGAAAGTAACTATTCTTAGATTCTCATGCTAGCAATAATATATTTTGATCGTTTTTTATGGTTGAGAAGATATATATGGTCGATGCAAGATTGAATTTATTTATTTGTGGATACTGGCAGCGCCCATGTGGATGTTTAGCAGGGTATCGACAGCTGCGATTTCACTATCTCTGCACCATCATGAGGTGTTGCGTCCGCTTCTCCTTCTCGGCAGGAGATGGTAGTCGGTCAAATATCCCCCTATGTGTGGTTGTTCAGCAGGGTGTCGACAACAAGGATTTCTCCATCTCTACATCATCTCGATTTGAGCTCCCAAACCCATCCCTGATGTGATCACTAATTTTATTGTTTTGAATTTCACTAATTTGTTTCCATGGCTAATATGTGTTCAAATGCTCTAGATTATATGGTGGAAAGAGGAGGCATAGAGGGGGGGGGGGGGGTGGAGTGGGAAGAAGATAGTTGGGCCACTTGCAAAGGTGAAATCTGATAGAGATCGATAAATACAAGATAACATATTTTTGGATTTTTTGGTTTATAGATCTGAAACTAAAAGATTGCAAAATAGTAGATTGGAAACTAATATGATGGAAAATAGACCCTGGGGCCATAGGTTTCGCTAGAGGCTTCTCTCATGAAGGCAAATAATACGGTGGTGAACAAATTACTGTCGAGCAATTGATAGAAAAGCGCAAAGTTATGACGATATCCCAAGGCAATGATTATGTAATATAGGCATCATGTCAAGTAGACCGACTCCTAACTGTATCTACTACTATTACTCCACATATCGACCGCTATCCAGCATGCATCTAGAGTATTAAGTTCATAAAGAACAGAGTAATGCCTTAAGTAAGATGATATGATGTAGAGGAATAAACTCATGCAATATGATATAAACCCCATCTTTTTATCCTCGATGGCAACAATTCAATACGTGTCTCGCTACCCCTGCTTTGTCACTGTGTGAAATCACGCAAGATCGAACCCAAAGCTAAGAACCTCTCCCATTGCAAGAAAAACCAATCTAGTTGGCCAAACCAAACCAATAATTTGAAGAGAAATACAAAGATACCAAATAATGCATATAAGAATTCAGAGAAGATTCAAATGATATTCATAGATAAGCTGATCATAAATCCACAATTCATCTGATCTCGTCAAACACACCGCAAAAGAAGATTACATCGGATAGATCTCCAAGAACATCTAGGAGAACATGGTATTGAGAATCAAAGAGAGAGAATAAGCCATCTAGCTACTAGCTATGGACCCGTAGGTCTGTGGTAAACTACTCACGCTTCATCAGAAGGGCAATAGGGTTGATATAGATGCCCTCGGTGATCGAATCCCCCTCCGGCAGGATGCCAGAAAAGGCCTCAAGATGGAATCTCATGGGAACAGAAGGTTGCGGCGGTGGAAAAGTGTTTCCGTGGATGCTTCTGGTGTTTCTGGAGTATATGTGAATATATAGGGCCAAGGTCTAGGTCAGAGGAGTACCGAGGAGGTGGCAACGTAGGGGGGCGCCCCCGCCCTAGGGCGCGCCCTCCACCCTTGTCGCCGCCTCGCGGCTCTTCTGACTTGGACTCCAAGTCCCCTGGGTGTCTTCTGGTCCAAGAAAAATCATCGTGACGTTTTATTCCGTTGGGACTCCGTTCGGTATTCCTTTTCTACGAAGCTCAAAAACAAGGAAAAAAATAGAAACCAGCACTCGGCTCTAGGTTAATAAGTTAGTCCCAAAAATAATATAAAATAACATATGAATGCATATAAAACATCCAAAACAAATAATATAATAGCATGGAATAATAAAAAATTATAGATACGTTGGAGACATATCATTAACCGTGTCTGCCCGTGGATTGAGCCGCATGGACCTCTGCCCATGGATTGCACCCCCATGTACCTGTGCATTTTATTCTATTTGCACCCCCATGGTAGTGGTAACATATTGCTACCTCTTGAGCTTGCGTTGGATTTCCCTGAAGAGGAAAGGATGATGCAGCAGAGTAGCGTATGTATTTCCCTCAGTTTTTGAGAACCAAGGTATCAATCCAGTAGGAGGCCACACGCAAGTCCCTCGTACCTACACAACACAAAGAGCTCCACGCAACCAATGCGATTAGGGGTTGTCAATCCCTTCACGGTCACTTACGAGAGTGAGATCTGATAGAGATGATAGATAATATTTTTGGTATTTTTGATATAGAGATGCAAAGTGAAAAGTAAAAGGCAAAGTAAAAAAGCAAAGCAATAATAAAGTGATGGAGATTGATATGATGAGAATAGACCCGGGGGCCATAGGTTTCACTAGTGGCTTCTCTCAAGAGCATAAGTATTCTACGGTGGGTGAACAAATTACTGTTGAGCAACTGATAGAATTGAGTATAGTTATGAGAATATCTAGGCATGATCATGTATATAGGCATCACGTCCATGACAAGTAGACCGAAACGATTTTGCATCTACTACTATTACTCCACTCATCGACCGCTATCCAGCATGCATCTAGAGTATTAAGTTAAAAACAGAGTAATGCTTTAAGCAAGATGACATGATGTAGATAGATAAATTCATGCAATATGAAATAAACCCCATCTTGTTATCCTCGATGGCAACGATACAATACGTGCCTTGCTGCCCCTTCTGTCACTGGGAAAGGACACCGCAAGATCGAACCCAAAGCTAAGCACTTCTCCCATGGCAAGAAAAACCAATCTAATAGGCCAAACCAAACTGGTAATTCGAAGAGACTTGCAAAGATAACCAATCATACATAAAAGAATTCAGAGAAGATTCAAATATTATTCATAGATAGACTTGATCATAAACCCACAATTCATCGATCTCAACAAACACACCGCAAAAAGAAGAAGATTACATCGAATAGATCTCCACGAGAGAGGGGAAGAACTTTGTATTGAGATCCAAAAAGAGAGAAGAATCCATCTAGCTACTAACTATGGACCCGAAGGTCTGAGGTAAACTACTCACACTTCATCGGAGAGGCTATGATGGTGTAGAAGCCCTCCGTGATGACGGCCCTCTCCGGCGGAGCTCCGAAACAGGCCCCAAGAAGGGATCTCGTGGATACAGAAAGTTGCGGCGGTGGAATTAGGTTTTTGGCTCCGTATCTGTTCGTTTGGGGGAACGTAGGTATATATAGGAGGAAGAAGTACGTCGGTGGAGCTTTGGTGGGCCCACGAGGGTGGGGGGGGGGCGCCTAGGGGTGTAGGGCGCGCCTCCCTACCTCGTGCCCACCTCGAAGCTTCCTTGGCGTAGGGTCCAAGTCTCCTGGGTCATATTCGGGAAGAAACTCACGTTCCAGAAAGGTTTATTCCGTTTGGACTCCGTTTGATATTCCGTTTTTTCGAAACACTAAAATAGGCAAAAAAACAGCAATTCTGGACTGGGCCTCCGGTTAATAGGTTAGTCCCAAAAATAATATAAAAGTGGAAAATAAAGCCCAATATAGTCCAAAACAGTAGATAATATGGCATGGAGCAATCAAAAATTATAGATACGTTGGAGACGTATCACATATCTTCTGATATATAATACCAATTTGCAATATATGAAGATGACTTATTTGTTCATAGAACTGTAGAATGATTGGGTTAATTCGATCGGTTGCAAGCTAATATATGCATTAGTTTTGTTGCTTGCATTGTGCTTGGGTTCGCCTCTTCCTTCTCATGGAGTTCAACACAAGCATCACAAGTCGCTGCCCAAGGCGACACTGCCTTCCGCTTCTCCCTCCTGTGGGAATCTGGTTGATGCTTGATCTTCATGTTGGCATCCCTGTTCATTGCAGCATTTTATTGAGATTATGTGCAGCTCTGGGGAAATCAAGTTCTGCTTCTTGATAGAATTCTATTCATTCAGTCGTTAAGAAGAAAACAAATGGCTTGGGTGGTTCTCTTTCTAGGAACATAATTAGCTCTCAGATAGTAACTTTCTGCTGGCGTAATTTTCTCCTCTCTTGCTTGGTGCTTAATGAAATGACTTGCTAATTATGTCTTCTTTCTTTCCATGCTCTGGCTGTATGACAAGTTTTCTCCCTGTGGAACATACTATGCATCTTCCGCCTATATTGCTAACAAGATGGTCTTAGCTATATTGCTCTGTACTAATGATAGTCTTGAGGGATTATTTCATTGTTATTGCTCCGAATTAATCATACTGTCCTGCTAACCCGGTACCTAAATATGGTACAACTTTGCTGAACAAGCCATCATTTGTTTTTGTAGTACTAAACAGACTGTAGGAAAAGGATCCACTGACACCTATCTACTCCTCTGTGTTAATTATAATTCGACGGTCGTCTAAAGATACCTTTTGAATTAATATATGTTAGTTAGTCCATTCATTGGTCTCAGATCGCATAATATATGGCTCACAAGGTCCGCTAATTAGCAAAATTGACTCCTCGAAATAATTCTTTTAGTATCATTCATAACTTCTGCACTATTGTATTCTAACAGGTCCATTGATGTTGGGCACCATTCTTTCTTCTATTTGGGTTGGCTACAGTTTTGTCAGGCTACCATTGTATTCTGATCTTCCAGTGTTCCTTTTGCGGTGTGCTGGAGGCGTGAAAGTTTTTCAGGTACCGGCATCTATTCAAGATTCATTGTTTATGCATTGCAAGTTCGCCATGTACTAAAAAAAGCCTTTGTTATGCTGATGCAAAGAATGTTTTAGTTATCCTTTACGCTGCAAATTTTGCATTTGATTTCATTATCATACAGATGTAAATGCATTTTACACGACATGTTTGCACCCTCAACATAAAGATGGAAATGTTGGTTCATAAATATTAGTTATCCTTTACACTGCAAATATTTCTCGGTTTCCATTTTTCCCTCGTGTGTCCGGGCACCGATTCTACCTGTTTTACTGTAGGTTATCCTTGAATATGTTTTAGTTTGTAACACACGGAATTTTGGTTCAAATAGAGATCTGCAGCAAAATTTCTATATTAAGTAGCAGAGATGTTCCAAGGGAAGAATACCAATTACTAATTACTAAGTAAACAATCCATAGGATCTGCATGGTGCAATGAAGGCAAAGCTCTGTATTTCCAATATTGGTGAACAAGGGAACTTAAGATCAGGTTAGTTTTATTGTTTTTCATAGATCTTCTGCATATCATATTCTCATGCTTAAGAAGGAATCTTGAATTTCCCAGCGGCTCAAAAGTTAAATAAAAATGATAGAGATCATGGTTAGAGGTTAATTTCGTGTATAAAGAATAGGTTATATCTTCTGCTTTATACAAGAAGAAGTGATAAATCAAGGTGGATACTAACAGGTTATATCACAATTATGACCAAAGGGAAGAGATATACTTTTGCAAGACATGCATGGCATTTTATCAGAAAAATTTATTTTCTTAAGTTGTGTAATCCTATTTTTCTGAGATATATGTATTTCTTCTTGCTCATTCTTTTGGGCTTAGGGGCAGTAGAATAATTAGAATATACCTGGAGTGTTTGTACCATCTACATACACTTTAGCTCAAAATGATAATGTGCTTCCTGTTACTTGCTCTGTATTGATAATGTACATACATTAGTTGTGATATATATTATTGGTAGAAGATAATGAATATTAGTTTTCCAGTGAAAGATTTTAGATTCTTCCATGGAAGGATCTCCCCCTTTTTGCGATTTTTATTTCATGAAATGAGTTATGATGACTGTTGTGATATATTTCTTCTCTGAATATTTATTATCATGAACTAGAGTATCCAGTGTGTGTAGTTGTATACCTCCTTTTTAGAAAAGAATCATAAATTGCTAGTATGCATTGATCAAGCTGTGTAGCATCAGATCTACACCTTGCAGAAAAGAACTCAAGGAGTGATGCTAAAAATTTTGTAACTTCTGGTTCAGTCCAGGAGTAAATTAAATATGTAAAGTTCATCGTGCAATTTTGATTGTTAATTGGATTATATGCATGATGATATCTCTTCTATTATTTTTGTCAAATACCTTGAGCCGAGGATATTATTATGACAGGCTTAGCATTAGTGCAGTGCAAAAGTAACTATTCTTAGATTCTCTTGCTAGCAATAATATATTTTGATCGTTTTCTATGGTTGATAAGATATATATGGTCGATGCAAGATTGAATTTATTTATTTGTGGATACTGGCAGTGCGGATGTGGATGTTTAGCAGGGTATCGACAGCTGCGATTTCACCATCTCTGCACCATGATGAGGTGTTGCGTCCGCTTCTCCTTCTCGGCAGGAGATGGTAGTCGGTCAAATATCCCCCTATGTGTGGTTGTTCAGCAGGGTGTCGACAACAACGATTTCTCCATCTCTACATCATCTCGATTTGAGCTCCCAAACCCATCCCTGATGTGATCACTAAATTTATTGTTTTGAATTTCACTAATTTGTTTCCATGGCTAATATGTGTTCAAATGCTCTAGATTATATGGTGGAAAGAGGAGGCATAGAGGGGGGTGGAGTGGGAAGAAGAGAGGGTGAGAGAGGAGGAAGTAGAGACCCTGCCGGCATATTGGTGAAAACCCCCCTCCCTCACTTTCCGCACCATGGGTTATCATCTAAAATTGGTTTTAAGAGGAATCTGGACATGTTCTTTTTCCCTTTCCATAGTTTCTCATCTAAAATGGTTTTTTTAGAGGAATCAGGATCTGGTTCCTGGACCATTTGCTATGTACTGAATGTGTATGTATCAATGCAATGCTTCTGATAGAAAATTTATGTATTAGATTGACAAACGTAACTACATTATGCTATTTTTTATATTTGCAATGCTTCAATGACTATATTACTGATTGGATAAGACTATGCCTGACATCATCGCTGTCGGATGCGGCAAGCCGCACTTCCTACCCAGTAAAAAATATTGGCGCAAGAATCAACCAGAGGGAGCCAGAGGCCACATGCCCTGGTGGCGCGCCCACCCCCCTGGGGCGTGCCCTGCAGGCTTGTGGGGCCCCTGGAGCTCCTCTGAACCTAATTCCAACTTTATAAGTACCTATTCGTGGTGAAAAAAAATCAGAGAGAAGGATTCATCATGTTTTACGATACGGAGTCGCTTCCACCTCCTATTCTTCATCGGGAGGGATGATCTGGAGTCCGCTCGGGGCCCCGAAGAGGGGGATTTGTCGCCATCATCATCACCAACCTTCTTCTATCACCAATTTCATGATGCTCACCGCCGTGCGTGAGTAAATCCATCATAGGCTTGCTGGACAGTGATGGGTTGGATGAGATTTATCATGTAATCGAGTTAGTTTTGTTAGGGTTTGATCCCTAGTATCCACTATGTTCTGAGATTGATGTTGCTATGACTTTGCTATGATTAACGCTTGTCACTAGGGCCTGAGTGCCATGATTTCAGATCTAAACCTATTATGTTTTCATGAATATATTTGTGTTCTTGATCCAGTCTTGCAAGTTGTAGACACCTATTATGAGTTATGATCTGCATACCCCAAGGTGACAATAATTGGGATTCTTTCTGATGATTACCATAGTTTGAGGAGTTCATATATTCACTAAGTGCTAATGCTTTGGTCCAGTTTTTTTTATTAAAAGGAGGCCTTAATATCCCTTGTTTTGCATTAGGACCCCGCTGCCACGGGAGGGTAGGATAAAAGATGTCATGCAAGTTATTTTCCATAAGCAACGTATGACTATATACGGAATACATGCCTACATTATATTGATGAATTGGAGCTAGTTCTATGTCACCCTAGGTTATAACTGTTGCATGATGAATGCCCTCCGATATAATTGTCCACCAGTGATCCTTTGCATACGAGCTTTTCACATATTGATCTTTGCTAAGTTACTTTGTCGTTGCTACTGTTACAATCGCTACAAAACTGCTACTATTACTTTTGCCATTGTTACCGTTACTTCCATACTACTTTGCTACTAAAAACTTTGTTGCAGATATTAAGTCTTTCAGGTGTGGTTGAATTGACAACTCAGCTGCTAATACTCGTGAATATTCTTTGGCTTCCCTTGTGTCGAATCAATAAATTTGGGTTGAATACTCTACCCTCGAAAACTGTTGCGATCCCCTATACTTGTGGGTTATCAACGGGCGGAAGTTCGCCACGCATCACATAGTGAACACCCATGTGAGGGGGAAGGACCTCTCAGTGGTGTAGCCGAATGAGATGGTCTCGGTGGCGAGCTCCATCCATACTAGGGAGCACTTGCTTGCTGAGGACAAGTACCAAGTGGTCGGCTTCGACCTCGAGTTCGCCGGCGATCGTGTCGGGCATGAGCAGAAGGTTGCCATCACCCAGTTGTGCGTGCGCTATGACGTACTGGTCTACCACTACCACCTGGACACAAGGCCAAGCTTGTGTGTGTTTCGCCAGGTTTATCAACTGCCTTGACAATAGTTTCGCTATGGTGGACACCACCAACAATCTAAAAAGCTTGAGGTTTCGGGCTTGGCCTGCCGGAATCTTGTCAACATCTGGGACTACTACAAGGTATGGGGCAGCACCAAGAACAATGAGAACTCCCTTGTTGACCTCTCCTCGGCCATCATTTACCCCTACTACATGAAGATGAAGATGACTGTAAGAAGGACAGGACTGCCGGGCACAGTGCCTGGGAGCAGAGACTGGACGAAGAACACGTCAAGTACGCGGCCAAGGATGCATACACAAGCTACGATATGTATAGGTGGATCATTCGCATGATGAAGTGCCTTAGTCCTGCCCAAGACGAGGGATCGAGCCAGAGAGAAGTGGCTGCAGCGTCACAAGAAGTCGATGATTAGATGATCGTTTCTCCTATTTTAGGATGCATGTAATTGTTTATTGAGGTGTGTGCGAATGATGTGTATAGTCACTTATGTAATTGGATGTTTATTTTGGTTATATATGTTGTTCTTCTGTAGAAAAAGCAAATCACATCACAGAAGGAGTAAATTAGGTAACCCGTCGGTGATGACTTCATCAATCGCTAACAATTGTATACTAGCAATCATTTTCCCACAAAACACACAGCTTATTAGCAGAAATCATCTGTGTTATTTCGATCTTCACACACATTTCTGATTACGGACCTGTTTGTCGCGTATCACACACATCTTGTTCAGTTGAACAATTTCTGTTGTCTTGGATCATCGCAAACAGTTCATCCGAGTGAACTGTATGCCCTCTATCGCACACACCTTGATCTGGCTGACCGTTTTTTGTTGTGTTGCCTAATCACATACAGTTCATGCGAGTGAACTATATGCCGTATATTGCACACACCCTCATCTGACTGACCTTTTCTGTTGTTATGCTCATCGCAAATAGTTCATATGGACCAACCATATGCCACATATCACACACGCAACTCTGATCTGTATCTTGTTTGATGTCTGTGCCATCGCAAACAATTCGTATAATTTTTGATGGTTTTCTTAAACCACCGTTTGCGATTAATGCATCGCACACGGTTTCGTAGAACGGTCTATGATTAAACTATCGCGTTTCGACCATCCTACAGTAGTGATCATCAGGTCTAGTATATATCATGGCATAAATGATGTATCCGATTGCCGAGGCATATAGATTCCTACTCATCCTGCTTCGCTCATCAGATGTCGAAGGACTCCGAGTCTCGCTTAGTCTTATACCATGTGAGCGTGGCAATAACTCTTTCTTGGCCTCACTTATGTTAAACCGCTTCAACACTTTATCTATGTGTGTGCTCTGGCTCAAGCCAAGCAGCCTCATTGATAGATCTTAATGCCTAAAATATATACTGCCTCACCGAGGTCCTTCATTGAAAACTTGCCATTCAATGATACCTTGATCAAGTTCAACATCGAAGCATTGTTTTCGATCAGCAATATGTCATCCACATACAAGATCAGAAACACTACCGAGCTCCCACTCAAGTGCTTGTATAAAAAAACACCCTCTTCGCTCTTGATGGAAACGAGACCAGTGACGACCTCATCAAAAAGAATACTCCATCTCCGAGATGCTTTCCTCAACCCATAAATTTATCTCTTGAGCTTTCATACCTTACTAGTGCTAGTCGGATCGAAAAAATCCTCGGGCTCTATCATATACACGTCCTCGGTTAAATTTCCATGAAGGAAAGCCGTTTTGACATCCATCTGCCATATCTCGTAATCGAAATATGCAGCTATAGCTAGTACGATCCTCATCGACTTTAACATCGCTACCGGCGAGTAAGTCTCGTTGTAAGCAATTCCATAAACTTGTTCATAACCTTTAGTGACAACTCGAGCTTTGTGGACCTGAACATTTCCATCCACATCGGTTTTCATCTTAAAGACCCATTTGCAACCAATGGCCGTTACGCCAGGCGGCGGATCAGCCAAGTCCCAAACTTGATTCTCATCCATGGAATTTAACTCGGATCTCATGGCCTCTAGCCATGCCTCGTAATCTGGGCTCACTATCACTTCTGCATACGTGGCCGGCTCGTCACTCTCTAGCAACAAAAAATTGCGCACTCTGCGCAATCTTTCCGACCTCCCTGATTCTAGTGCTGCTTGCACTATGGGTTCCTTGACCAACTTCATCATGAGTCAATTCGTCCCCGAGTGGTCCTTGGATTTCTTCAAGTCGGGCCATCCTCCCACTGGCCTCCCGTCTAAGAAACTCTTTCTCAAGGGAAACCCCATTCCAAGAAACAAACACTTTGTTCTCTTCACGGTTGTAGAAGCTATATCCCAAGGTTTTCCTCGGATATCCCACAAATATTCACTTACCTAACTTGGGTGTAAACTTGTCTGACATAGTCGCTTGACAAATGCTTCACAACCCCTAATCTTTAGAGAAGAAAAATGGGGACTCCTTCCGGTCCACATCTCATGTGGTGTCTTGTTTATGGATTTTGATGGTACCCTGTTAAGTGTGAAAGTTGTAGTTTCTAGCGCGTATCCCCAGAATGACATGGGTAAATTTGGTTTGGTCATCATAGATCTGACCATGTCCAAAAAGGTCCTATTCCTCCGTTCTGGCATGTCGTTTCTCCGTGGCGTACTCGGAGGTGTGAGATGAGGTACTATACCTCGGCTTTTCAGATGATCATCAAACTCCTGGCTCATGTACTCGCCTCCAGGATCAGATCATAGGAGCTTTATAGTGTTGCCAAGTTGATTCTCAACCTCATTATGAAACTCTTTGAACTTTTGAAAAGTTTCCGACTTGTACCTCATCAAATATAGATAACCATATCTACTCAAGTCATCGGTAAAAGTCACAAAGTACTGATAGCCACCTATGGCAGTTGTTCTCGTTGGACCACACACATTAGTGCACTACAAAAAATAGATACTTCCGTGATGATACATGTTTGTCACAGTAGGTCACGTTTTCTGTCATGCATGTACATCCATGACAATTTTATGACAGAATCAAGATAGTCATACCTGTGCTGTCGTAGAAGTGTTCCATGAAATTACCAAAATTATCATCACGGAAGTGTCCACTTCCATGATGATAAATCATGCGTCATGGAAGTGCTTTCGTCAAGGGTGACCGGCACGTGACATCCACCATAACGGAACACCGTTAAGCTATTGGGTCTGGTTTTGGATCCGTTAACCCGCTAATAGCCCAGACCAATGAGGATTGTCCACGTGTAAAATTCTCATTGGCCGGAGGAAACATGTGTTGGCTAACCGTTGGGACAGATGTCATCCATTCATTGGACAGGAGGCGCCTATGAGAGGTCGACATGTGGCACGGCCCAACAGTGGCCTATTCCGATGAAAAAGGCCAGCCCAGTAAAAATTAGCAGGTCGGCCCATATAAGCCCTACTTGTGTCAGGTCCATTTAAGCCCACGACCCATACGAGATGTGCCAATTCGGCCCGTCAACTGCCCATTAAAGATTTCACACCATTGCAGCCCATCGTCAGTTTGAGCCCATTAACAGCCCGCTATATATTTGGGCTCGATATCGGCCCGATGTGATTTCGGCCTGTTAACGGCCCATTCAAGGGATGGGCCAATTTTCAGGATGTACATCTTTCGGCCTTTTAGCGACCCATTTAAGTGTTGGGCCAATTTCCGGCCCGGTGTGTCTTTCAGCCTGTTGACGGCCCATAAATGAGTTGGGCCATTTGTAGTCGGACCTTAGTTTTGGCCTTTTGGCAACCCATTTAAGTGTTGGGCCAATTCCTGGCCCGGTGTGTCTTTCAGCCTGTTGACGACCCATAAATGATTTGGGCCATTTGTAGTCGAACCTGAGTTTTGGCCTTTTAATGGCCCATGCTCTTCATGGTCCAATACCAGCCCGGTTTCTCTTTCGGCCCGCTAAAGGCCCACAACACAGTTGGGCCATTTATAGTACAACCTGACTTTCGGCCTCTTAGCGGCCCATGCTCTTCATGGTCCAGTACGAGCCCGCTGACTCTTTCGGCCTGCTAAAGGCCCACAATATAGTTGGGCCATATGTAGCCCGACCTTAGTAACGGCATGTTAACAGCCCGTGAAATCAAATGGGCCCACCTGTTGCCCGCTTCGATGTCGGCCTGTTAACGACCCGGGAGGTAAGAGGGCCGACCATTAACTTTCGGCCTGGTAACGGCCCATTAGCTTAATGGGCCCACTAAAGTCCATACATGTCTTTAGGCCCAATTAGATAATTTGAGCCCATTACGACGAGCAATTATGCACATGACCAAAACCGATCAAGCAAAGGTACGACATACAGGAAAAAATGTTGCACATCCAGCATATATTACAGGAAATTACATCCACTGGGAAATCATATATTGATGCCAATGCAAATAAATGAACAGAACCTAACGATCTACAACGTCACAATCTGCAAGCTCAGCGCAGATGACGCCCATAAGCATGTGGGAAAATTCTTGATGCTTTGCTACACTGTCTCTGAAAACATTGATCAGTTGTTGTTGCGCATGAATGTGCAGCTTTGATTCCTCCACCATTTCCATCATTGCTTCAGCCATTAATTGGTTCACAAACATACATTTTTCTGTTGCATTCGAGAAAGAGGAAACTGAACAGATTTAGATGGCGATTTTGGCAGGCTTGTATTATTGATAGTGGAGAGTGTCTCGACCACTGCATCATAACGTAAATTAGGAGGGGAACCAAACAGATTAATCATGAGTTATTGCCATATTACCTGGTCTAGATTTATTGGAAAGAAACAATGGGGTTGCCTTGCTGTTTTCAGAGTTTGTCTTCTTATCTTCAGCAGCCTACACCATATTAACACACTAGCATTGCTATCATTGGCCAGGTCAGATAATAGGAAAGCAACATTGACACAATGAACGTTTGGGCAACCAGACCACACCAGCCGACACCAAATTAACACAATATGGCACATCTATCATCAGCCAGGTAAGGTAATACAAAAGCAACATTGACACAATGAATGAATCAGCAACCAGAGCAGCACTACAATTCAGTAATGTGCATTACTTGAGATAGTACACTCATGCAGCTCAGTATGCAAAACTACCACGCAGTTTTCCTTACAGAAATCAACATTGTCGCCTTTAACATTTTGCTACAACTAAATTTAGATCAGATAAAGGTTGGATTCACACCGATTAACAAAATACATGCTGATGTAAAAATATAGTGATATACAACAGGTACTTACATCAGCATTGGAGCACAGAGAATTCCCGCAAGATACTTTCCTCGAATACGATCCCAATGGAGGGAATCTTCTATCGTTTAACCTTATTTTCTAAAAGAGAGATGGGTAAGAAACATGTAGAAAATATGATCAGAATGCTATAAAATTTCATGATGCAAGAATACGCACACGCTTCTTAGAATGGAGTTGACATATTTTTGCTGGACTGGAGCGGACTAGTTCTTTGGCCACTGGAATCTGCTTATTATCAGTGGGAGTTGGGTTTCTCTGTGCTGGAGCAGTATCTATGAAAACTGGAGTTGGTTTATTATCTCCTGGCGTTTGGATCTTTTGCAAAGACCTAGTTTGTAACCCTTCAGATTCTAACTTATCCGTCTTCCCCTTGCATGCCTTATATAGAAGAATGGTGCTTCAATTATATAACATGCTACAGCAAAGATGGAATAGGTACTCAAGAATAGAAAGGCATGACATATTTACATGTATTCCCTCCATCCGGAAATAAATGGATGGGTCTAGGCGTATTTCAGTTCTAGATACATCCAGGTTTATCCATTTCTGCGACATGTAATCCGGACGGAGGGAGTATGATGTAAGATTTAGGGATACGACAGGACAACAATGTAAAAAACACTACTTGAATGTAAAACTGTATGCTAGTGGAATACATTACAGAAAAACACTAAGGCAACATACGCGTGTATGATTGGGAAACTAAGATGGCATTGCAAGAGACCACTAGAACGACACTTCAATGTAAAAAAAAGAACATGGTACGGTAGACAGACGAAGTTCATACTAATGAATAACAATGCATAAGATATTGAGAAGCATGATGTCCAAACTAAGCAGATGGCATTGCGATAGAGTAGAATGACAGTACTTGAATTTGAAAACATGTTATCATTAATGGAATAGGTACTGAAAAACAGGAAAGCATGCCATATTTACATGCATGGCGAAGCACAAGGCATTGCAACATAGTAGATGCACTCCAGGACATTATATGCATGCTATACCCATATCAAGGGCTAAGTTAGAGCAAGGACCTTATGGGGTGAATAGGATTCATCATCTTTCTGCAAGTCTTGTGAAGAACTGCCTTTACATGTTCCATCATATTGGGTATCATTGACGTCAAGTTTTTTGGCCGTTACATTGCTCCGTGAGGTTCTTGTGGATAAATCAATGTGTGCAATTATATCTGACATGCATGGAAGACAACTATTAGTTAGCTTTATGTAATGAGTGCCTGTAGGAGACGACATAAATAGTAGGACTGGGGTTAACTAGCAACAACAGGTCTCAAAAACTAAAGGGAGAACACAAATGAAAGCTACAGAATATGTATCGCTTGTACTTGAGATTAACTAGATGGCACACATAAGTATTAAGGAACAACATAGGTTATACTAGAAGTGGTATAATACTATAATCACCAGCCTGTGGGATAGCATTGGCTGATGGATGATAACTATGGAACAACGTTACCTAAAGAACAAGTCTCTTAGCTGAACTAACATCGTTAACTCCTGAACAAGACCCATAAGAGATCAGCATGAATATACAGTGAAATGTGATAATCTATTTTCAATGTTTAGATGAATAACAAAGCCATAAATTTTGCACACAAGTAAGATGAGGGTACAACCTATCTGGCCGCCATCCATAGGAGTGAGCATCATGTGCTGACTTGTCGATGGCCCTGCAGTTGTTGTGGCTATCCATGTCGGGCACAAGCATTCGATGCCAGGAACTGTTGAGTGGGGACTATAGCTCCCTTCTGGTGCATGCTTCCCTTGTTGGAGCAACTGCGGTGAGTCGGAAGACGGTGTGGCTGAAGATGCAGAGAACACATAATGTTAAGAGCGACACATCTCTCTGATCTGAAGAAATACCCTAAGAGATCAACAGCAAGGTACGAGAGTGGTCACACATTTGTTGATTGAAGACTAAATTGGGGTCACACGATTTTATTTTATTTTGGTACTGTCCGATCTATGCCGGATGGCTTGATGACCGTCTTGTGCCTCCCGGCTGACACTGTTCATAATCTTCCCCAAAGAGCCAGCGACCACCGGCAGAGCAGCCTGCCTCCACCGTCCGTGGCCCCGACAAAAACCCCGCTCCCTGCCCCACCGCACTGCCGTGGTTGCGCCGCCCCCGGGCCAATCAACAAAGACTCGCCGTCATCCAGATCCGGCGGCAGTACCTTCCATGACAAACTTGCGCCCCAGCACCCATATGTTAGACACCAGCCAACCGGCAGCCTAGGAGCTCCGCCGGCTCGAGGGGTGCTGAGGGAGTCCTGGATTAGAGGGTGTCCGGATAGCCAGACTATAACCTTTGGCCGGACTCTTGGACTATGAAGATACAAGATTGAAGACTTCGTCCCGCATCCGGATGGGACTTTCCTTGGCGTGGAAGGCAAGCTTGGCGATGAGGATATGTAGATCTCCTCCCATTGTAACCGACTCTGTGTAACCCTAGCCCTCTCCTG
Source organism: Aegilops longissima (assembly GCA_021605205.1). Lineage (NCBI taxonomy): Eukaryota > Viridiplantae > Streptophyta > Magnoliopsida > Poales > Poaceae > Aegilops > Aegilops longissima. The sequence goes on along the minus strand of CM038677.1, from coordinate 200,724,068 downwards.
TGTCTATATAAACCGGAGAGTTTTAGTCCATAGGACGAACAACAATCATACCATAGGCTAGCTTCTAGGGTTTAGCCTCTCTGATCTCGTGGTAGATCTACTCTTGTACTACCCATATCATCAATATTAATCAAGCAGGAGTAGGGTTTTACCTCCATCGAGAGGGCCCGAACCTGGGTAAAAACATCGTGTCCCTTGTCTCCTGTTACCATCCGCCTAGACGCACAGTTCGGGACCCCCTACCGGAGATCCGCCGGTTTTGACACCGACATCGGTGCTTTCATTGAGAGTTCCACTGTGCCGTCGCCATCAGGAAGGATGCCTCATCCCGTCTTTAAAGACGGCACTGTTGCTAAGGGAGCTTTGGCTGTCGGTCAAACTCTCCGGCTAGGTGGTTTTCTTATGACCGCCTGTTCGGCGCTGCGCCGACGATGACTTCTCGGGTCATCGAAAGCAATCTTCACATCAACTCGGAACTCGCCGAGCAGTTAGATCCAATGGAGCTCTCTTCCCTAAACGAGCTCTTGGATTGCATCGCCATACAGGAGTCGCTATGCACTACGATCAGATTGGGCCTAAACCCGATCTGAGAGAGATTAACTCTCCCCAGGTCACCCAGCATGTTGCAGTGGTGGAGGAACAATGCGGCGATCCTTCATCTATCTTAAGGACTAGCTATGTCCGGATTCCCAATCCCTCCAAGCCGGATACCCGCGGAGGGGAGGATGTCACTCAAGACCTGAACCCTTGAGTCAGGCAACGTGCTAGATTCATTGGACAACATCCAAGAATCCAAACTTCCGAGTTCGGAAACTCCTTGGCCCCTGAGTCTCAGATTGGGTGAGGTTTCGGACTCAATTCCACCCACCCACCCGAACATAAGCGATCTATCCCAAATTAGGCAAGAGCCCGAAGAAACAGTACACCATTACTGGGCCAGATTCCTCCTGGTAATGAACAGGATCAAGGACTGCCATGAGGAAGATGCAATCTCATTCTATTGCAATAATTGCACGGACAAGGGAATCCTCAACGCCATAAGTAGCCGTGAAATTACACGCTTCGCCAAATTGGCGTCCATAGTACGAAAGTACTGTGCGATGGAAAGCGCCTGGAAAACCGAAATAAAATTTTGGGACAATCCGGCCCTAAATATGAACCCAGTCCGAAATAAAAGGGTGCATTATCGCCAGACACCCGGGTTAAACACCAAAAAGCAAAAACCCTCTACAGGGCATGAAACCGTACCGGAGGGATGGCTCAATGGACCCTGTAAAATTCACAGTACAGAGGGCGCCATACCAACTCACAGCCTTAGAGCATGTTGGATACTCCGGCAGGTGGCCAAAAGTGGCGAAGATCTTCTAATTCCAGAAGTCACAGAAACCCATCCCAGGGATACCAGTATGATATTAACAGTCTTCGAGACTTTCACATCAAACAATATGCGGAAACGAACACTCCGCAGCCTTGCCGAAGTCTACCACGTAGCAACAATAAACCCATGGAGTGACACGGCTATTACTTTTAATGCCAGTGATGAACCTAAATTCCGAACAGCCCGAGCACCAGCCGCATTAGTCCTCAGTCCAATAGTGGACGGTTTTTGACATACCAAGGTACTCATGGACGGTGGCAGCGGATTGAATCTCATTTATGAGGAAACCCTTCAAAAAATGGAAATAGACTGGAACCGCATTGAGCGAAGCAGCACAACTTTTAGAGGAATAATCCCCAGTCGGGAAGCGTGCTGTATAGGAAAAATCACACTAGATGTGGTGTTCGGCACGCCGGATAATTACAGGTCCGAAGAGGTTACATCCCAAGTGGCCCCGTTCAATAGCGGATACCACGCTCTGCTAGGGCGGGAGGCATTTACAATCTTCCAAGCCATACCCCATTACGGGTACATGAAGCTCAAAATGCCCGGGCCCAACGGAATCATCACTCTTGCTAGTGATCCGGACGTAGCACTCCACGCCGAAAATAAGACAGCCACACTGGCCCTCGAGGCACTATCCGAAGCCCTAGAGGCTGAGGAACTGACTGCGCTGCGCTCCACGGTGAATAGGTACGATGTGATACTCAACAAAAGATCCAAGTCCACCTCCTTCAAACTGGCGGACGAAATAGTCAAATTCCAAGTCCATCCAATGGACCCTACAAAAACAGCTTCCATCGGGGAACAATTAAACCCTGATGTAGACGCCGCACTGCGAGAGTTCCTACACGAGAACTAGGACATTTTCGCCTGGCACCCTTCAGACATGCCAGGAATCCCACGCAGGCTGGCTGAGCACAGCTTAAATATCCTAAAAGGATTCAAGCCAGTCAAACAGGCTCTTCGGCGTTTCTCTGAACCTAAGAGACAAGCCATGGGAGAGGAACTAGCCAAGCTATTGGAGGCCGGATTCATCAGAGACATAAAATATCCGGACTGGCTAGCAAACCTGGTGATGGTACCAAAGAAGGACAAATCCTGGCGCCTGTGCGTTGATTTTAAGGACCTCAACAAGGCTTGCCCAAAGGATCCCTTCCCCCTCCCCCGCATCGATCAAATTATCGACGCTACCGCAGGACACGATTCATTGTGTTTCCTCGACGATACTCCGGCTACCATCAAATTAAGATGGCAGAGCCAGACCAAGCCGCAACGGCATTCATCACACCATACGGCCCGTTCTGCTTCAACACAATGCCCTTCGGGCTCAAAAACGCCGGCTCAACATATCAACGCATGATTCAGACATGTCTGGCAAACCAGATCGGCAAAATAGTGGAGGCATACGTAGATGACATGGTCGTCAAGACCAAACACGTCGAATCTCTAGTAGACGACTTGAGGCTCACATTGATAATCTCTGAACATATGACATCAAGCTCAACCCGAAAAAATGCGTTTTCGGCGTACCAGCCGGAAAGCTCTTGGGCTTCATTGTATCCGGTAGAGGAATTGAAGCAAATCCGGCCAAGATCCGAGCTCTGTCGCAATTGGACATCCCAAAAGACCTCAAACAAATACAAAAATTGACTGGATGCGTGGCGGCTCTAAGACGCTTTATCTCCCGCCTGGGAGAAAAGGCATTACCCCTTTATCGCCTCCTTCGGCGCACCGAACACTTTGAGTAGACGGATGCTGCCACAACCAGACTGGAAGAAATAAAAGCCATATTGGCAACTAACCCAGTCCTGGCCGCGCCAAACATTAGCGAACCAATGCTATTATACATTGCGGTGACTCATCAAGTTGTGAGCGCAGTGCTTGTCGTCGAACGAGAAACGGACGGACATAAATTCCCCCTTCAAAAGCCGGTTTACTATGTGTCCACTGTCCTTACTCCATGCAAGTCACGGTACCCGCATTATCAAAAGATAGCGTACACGGTATTCATGGCATCCCGGAAACTGCGACACTACTTTCAAGAGTGTTCGATAACAGTAGCCTCGGATGTGCCACTTAATGATATTATAAACAATCGCGACGCGACGGGCCGGATAGCCAAATGGGCCATTGAGCTCCTCCCGTTCGACATAACTTACAAGCCACGGCGAGCTATCAAGTCGCAAGTATTGGCCGACTTCGTCGCCGAATGGACGGAAGCCGAACTACCTAAAGAGTACGACACATATTCCAATTGGATCATGCACTTCGATGGCTCCAAAATGTTGGCTGGTCTGGGGGCTGGCGTCGTTTTGACGTCCCCAACAGGAGATACAGTTCAATATGTGCTCCAGATAATGTATACAGACTCCAACAACGTAGCCGAATATGAGGCCCTTCTACATGGTCTCCGGATGGCAGTATCCATGGGCATTCAACGCCTAGAGGGGCGCGGGGATTCGAACCTCGCGATATCCCAAATAAATGGAGACTTTGATGCCAAGGATCCGAAAATGGCAGCTTACCGCAATGCCGTCCTAAAAATGTCAGCTCGGTTCGAGGGGCTCAAATTTCACCATATAGCCCGGGAAAACAATCAGGCGGCAGATGTCCTGGCACACATCGGCGCAAAACGCGATACAGTCCCCCCCAACATCTTCTTGGAGAGGCTGTTCAAGCCATCCGTAGTATGGGAAGGAGAACCCGACAATAACAGCCCGGACCCAACCGCACTGCCTGATACCGAACATTCTGATATAATCGGAGGCTCTGCCAACGAAATAACATCTTCAGCCCACGCAATAATGGCCGTTATCGCCCCGTGGACAGAACCATTCCTAGCCTACCTAACTAGGCAGGAACTCCCCGAGGACCAAAACGAGGCACGCTGCATAGTACGGCGATCTAAAGCCTATAAGGTCCATGAGGGAGAGCTTTATAAGAAAAGTACCACCAGAGTCCTTCAAAGGTGCATCTCCGAAGAAGAAGGGCGGAACCTTCTGGCAGAAATTCATGCCGGACTTGGCGGCCACCACGCTGCATCCCGGGCCCTTGTAAGCAAGGCATTCCGTACAGGCTTTTATTGGCCGACGGCCCGGGCAGATGCTCAGGACCTAGTCCAACGTTGCGTTGGTTGCCAGCATTTTGCAAACCAAAGCCATATGCCACCCACCGCCCTCCAAACTATCCCCATCACGTGGCCCTTTGCGGTCTGGGGGCTTGACATGGTTGGACCTCTTAAAGGAGAAACCCACAAGAAAAAATACTTGCTGGTCATGGTGGATAAATTCACCAAATGGATAGAAGCCAAGCCTGTTAAGACGGCTGAATCAGGACCGGTGATAGACCTCATATCCGGGGTCGTACACCATTACGGCGTCCCCCAGAGCATCATCACTGATAATGACACGAACTTTATGGCCGACGAGGTAAAACTCTGGTGCAAAAACATGGGCATCAAGCTCGATTATGCTTCCGTCTATCACCCACAAACTAACGGTCAGTTCCAGCGAGCAAACGGTCTTATCATGAGCGGCATCAAACCCAGATTAGTGCGGTCCCTCAAGGAATCTAACACACACTGGATAGAGGAGCTCGACTCCGTACTCTGGGGGCTGTGGAACACGCCGAATCGCACCACCGGATACACACCATTCTTCATAGTATACGGCGCAGAGGCGGTTCTGCCCTGCGACATAATTCATGACTCACCTCGAGTGCGCATGTACGAAGAAAGAGAAGCCGAGCTCGATCGGCAGGATAGTCTGGACGCCTTGGAGGAGGAGCGTGACGTGGCGAAAGCCCGTTCCGCATTCTATCAACAGCAGGCTTGAAGATACCAAAGCAGAGAAGTACGGGCCAAAACTTACAATGTTGGCGAATTAGTTCTACGCCTGCCGGATAAGAAAAAGGACAAACTCAAGCCCAAATGGGAAGGTCCCTTCATTATTGACCAAGTCCTGACTGGTGGAGCGTACCGTCTGCGAGATGCATCGGATAACCGACTCGAGCCGAACCCATGGAACGCAGCCCGACTCCGAAGATTCTACGCCTAGCGCCGAACTCTATGTTCGTATCCTTCCTCTGTCCATTTTTTATACACTATCTGTCTTATATTTCTCTCCTTCTCCCCTTCTTTTCTCTCACAGCCTTTAAGGGCTCATGTGTGCCTTGTTTGCACACAACGGACGTGCTATCCGCGTTCATTATACCTGGGGGCTTCTTTAACAGAAGCTTATTTATACGGGCTTCATGCCCAACACATGTCACTACTGGAAACTGGGAATTTGCCATCTGCCAGCTCTTTGCCATCTGCCAGCTGATGGCAAAGAACATCTTTGCCATCTGCTTATCAGAAACAGATGGCAAAGAACTGACAGATGGCAAAGAACATGGTTGCCATCAGCCAATTCTTTGCCATCTGCTAGTGGATGGCAAATAATCTTTGCCATCTGCCAGCAGATGGCAAAGAGGTGGTAGGGTCCATCTTTGCGGCTCGTCAACTCACCTCTTTGCCATCTGCCAACAGATGGCAAAGAATCTTTCCATCTGTTGGCGGATGGCAAAGAAGGGTGGAGCCCAATGGGTAACGGTGTTATAACGGCCAAGAGCCCCACCTCTTTGCCATCTCGCCGGATGGCAAGGCCCATATCTTTGCCATCACCAGTGGCGGCAGATGGCAAAGAGGTCACCCTCTCTCCCAGCCCGGCCCCTCCCTCTCTCTTCCAGCCCGCCCCACCCCTCTCTCTCTCTCTCTCCCAACCTCACCCACCTCCACCAGCTAAAAGAGCCCGACCAGCAGCGGCCCGACGACCCTACAGGCCGCCGGGCTGCCACCGCCGCCCGCCCCTCCCCGCCACCGCAAGCCTCCTCCGCCTCCCCCATTTATGCGCCTCGATCGGCTATATCTCCCACGTGTCGAAGCACGACTTAGAGGCATAACCGCATTGAAAGCAATGTCGCAAGTGAGGTAATCTTCACACAACCCATGTAATACATAAGGAAAGAGATACATAGTTGGCTTACAATCGCCACTTCACACAATACATGAGTAAAACATTACATCATACAGATACAATCAAGGTCCGACTACGGAACCAAAATAAAAGAAGACTACCCCAAATGCTACACAGATCCCCGATCGTCCCAACTGGCTCCACTCTTGATCAACTGCAACGAAACAACACAAAGAACAAGATCTTCATCGAGCTCCTCCTTGGGCTCAGTGCATCACCTGCACGGTTTCATCGGCACCGCAAACTGGTTTTGAAGTATCTGTGAGTCACGGGACTCAGCAATCTCACACCCGCGAGATCAAGACTATTTAAGCTTAAAGGTAGGACAGGGTTGTGAGGTGGAGCTGCAGCAAGCGACTAGCATATATGGTGGCTAACATACGCAAAAGAGAGCGAGAAGAGGAGGCAAAGCACGGTCGAACAACTATGATCAAGAAGTGATCCTAAAACAACCTCGCCAAACATAACTCCAACACCGTGTTCACTTCCGGACTCACGAGAAGAGACCATCACGGTTACACACGCGTTGGTGTATTTTAGTTAAGATCAACTTCGGGTTTTCTACAACCGACATTAACAAATTCCCATCTGCCACATAACCGCGGCACGGCTTTGAAAGTTCAAACCCTGCAGGGTGTCCCAACTTAGCCCATGATAAGCTCTCGCGATCAACGAAGGATATTCCTTCTCCCGGAAGACCCGATCAGTCTCGAATCCGGCTACAAGACATTTCACAGCAATAAAACAAGACCAGCAAAGCCGCCGGATGTGCCGACAAATCCTGATAGGAGTCGCACGCACCTCGGTCTCGAGGCACACCGGATAAGTCAGCCTACGAGTAAAACCAGCCCTCGAGTTGCCCCGAGGTGGCCCCGATCTGCTCGGTTCGGACCAACACTCAAAGGAGCACCGCCCGGGGCTAAAATAAAGATGACCCTCGGGCTCCGAAACCCAAGGGAAAAAGGGCATAGGTGAGGCAAATGGTAAAACCAATGTTGGGCCTTCTTTGGAAAAGTGTTATTCAAAGCGAACTGTCAAGGGGTCCCATAAATCACCCGACCGCGTTAGGGACGCAAAATCCGGGAACATAATACCGATATGACGGAAACTAGGGCGGCAAGAGTGGAACAAAACACCAGGCATAAGGCCGAGCCTTCCACCCTTTACCAAGTATATAGATGTATTAATAATATAAGATATATTGTGATATCCCAACAAGTAACCATGTTCCAACAAGGAACAACATCTCCATGTTCCAACAAGGAACAAACTTCATCTTCACCTGCAACTAACAACGCTATAAGAGGGGCTGAGCAAAGCGGTAACATAGCCAAACAACGGTTTGCTAGGAAAAGGATGGTTAGGGGCTTGACATGGCAATATGGGAGGCATGATATAGCAAGTGGTAGGCATCGTAGCATAGGCATAGCAAAAGAGCGAGCATCTAGCAAGCAAAGATAGAAGTGATTTCGAGGGTATGGTCATCTTGCCTGAAATCCCGCAAGGAAGAAGAACGAGTCCATGAAGAAGACAAACGGACGTGGTCGAACGAATCCTCACAACTCCGAACGAACCCGAAGCTAGCGAGAGAAGCAAACCGAAAGAAGCAAACAACATAATAAACACACAATCATAAACATGGCATGATGCACAAACAAATATGATGCATGTCCGGTTTAAATAGCATGGCAAGGCAAAGTGCAACAAACAACACTACAAATTAAGTGGAGCTCAATATGCAACGAGTTGCATATTGACGAACACCACAACACTTATTTAGTTCTCTCTCGGTTAGGTACTCAACAATATTAAATGTTGTTAAACATGGCAAGAGGTGGAGCATAATTAAACTAGCTATTTAGGCAAGTTTAAATGAGGCCGAAATAACGAACAACAATTCCGAAAATCCCCATATGCAAATTATGGATTAGGTACTGTTCTGCCCTAAACACAATTTTAATGTTGTTAAACATGCAAAGTAATGCTACCATGTTAAACTAGGCATTTTCCAACCCCATTACATATAAAGAACATTTAAATCCGAAGTTACGGTTATTTAGTTATGAAATAAATCATTTTAGCATGGCATGTTAGCAAATTAATGCAAACATCAATTTAAGTATTTTAAGCATAGATGAAAATGGCATATTATTAATCTACACAATTTTCTGAGCATATTACATATAAAGTTTGTTTAAACCGATGCACGGTTAATTAATTATTGATGCATGAACATGGAGGGTTTTTCGCAAAATAGTAAATCCACGTTAATTAGCAAATTCAGAACGGAAAAAAAATATGCACGGGCGAATCTAGGATCTGCCCAACAGAGCATGGGGGGGGGGCTGCTCACCTAGCCTCATGGGCGGTCGGTGAGGAGGAGGGCCAGGCCGGCCGGGCCTCGGATGGAGCAGCCGGAGGCAGCCGAATCTGGGAGGTGCTGGCTGGGCCTTTGCGCGGCCGGGCGGGTCAACGGGCGCTGGGCGAGCTCGGCTCCTCCCGAACTTGCCCGGCGGCGGCGGCCGGCGCTAACGGGCGATGGGGAGGGCGCCATGGGGGCGGAGGCCGGGGATGGCCGGAATGGGGAGATCCGGTGACGGGGATCCCGGATCCGGCGAAGACCGAGGGCGCGGAGGCCAGCGACGAGCTCGGCGACGAGATGGCCTACTCCGGCGATGGGGCCGGTGACCCTGCGAGAGAGAGAGAGAGAGAGGCGGGGTCAGGGAGAGAGAGGAGGAAGCCGGACGGGGGAGCAGAGGGACGGGGTCGGCCTGGGAGGTCGACGGCGGCGGCTCCGGTGGCCGGCGAGGGGAGCGGCGCAGAGGAGCTCGGGATCGGGCTCCCTCCGATCCAGACGAGCGAGGAAGGGAGCTCGGGGCTGCGGGCTCACGCGCGGGGAGCGGCGGCGCGAGATCCGGGCCTGCGCGGGCCGGATCTGGGCTTCGGCGGGCCCACGGCGAGGAGGGGGCTGAGGGGCGACGTGGCGACGTCCGGCTGGCCGGGGCGACGCCTCAGGTGGCGGCGCAGCCAATGGCTACGCGCCAAGTGGCGGCGGGGGAGCTGGTCGGCGCCGGAAAACGAGGAGGGGGGCGGCGCAGGTGGTGGAGGCTGGTTGGGGCGCGCGGAAAACGAGGAGGAGGGGTAGGTAGGAGGCCAAAAATGGAAGGGGAGGGGGTTTAAATAGGAAAGGGGCTAGGGTTTAGTCCCTAGGGGGTTTGAGGCCGTTTCGGAGCCTCCGATCACGATCCGACGATCAGGAACGGAGGGGAAACTAGGAGAGGGGTTGGTGGGCTGTGTAGAATGCCTCGGGCTGAGAAGAGAGAGGAACAGAGCGACCCGGCATCTGTTTCCGGAGACCGAAAACGTCCGATTTATATACCGCTATATCGCGGTAGTAGGTTTAACGATTGGGCTATCAAATGGACTCGAATGCGATTTAAACTTGGCAGGCGGCCTGTCTACACTATAATAAGACCGCATGACAAGTTGCAACCCATTCCGAGAACATTTTATGCCACTAATAAAATAATATTTCGAGGTGCAGCGCTAGCGTGCGAGTGTATCCGGACTCGAACGGACAACGGAGAGAACCGGCGGAACTCGAACGGATGCAAGTTTTGAAAAACATGCGGATGAAATGCAGATGATGCCATGAGATGAGATGCATAACAAGAACAAAAAGCAAAACAATGACAAAACCCAACCACGAAGGAAATAATAAATCACATCTCCGAAAGGGCAAGAGTCGGAGTTACGAATATGGAAAGTTGTATCCGGGGTGTTACAACACTCCACCACTACGAGAGGATCTCGTCCCGAGATCTAGGATGGCACCGGAGGGAAAAGGACGAGGAAGATGAGAGGTAAAACTAAGTTGCTTCTTTGACAAACGAGTGAAACCAAAGAACCTTGATAGGTTGAGCAAAATGAAAGAAAGAACACAACGAAGATGAACAAGGTTGAAACACTCTGTTAGAAAAGAGGAACATGGGATACGACGAGAACCAAGAGTTTTAGTGATAAGATAGATACTGAAACCACTCCGGTTAAAACAAGATAGAGAAGAAATAAGAATGATATAATTTGGGCAGCACTCCGACTAAAAGAAGAAGGAGAACTTGATAAGATGAAAAGAACTTGAAGAGATGACACAACACTCCGGTTAAATGGATAAGTAAGAAAAAGAACATGATCTTGACAAAAGAAGATGATGGGTCGAAGAGTGCAACATCACAATGCCTTCGAAACGAAAGAATAGAATCTAGATTGTTGGGATAAAGGGATGGAGAAGAAAATGACAACTTCTACCACAAATGAATTTGGGAAGCATCCTTGCGAAGAAGGTTAGAGCGGAGTTGTTGGAAAACCAACAACGAAAAGAATAACCTTGTAGTGGACTTATGGAAAACATCTCAAAATTATGAGGTGAGCTTCTGCCACTAACGGAAACAATTGATTGGATTAAGATCAACAAGAAGATGAAATCTTCTTTCCCCCAGAGAATAGGAGAAAACTTGGATCATTGATAAGCACCATAATAGCAAATTCCCTTAGGGGAAGCTTTAGGTGAAATATAGCCCAAGACAACTCAATGAAGAGATTGATGGATTAAAAATACCTCATTCTTGACAACATGTGAATCATGAAGCATGAAGGAAAATTGTCAAGAAGACATAACACCATCTCAAGAGATAAGGTATAAAGAATTGCACTTCGGAATGCAAGAAGACGAATACTTGAACTCCTCAAAACAAAACATGTGCTGGAGCCATGTTTATTTTGAAGTATGGCTTGACGGATCTTAACTCCGAGAGAAATCTTGATGAACAATTGAAGAATGAAAAGAATCCTTGACGAACCATCATGTAGAGCCTCCATGACGAACTCCGGTAAACAAAAGGGTGATAGAAAGAAAGAGAAGTTGACAACACAAGGTGAAGCCTTGCAGTGATAAGATGAAGCTTTGAAATGATATAACCGAGAAAACTTGGAACTCCGGAAAGAAAGATGAACAAATGAAATCACGAATTTTGACGATCCTCCGGAATAAGGAATTGAACTTACTCGATGAAACAAGAATAAGAATTACATTATGCTGATCCTTCACCAATAAAATTGATGACAAGCAATGGATTAGGCATACTACTTATTCTCGTAGAAAGGATTAAGATAGATATGGCGCAAACTTGGGTAGGTCTTGATGGAACCACCGGTGGGATTTGGAAACAACAAATGAATTGATATGATAAAGAAGGAAGTGAAATCTTGAACGACCCACCGTAATAACTTGAAAACAATTGAAGAAAAGAGAACGAATCGCCGGGAAGAATTAGAAAAGAACGAAGATGCTTGAGAGAATTTAGATACAAGTGAACGAATAGATGATAAGCTGATTGGAGAATACTTGAATGATGCACCGGTAAGATTTGGAGAACAAGAGTTGAACGCTTGAATGAATAATTCTGATATGATGGGCTCCAAAGAATCAAACTGAAAAGACTCCTGAAATGCTCCGGGTGGGTTAAAAGGATTCTCACAATCGAAAATAATTATGAGAGGATGGCATCAAGCTAGAACCATGAATCTTGAAGAGAATGGAGCAAGATTTAGGAGAGATCCTTCTTCAATCTTCAACTGACGACGAGAAACACCACCATGAATTGTTGAAGCACTCCGGAATGAAAATTAGAAAGGTTGGACCAACAATGAAAATAATTTGGAAGATCTTGGAGAAAGACATATGACTGATGACAATTCATTCTTACGTCAAGCTTCGAAAAGAATTTGGGAATCGCTCCGGGAAAATTAGAAGAGTTAGGTAAGATCCTGGAAAAAGACCTGTGGGTTAGGGCCCACTCAAAAGAACCACCATTGAACAATTGTTTGAAATAGATATTGCACCGGTAGAATTAAATGGCTTGAATGAGATAGCATCCTCAAAAGAACTTGAGTGAATTGAGAATGGAAACTAGAATCTTCTGAGATATCTTCAACACTCCGGAACAATTGAATAGCGAGAAGTGGATGATTAAGAGATGCACCGACATGAGAAAGCATTTGAAACGATGAAAAGAATACGATCAACATTGAAAACTTGACTTAAATCCACCGGAGAAGAAAATTAGAATGGAACAATGATAAGGTAAAAGCTTCCTTAGCGTCTTCATGAGAAATCACCGGATAGAACATTGAAAGAAAAGAATGAAGAAACTTCACTCAATAAAAATGGATACTTGATTAAGAAATCTGAGTCCTTGAAGAAAAAGGGTGGGAGGGCGGGAAAACAAACAACTTGGGTCGGATGAAACGAACACCGTTGAGAAAAAAGCTTAGAATTGATCTTGCGAATGTTGGAATGATCGGATCCACTTGAAGAGAAAGCACGCCGGTTGAGAAAAGAATTGACATGACAAGCTCAGTGATCAAGAAGGATTAGTATTCACATAGCAATATGAGAACACCAATTAGGAAAGGTATGGAATCAACACTTGGCATTGAAGCAACTTGAATAACACAAAACGGAACAAAAACAAAGGATTTGGCTTGCAGAATAAGCCGGAACAAATACATATGATAGAGATTTACCCAATCCCATATCATGCATCTGTCGGAAAGATATCCTATGAGCTACTTGAATTCCCACCTATAAACTCCCGAAACTTTCTCGGTTATGCAATCTGGTGTTGGGGATACAGGGACACAAAATATATCACCCCAAACTAACAATACCTAGATCCAAATTGTATCCATCCGTCAACACATAACCAAGAAATCCTCGAAATCGTGTACCTCGACCTTCAAAAACATCCGTTATACAAGTCATGGCAATACTCCCGACTTTTCGCCACAAGATCGGGCTATCGTGGTTATCTCACCAACAACTGTACAAAAGAGATTTCGATGTCGGCAAAACTCGTATTCCAGAATCGCAACGATAAAATTGTGACGACAACACCTCGGAGCTCAACTCCCGGACACCGCCACAACCCCTAAATGTCGAGGCACCAAGAACAATGTTCTCGCCACAAAACCATCGGAACGATTCCAAGATACCCACGTGATCCTAAAATTTTTTAGTGAAATTTGAGGAGAGAAAAGTCAAAACTCTACGTCGGGATACCTCACCAGAGCGACGAAGGGACCGAGGAGTAAAAAGAATCCTACTCTCGATATATATAATCCTAAGACTCAAAACATTTTCCATTCTAGACTCAACAACGCCAAAGAAACAATCAAGTAGGGGGCTCCTAAGTCGGGAAGGCTCGATTACCAACTTGTAGCGCCTCGATGCGGCTATATCTCCCACGTGTCGAAGCACGACTTAGAGGCATAACCGCATTGAAAGCAATGTCGCAAGTGAGGTAATCTTCACACAACCCATGTAATACATAAGGGAAAGAGATACATAGTTGGCTTACAATCGCCACTTCACACAATACATGAGTAAAACATTACATCATACAGATACAATCAAGGTCCGACTACGGAACCAAAATAAAAGAAGACTACCCCAAATGCTACACAGATCCCCGATCGTCCCAACTGGGCTCCACTACTGATCAACTGCAACGAAACAACACAAAGAACAAGATCTTCATCGAGCTCCTCCTTGGGCTCAGGTGCATCACCTGCACGGTTTCATCGGCACCTGCAAACTGGTTTTGGAAGTATCTGTGAGTCACGGGGACTCAGCAATCTCACACCCGCGAGATCAAGACTATTTAAGCTTAAAGGTAGGACAGGGTTGTGAGGTGGAGCTGCAGCAAGCGACTAGCATATATGGTGGCTAACATACGCAAAAGAGAGCGAGAAGAGGAGGCAAAGCACGGTCGAACAACTATGATCAAGAAGTGATCCTAAAACAACCTACGTCAAACATAACTCCAACACCGTGTTCACTTCCGGACTCACGAGAAGAGACCATCACGTTACACACGCGTTGGTGTATTTTAGTTAAGATCAACTTCGGTTTTCTACAACCGGACATTAACAAATTCCCATCTGCCACATAACCGCGGGCACGGCTTTGAAAGTTCAAACCCCGCAGGGTGTCCCAACTTAGCCCATGATAAGCTCTCGCGATCAACGAAGGATATTCCTTCTCCCGGAAGACCCGATCAGTCTCGAATCCGGCTACAAGACATTTCACAGCAATAAAACAAGACCAGCAAAGCCGCCCGGATGTGCCGACAAATCCTGATAGGAGTCGCACGCACCTCGGTCTCGTGGCACACCGGATAAGTCAGCCTACGAGTAAAACCAGCCCTCGAGTTGCCCCGAGGTGGCCCCAGATCTGCTCGGTTCGGACCAACACTCAAAGGAGCACCGCCCGGGGCTAAATAAAGATGACCCTCGGCTCCGAAACCCAAGGGAAAAAGGGCATAGGTGAGGCAAATGGTAAAACCAATGTTGGGCCTTCTTTGGAAAAGTCTTATTCAAAGCGAACTGTCAAGGGGTCCCATAAATCACCCGACCGCGTTAGGGACGCAAAATCCGGGAACATAATACCGATATGACGGAAACTAGGGCGGCAAGAGTGGAACAAAACACTGCATAAGGCCGAGCCTTCCACCCTTTACCAAGTATATAGATGTATTAATAATATAAGATATATTGTGATATCCCAACAAGTAACCATGTTCCAACAAGGAACAACATCTCCATGTTCCAACAAGGAACAAACTTCATCTTCACCGCAACTAACAACGCTATAAGAGGGCTGAGCAAAGCGGTAACATAGCCAAACAACGGTTTGCTAGGAAAAGGATGGTTAGGGGCTTGACATGGCAATATGGGAGGCATGATATAGCAAGTGGTAGGCATCGTAGCATAGGCATAGCAAAAGAGCGAGCATCTAGCAAGCAAAGATAGAAGTGATTTCGAGGGTATGGTCATCTTGCCTGAAATCCCGCAAGGAAGAAGAACGAGTCCATGAAGAAGACAAACGGACGTAGTCGAACGAATCCTCACAACTCCGGAACGAACCCGAAGCTAGCGAGAGAAGCAAACCGGAAAGAAGCAAACAACATAATAAACACACAATCATAAACATGGCATGATGCACAAACAAATATGATGCATGTCCGGTTTAAATAGCATGGCAAGGCAAAGTGCAACAAACAACACTACAAATTAAGTGGAGCTCAATATGCAACGAGTTGCATATTGACGGAACACCACAACACTTATTTAGTTCTCTCTCGGTTAGGTACTCAACAATATTAAATGTTGTTAAACATGGCAAGAGGTGGAGCATAATTAAACTAGCTATTTAGGCAAGTTTAAATGAGGCCGGAAATAACGAACAACAATTCCGGAAAATCCCCATATGCAAATTATGGATTAGGTACTGTTCTGCCCTGAACACAATTTTAATGTTGTTAAACATGCAAAGTAATGCTACCATGTTAAACTAGGCATTTTTCCACCCCATTTACATATAAAGAACATTTAATTCCGAGTTACGGTTATTTAGTTATGAAATAAATCATTTTAGCATGGCATGTTAGCAAATTAATGCAAACATCAATTTAAGTATTTTAAGCATAGATGAAAATGGCATATTATTAATCTACACAATTTTCTGAGCATATTACATATAAAGTTTGTTTAAATCCGATGCACGGTTAATTAATTATTGATGCATGAACATGGAGGGTTTTTCTGCAAAATAGTAAATCCCTGGTTAATTAGCAAATTCGCAGAACGGAAAAAAAAATATGCACGGGCCGAATCTAGGATCTGGCCCAACAGAGCACAGGGGCGGGGGCTGCTCACCTAGCCTCATGGGCCGGTCGGTGAGGGAGGAGGGCCAGGCCGGCTGGGCCTCGGATGGAGCAGGCTGGAGGGGCAGGCCGAATCTGGGGAGGTGCTGGGCTGGGCCTTTGCGCGGCCGAAGCGGTCAACGGGGCGCGGGGCGAGCTCGGGCTCCTCCCGAACTTGCCAGGCGGCGGCGGCCGGCGTCAACGGCGATGGGGAGGGCGCCATGCGAGGGGCGGAGGCCGGGATGGCGGAATGGGGAGATCCGTGACGGGATCCTGGATCCGCGAAGACCGAGGGCGCGAGGCCAGCGACGAGCTCGGCGACGAGATGGCCTACTCAGGCGATGGGGCCGGTGACCTGCGAGAGAGAGAGAGAGAGAGGCGGGTCGGGAGAGAGAGGAGGAAGCCGGACGGGGAGCAGAGGGACGGGTCGGCTGGGAGGTCGACGGCGGGCGGCTCCGGTGGCCGCGAGGGAGCGGCGCAGGGAGCTGGGGATCGGGCTCCCTCCGATCCAGACGAGCGAGGAAGGAGCTGGGGCTGCGGGCTCACGCGCGGGAGCGGCGGCGCGAGATCCGGCCTGCGCGGGCCGGATCTGGCTTCAAGGGCCCAGGCGAGGAGGGGGGCTGAGGGCGACGTGGCGACGTCCGGCTGGCCGGGGCGACGCCTCAGGTGGCGGCGCAGCCAATGGCTACGCGCCAAGTGGCGGCGGGGGAGCTGGTCGGCGCCGGAAAACGAGGAGGGGGGCGGCGCAGGTGGTGGAGGCTGGTTGGGGCGCGCGGAAAACGAGGAGGAGGGGTAGGTAGGAGGCCAAAAATGGAAGGGGAGGGGGGTTTAAATAGGAAAGGGGCTAGGGTTTAGTCTCTAGGGGGGTTTGAGGCCGTTTCGGAGCCTCCGATCACGATCCGACGATCAGGAACGGAGGGGAAACTAGGAGAGGGGTTGGTGGGCTGTGTAGAATGCCTCGGGCTGAGAAGAGAGAGGAACAGAGCGACCCGGCATCTGTTTCCGGAGACCGAAAACGTCCGACGAATATACCGGCTATATCGCGGTAGTAGGTTTAACGATTGGGCTATCAAATGGACTCCGAATGCGACGAAACTTGGCAGGCGGCCTGTCTACACTATAATAAGACCGCATGACAAGTTGCAACCCATTCCGAGAACATTTTTATGCCACTAATAAAATAATATTTCGAGGTGCAGCGGGCGCGTGCGAGTGTATCCGACTCGGAACGGACAACGGAGAGAACCGGCGGAACCCGAACGGATGCAAGTTTTGAAAAACATGCGGATGAAATGCAGATGATGCCATGAGATGAGATGCATAACAAGAACAAAAAGCAAAACAACAGACAAAACCCAACCACGAAGGAAATAATAAATCACATCTCCGGAAAGGGCAAGAGTCGGAGTTACGAATATGGAAAGTTGTATCCGGGGTGTTACACCCGCCCCTCCCCCGCCCCTCCCCCGCCACCGCAGCCCTCCCCGCCCCCCCCCCCCTCCCGCCCCTCCCCGCCCCAGCCTCGCCCTCCCCGCCCCCCCGCCATCGCGACCCTCCCGCCCTCCACCGCCTCCTCCCCACCCCCCCCGCCCGCCCCCCCCCCCCCCCCCCCCCCCCGCCCCCCCCCCCCCCCGCCCCCCCGCCCCCCCGCCCCCCCCGCCCCCGCCTCCTCGCCCTCCCGCCTCCCAGCCCACGGCCCTCCCCGCCCTCCCCGCCTCCCCTCCACCCCTGCCCTCCCCTCCCGCCCTCCCGCCCCCCCCACCACCGCCGTCCCTCCACCGAGCCGGACCGCCCCGCCTCCTGGCCACAGCAGCCCTCCCGGCCACCGCAGCGTGCCCATGCCCGCCCTCCATCGAGCCAGGCCACGGCGCCCCCCTTCCCCCTGCCCCCGCCACGGCGCCCGCCCTCCATCTGTCAGTATGTCATTCTTTCAGCGTCTTCCTTTTTCTTATTGACCGCATCTAATTTTTCACGCTATATACCTTCTAAATTGTCGGAGTATAAATTAGATGCAACTAATAAGTTTAACAAAAGTAGATGTAACCAAATATTTTCTCATTATGCCACTGGTCACAAACCAAACAAAGGTCTTTTTTGCCAAAACATTGGTGGGTGTTTATTGGCCACAATCCAAACATCAACAACTTGCCAAATTTTTGGTCATGCCCTTGCATTGGTCATGCCAAAATTTTGATGGGGCTAGTTGGGGCACAAACCAAACAGCCCCTTAGTTCAATTCGTAGCCAAATTTTTGGCAGGGCATGGGCGGCCAAATCCCACGCCAATTATTTGGCAAGCCAAGGATTGGCAAGGCCGACGCGGGCGCAAACCAAACAGCCCCTAAGGGGCTGTTTGGATTGAGCCCAATCTTGCCATACCAAATAGTTGGCAGCACCAATTCCAGGGCATGACCAAAAAATTGGCATGTCATGGCTGTTTGGATTGTAGCCATTAGTACTTGCCAATTTTTTGGCAAAACCATTGGATGTCATTTGGTTTGAAGCCAAATATTTGGTACAGCATGTACGGGTTGCACAGGGAAAAAACTACCAAAACTATGGTTTTTCTCAATTTTACCAAAACTACCTAGGTGTTTGGCTGGTGTTTCGCCGGGGTGGTTTTTCGGGTCATATATTTGTGAATTATGAGTTAGGTCATATATTTTCCAATTTTGTTATGAAAAACATCATATATATTTGCGTTGATCGGGTGGATTTAAATGTGCAGTTGTTTCATCGCTGTGAGGGTCTGGTGTTCAACAACCTCCCCGTGCGTTCGACGAGCTCCGCCCCTGCGTTCGTGGGTGAGCACAAATGACATCTCCTCCTCTCCCCTTCATTTGCTCTGTTCGGTCTTCGTGCCGATGAAACTTGCTAGCTATAGGTGTATTCAATCATCGATATGTGACCACTATCGTCTCCCGTTCGAAAGGTTACATCTATAAATATGCATTCATTTGCATATTTATAACCGTAATTCTTCAATTGTCCAACGTTATCCATGGACAGCCCAGTATGTGTAGATTGGGTTCGTTTTCCCATATGCTCTGCTCGGATCGATGCAAATTTCGTCGATGCCTCTCTGTTGTTCTCCGGGTACACATCCTCTCTGCTTATTGCCGAGACGTGTATCAGGAGAACAGCGGGGAGGTGCTGCCGAAATTTTGCGTCAGATCCGGAGCAGAGCATGGGAAAACGAACCCAATCTACACATACTCGGGTGGGATTAGGACCTATCTTTACCTATTAGCGTCTAGGTTGCATGGACGTAATAAAACTGAGAAACTTTATTAACTGATGAATATGGTTTGCTGAGTTATGTGTGTATTTCTTGTGTGTCCAGTAGCTAGGCAAGATGAGTGATCGTGCGTGGATGTACACCGGTCACCCTAGTCAGAAAGACATGACCCCTGAATGGATGACAAAAACCAAGGGGTTTATCAGAGCCGCATTTGCAAATGGATGAAAAACAACCTGGTGCCCTGTTTGAGTCGACAACGATCGTAAGATGTCGAGTTTGAAATGATCAAACACCTGCGAAGTGGGGTTTCGCCCGGTTATCTGATGTGGACATTTCATGGTGAGTCTGCCCAACGTTCCAGAGCTGAGGAGGGCCGTCGTCGCACCGACGAGCATGGTACCGGGATGGAAGACATGGTGCAAGACTTTGATGATGCTCGGGATTCGGACGATGAGATGGAGGAATCTGCAAAGGCCTTCAATGATATGTTGGAGTCTTCGAAGCGTCCTCTCCATGAGCACACCGAGCTTTGTCAGCTGGATGCCATCGCACAAGTAATGGCTCTGAAGGCTCAATTCAACTTGGGCAGAGAATGCTATGACGCGATAGTGACACTATTTGGACGCTTTCTACCCAAAGGCCATATAATGCCTGCAAACCTGTACCAGTCGGACAAAATCCTCCGTGTACTTAAGATGCCCTATGAGAAGATAGATGCCTGTGAGAATGGATGTGCCTTATTTAGGCTCCAGTATGCGGACTTGAACTATTGTCCCATTTGCAAGTCTTCCAGGTATGTTGAGGTAGACAACGGTATGGGTGAGAAGAGTCAGACCAAAATCCCCATTAACGTTCTTCGGTATATGCCAATCATACCAAGACTTCAACGTCTATTCATGGTCGAAGAGACGGCCAGACAGATGACATGGCACAAATTGGGCAAAAGAACCGAACGGGATGCAGATGGGAATCTGATGATGGTACACACATCGGATGGTGCTGCATGGAAACACTTCGATGCATTGCATGATGAAAAAGCGGCAGATCCAAGGAATCCTCGAGTAGCCGTCAGCACGGATGGGTTCAATGTGTTTGGTATGATGGCAGCCCAATACAGTTGTTGGCCTGTATTTGTCATTCCACTCAATCTCCCCGGACAGATTATGCAAAGAAAGAACATTTTCCTGACGTTGATAATTCCGGGGCCCAACTATCCGGGGAAGAATATGAATGTGTACATGCAGCCGCTTAAGGATGAACTGCAAGAAGCTTGGGATAATGGGATCAAGACATACGACGCCGCTACAAAAAAAACTTCCTAATGCGTGTGTGGTACATGTACTCGATGCATGACTTGCGGCGTATCGCTATTCGTTGGCTGGTGTGTGCATGGAAGGTTCCGTGCCCCACATGCAAGGCAGCTCTTGAGTTTAAATCGGCTGCGGCGGGTGGCAAGTTTTCTTGCTTCGACATGCATAGACAGTTCTGGATCCTCACCATAAGTTCATAAAAGACAAGAAGAACTTCATCAAAGGTAGAGATGTCAAAACTCGCACCACCTGCATTGACAGCCAGACCTGGATCGATTAAACGCTCTCGAGCGGATCCAGGCGTCTAGGGTATTTCAAGGGATATATCTGAACACGCTGGACCCACAAGATATGCTTGTGGGATCTGCCGATTTCAAAGACCTCCTTTGCCCACACAACATCGACGTGATGCACATGAAAAGAATGTCGTGAGGCCCTCTTTGGTACATTGTTCGGCATAGAGGGAAAACGAAGGATAATCCTAAGGCGAGTCGATCAGAGGCTCTATGTGATAGACCGCTACAAAACATGAAACAACCAAAAGGAAAGAAGAATCTGGGCGAAGCCAAAGGCATGGTTCAATCTTGGAAGGCGGTTATGAGGGAAATACTCCTGTGGGTGAAAAAGGAGTTGATGTTCCCCGATGGGTATGCATCGAATCTAAAGAGGGGAGCGAGCCTTGAAAAATTGAAAATATTTGGTCTCAAGAGTCATGATTGGCACATATGGCTTGAGCGGGTAATGCCGGTGATGTTGCGTGGCTTTATCCACGAGGATGAATGGCTAATCTTGGCAGAGCTGAGCTATTTCTTCCGTGTTCTATGTGCGAAAGAATTATCGCTGGCTTGCTAGAAGAAATGGAAGAGTTGGCGCGGAGTTGATCTCGCAAGTTGGAGAAGATCTTTCCACCGCTTCTTTAATCCAATGCAGCATTTGATTTTGCATCTCCCGACCGAGGCACGATTGGGGGCCCATGCAGAATCGTTGGTGCTACATGAACTGAGAGGATGCGTAAGACGCTTGAGCAAAATGTAAAATAAGCGTCGAATTGAAGCATCGATGGCCGAGGCATTCATTACTGAGGAGGCGGCAAACTTCGTGACAGCACACTACAAAGCCAAAAATCGTCATTTGCATAATCCGAAGCCTCGGTACAATGTTGGCGACCCTAAAAAGGGTGGATCCAACCTCAGCCTATTCAAAGGGAAGCTCGCACCAGCCGGTGCTTATACTCCCTTATTGTTGGATAACGACGAATGGCGGACCATTACGTTGTATATCTTGAACAATCTAACAGAAGTGCGGCCGTACATCGAGTAAGTTCTCGGTACATTGTTTCGCAACCTCTACTTCATTTGAACTGCTCTTATTCCTGGATATTTGATACAGTCGATACGTCGCCAAATTCTCGTATGGAGCGGTTATCCAAAAGGATTCCGTCGAAGAGTATGAGCTTATGGCAATGCATGGAGGCGGCTATCCTGGTTTCATCTCTTGGTTCAAACAAACGGTAATTTCCATTAGACCATTTCATTTCTTCTTCTAATTTCTGGCTAATGCAACAATCCTTTCGTATTAAACTTGTAGGCTAGTTCAGAGTCTATGGACGCCGAATTGAGACAAGTCGCTAATGGTTTTGACTATAAGGTCCATTCATTTGACAAATACGACATCAACGGGTATCGCTTTCGTACCTATGGCAAAGAGCTATCTATGGCCGACCGAAAGTCTACAAATTGTTGTGTCTCTGCTATCGGCGAAGGAGATACCGAGTATTATGGAAGAGTTGAAGCAATTTATGGACTTCTATTCTATGGTGCAAACCCACCGAACGTCGTAGTCTTCAAATGTCATTGGTTCCAGCCGAAAGAGACTAGAAGGACTCATGAACATCTAGGGCTAGTCGAAATCAAACAAAGCACCCATTTGGATGTTCCCGATGTCTATATTACGGCTCAACAGGCAACCCAAGTTTTCTATCTACCGTGGGCCTGCCAAAGTGATCCAAATCTCGAAGGTTGGGATGTCGTTTATGAAGTGCCGCCACGTGTTAGACCACCTCCCCCCAATGAAGAGGATTATGAACCTCACGTTAATCCGCACACATATGAAGGAGAATTGTTCCAAGAAACACGTCTTTCCAAAAACGTTTCAAGAACCGCTCACCTCATAACATTCAAGTAGACAGCGGCGGTGAATCCGAGCCCTGGCGGGAACAAGAAGAGCGGAACAAGAAGAGGTTATCGCTGCGGATGACCTGTCAATGCTTGACCGATTACATGCAGGAGGCCTTCCAGATGTTGATGATGATGATGAGCACGTCATTCTTGATAGTGATGAGGATGATGCATTTATTGACCCGAAGCATATCTGAGCGATGATGATGCATTTATTAATGATGACGATGAAGATTAATATTATAGTTCATGTCGTATTCCATTATTATAATATACATATATATTATTAATTAGTTCAAGTTTTAACCTAGCTAGCTCTAAAATGAGCTATACTTAGCATTTATTCCTCCAAAATGAATTTGTATGCTTAGCTAGCTCAAAATGACATAACAACCTTAATTAGCTCAAAATGACTTTAACCTAGGATAGCTCTAAAATGAGCTATACTTAGCATTATTCCTCTAAAATGAATTTATATACATATTATTATTCATGTCGGTATTCATTTTTTATGTTGTACTAATTTCGTTTACTCTTTGTCATTCCGGTGTTGACGATGGTGGGCGCGGGTCGAGGCGCTCGGGGCTCCTACCTCGGCGCGTGGTGGGAGGGTAGTTCCATTCCCCCATAGCCTCCGGAGAGCGCTAGATCTCAGTTTGCGAGAGTCCAGCGACGGTCGCTTCTTCTTCGGCCGGGAGAGGTCGAGGGGTAAGAAGGAGAAGGCTGCTAGAGGTGGGCGTGGCGTCGGGAGAGGTAGGAAGGCTGCTCGCCTTCCTCGCCGCCACCCCCAGCTGAGTCACCCGACCACATGGCTGCTCCGTCTGAGATCGAGCCATCTGAGGTGGACCCGTCTATGGCGAGGCGCGCCTTATGGCCGATGAGCCTCGGGCCGACGACGAGCCTCGGGCCGCCGAGCCTCGGGCTGCCGAGTCTCGCCCCACGAGACTCGGAGCTCGAGACGGGTCACGCTGAGTCGAGCCTCGGGCTGCCGAGTCTCGCTTCACGAGACTCGGAGCTCAGCCGGGTCACGCTGAGTCGGAGTCGAGTGCACATGGTTGTGTTCAGGTGGAGACAATAGTCCCGATAGCTATAGCGAGGTGAGTGGGTTGAGGCGCAAAGTCTACCAGCGTGGTCGTACAAAGCTCCCGCCCACCCCCCGACCCCGACCAGAGGTGGTTGATTGCGCCTAACGGGAGAAGTAAGTGCATTTACTCTTTTTAACCTTTTGCCTTGACCTTTCTTGAATATCTAATCGTTGGCCTTGTCATACTGAAGTTCTTGGACACACGAAGATGGTGTCCGCAGGCCCAACACTGTCCTTGGTGTGATTTGTCGCCAGTGCTTCCCGGGGTGGGTCACGTTGCCCGGTGAGGGCCGGGTTCCAGAGCTAGGAATGACCTGGGAGCACTACTTGGCTGCCCCGGCCCCGCCGGAGCATAGGGTCGGCGATGTCGAGTGCGACACGGTGGCCGACATTGTGATCGCCACGTTTTGGGTAATTTCTCCTTTGCCATTTACGTTGTGTTTTCTTCTTTGATTGCATACCTTCTACATGTGTTTTCTTGTTTGATTGCAGACCTTCTAATCCGTGTTTTCTTGTTTGATTGCAGACCTTCTACAGGTGTGCTGAGGGACAGGAGGAGGCGGCGGCTCGGGTTATCGGCGCTTGAGTGCAAAGCGCCTACTTGAAACTTTCGGCCGAGGCTCGGACGCAGGCTGTTCGAGACTACTTAGCCTGACCGGTATTAGGAGGAGAAAAGAGAAGTGCCGGACAAGTATCTGAGTAAGGAGAAGTACATGAAGGTAATTACCTATTCTTAAGGCCTTGTACTTAGTTTCCTTGATTTGATTAAGAGGCGTAGCGCTCAAATTTCTCTTGCTTAACTTAGGTGCCTCCGAGATGGTGTGCGGACAAGATGGACTGCTGGGAGGTGTTGGTGGATGAGTGGTGCTCTCCCCAATGGCGCGTCGCCCACAACATAGCAAAGGAGAAGCGTTTCAAAATGAAAGGTGTGCCACACCATCTAGGCAGCGTCGACCTACATGGGTACGGGAAAAACTGGGTATGTGTGGTTTGCTTCATGATTCATGCAAATTCATTCTTTGTGCTAGCTTGAGTCCTTAACTAATACTCTGTTCCTCTCTTTTAGTCAAAACACAACAAGGCTCCAGTGCCAGAGCTGTTCGACCTCTATGGCATGTCCAATATTGCACCGTACAAGAAGGCCAAGGCATTCTCTGAGTCTGACCTCGAAAATGCAAATAACTTCAGCAACGAGGCCTCCCACCACAAGATGGTGCAGTACGTTAAGCAGGGGAAGGCGAGGAAAGGGCCGGACTTTAACCCGAGCCGGCCTCTTGATCCAGAGCTGGTGATGATATCTGGTGGCGGGAGGTCCCATGGCTCGTTAGCCATTGGTAATGGACTGATACGTTGTAGTAGCACTCTCCCGCAGATCAAGAAGCGCCAGACCAGCTCTGATCCTGAGATACCGCGTCGTTTACGACCAGTGGAAATCGAATTCCAGGTTTGTTAATTATCTGGACTCGATAGCCTTTCCTCCATTACATTGTGTTTGCGGTCGTCGATGATTACAATGCTAACGAGTGGTGTTGCAGGCTGCTATTGAGGCGAGAGAGAGTGAAGACCAGGCTGCTTTTGAGGAGAGGGACCGGCGGTTGGCGGAGAGGGACCGGCGGCGGCGGAGAGGGACAGGAGAATGAGGAGAGGACGGCTAGGCTGTTGGAGGAGGAGAGGAACCGAACGACTTGGCTAACCGGGCCATGTACGAGCTCTTCGTGGTAAGTTTCTTCGCATATTAGCTAAATCATGCACGCAATGTTCCTTTCATTAGTAACTAATATGACTGACTCGTCAAAACCAAATGTGCAGTCCATGTGCGAGAAGAACGGCGAGACCCTCCGCCGATGCAGGTCATTGCTCCGGCGAACGGTGAGTTTCATTTGAGCGGTCATTAGTTACTAGTCTTCACATTTGAGTTGCATCATGCTAACGATACATTAGAAATAATCTTTGCTGCAGCGTAACTCCCGACAAGCATCGACCGATCCTTCTCCGTCTGCCACTGGCGCGACCGGTCCTACACCTACACCTACACCTACACCTCCGTGATGATGGTAAGTGTCCCAAGTGTTTTGCTTAATAGAGTTTTGTTGTGATGCCATGTTGTATATATCTAGACATATCGTGCATAATGTGTGTATGTTTGAAATGCATTGTATGTGTGGGATTCGACACCTAGTCGTGTGCCTTTGGTAGCCTTCCATATAGGAAATGCCTCCTAGTGCTTCCATCGAGCCATGGTAGTTCGCTCTCGCTCGGAACACATGGATTGACCGGCATGTGTCCTTCTTTGCTCTGTGTGCATCCCTCACGGGAAATGTCACGCGTGTATCACCAAGTCCTTGTAGCTTGCTACGACTTGGTTGCACTTTCGATGACCGACACGTGCATTCTTTGGTCATGTATGCCTGTCCTGTATGCTTTGTGCCACCTTGGTTCTATGACTAGTCATGTCGGCCGGGTTCTCGCCATATGGATACTAGCGACATAATCATATACTTAGCATTTTTTCCTCCAAAATGACTCAATATGCTTACCTAGCTCAAAAATGACTTAATATGCTTAGCTAGCATAAAAATGACCTATACTTAGCATTTTTCCTCCAAAATGACTTAATATGCTTAGCTAGCATAAAAATGACCTATTTAACCTAGGATAGCTCTAAAATGACCTATACTTAGCATCTTTTCCTCAAAAAAGACTTAATATGCTTAGCTAGCTCTAAAATGATATAGTATGCTTAAGAAATGACATATTTTAGGTCCTAAATGACTTCATATGCTTAGCTAGCTCCAAAATGACATAATAACCTTACTTAGCTTCAAAATGACCTATTCAACCTAGGCTAGCTCTAAAATGACCTATACTTAGCATTTTTTCCTCCAAAATGACTTAATATGCTTAGCTAGTTCAAAATTACATAATAAGCTTAATTAGCTCCAAAATGACCTATTTAACCTAGGATAGCTCTAAAATGACCTATACTTAGCATTGTTTCCTTCAAAATGACTTAATATGCTTAGCTAGCATAAAATGACCTATTTAACCTAGGATAGCTCTAAAATGACCTATACTTAGCATCTTTTCCTCAAAAAGACTTAATATGCTTAGCTAGCTCTAAAATGATATAGTATGCTTAAGAAATGACATATTTTAGGTCCTAAATGACTTCATATGTAGCTAGCTCCAAAATGACATAATAACCTTACTTAGCTTCAAAATGACCTATTCAACCTAGGCTAGCTCTAAAATGACCTATACTTAGCATTTTTCCTCCAAAATGACTTAATATGCTTAGCTAGTTCAAAATTACATAATAAGCAATTAGCTCCAAAATGACCTATTTAACCTAGGATAGCTCTAAAATGACCTATACTTAGCATTGTTTCCTTCAAAATGACTTAATATGCTTAGCTAGCATAAAATGACCTATTTAACCTAGGATAGCTCTAAAATGACCTATACTTAGCATCTTTTCCTCAAAAAGACTTAATATGCTTAGCTAGCTCTAAAATGATATAGTATGCTTAAGAAATGACAT
The DNA here is from genome assembly GCA_021605205.1 of Aegilops longissima. Taxonomy (NCBI): domain Eukaryota; kingdom Viridiplantae; phylum Streptophyta; class Magnoliopsida; order Poales; family Poaceae; genus Aegilops; species Aegilops longissima. Next base: position 200,696,556 of record CM038677.1, on the reverse strand, counting down.
ATTTTAGGTCCTAAATGACTTCATATGCTAGCTAGCTCCAAAATGACATAATAACCTTACTTAGCTTCAAAATGACCTATTCAACCTAGGCTAGCTCTAAAATGACCTATACTTAGCATTTTTCCTCCAAAATGACTTAATATGCTTAGCTAGTTCAAAAATTACATAATAAGCAATTAGCTCCAAAATGACCTATTTAACCTAGGATAGCTCTAAAATGACCTATACTTAGCATTGTTTCCTTCAAAATGACTAAATATGCTTAGCTAGCATAAAAATGACTTATTTAACCTAGGATAGCTCTAAAATGACCTATACTTAGCATCTTTTCCTCAAAAAGACTTAATATGCTTAGCTAGCTCTAAAATGATATAGTATGCTTAAGAAATGACATATTTTAGGTCCTAAATGACTTCATATGCTTAGCTAGCTCCAAAATGACATAATAACCTTACTTAGCTTCAAAATGACCTATTCAACCTAGGCTAGCTCTAAAATGACCTATACTTAGCATTTTTCCTCCAAAATGACTTAATATGCTTAGCTAGTTCAAAATTACATAATAAGCAATTAGCTCCAAAATGACCTATTTAACCTAGGATAGCTCTAAAATGACCTATACTTAGCATTGTTTCCTTCAAAATGACTTAATATGCTTAGCTAGCATAAAATGACCTATTTAACCTAGGATAGCTCTAAAATGACCTATACTTAGCATCTTTTCCTCAAAAAGACTTAATATGCTTAGCTAGCTCTAAAATGATATAGTATGCTTAAGAAATGACATATTTTAGGTCCTAAATGACTTCATATGTTAGCTAGCTCCAAAATGACATAATAACCTTACTTAGCTTCAAAATGACCTATTCAACCTAGGCTAGCTCTAAAATGACCTATACTTAGCATTTTTCCTCCAAAATGACTTAATATGCTTAGCTAGTTCAAAATTACATAATAAGCAATTAGCTCCAAAATGACCTATTTAACCTAGGATAGCTCTAAAATGACCTATACTTAGCATTGTTTCCTTCAAAATGACTTAATATGCTTAGCTAGCATAAAATGACCTATTTAACCTAGGATAGCTCTAAAATGACCTATACTTAGCATCTTTTCCTCAAAAAGACTTAATATGCTTAGCTAGCTCTAAAATGATATAGTATGCTTAAGAAATGACATATTTTAGGTCCTAAATGACTTCATATGCTTAGCTAGCTCCAAAATGACATAATAACCTTACTTAGCTTCAAAATGACCTATTCAACCTAGGCTAGCTCTAAAATGACCTATACTTAGCATTTTTCCTCCAAAATGACTTAATATGCTTAGCTAGTTCAAAATTACATAATAAGCAATTAGCTCCAAAATGACCTATTTAACCTAGGATAGCTCTAAAATGACCTATACTTAGCATTGTTTCCTTCAAAATGACTTAATATGCTTAGCTAGCATAAAATGACCTATTTAACCTAGGATAGCTCTAAAATGACCTATACTTAGCATCTTTTCCTCAAAAAGACTTAATATGCTTAGCTAGCTCTAAAATGATATAGTATGCTTAAGAAATGACATATTTTAGGTCCTAAATGACTTCATATGCTTAGCTAGCTCCAAAATGACATAATAACCTTACTTAGCTTCAAAATGACCTATTCAACCTAGGCTAGCTCTAAAATGACCTATACTTAGCATTTTTCCTCCAAAATGACTTAATATGCTTAGCTAGTTCAAAATTACATAATAAGCTTAATTAGCTCCAAAATGACCTATTTAACCTAGGATAGCTCTAAAATGACCTATACTTAGCATTGTTTCCTTCAAAATGACTTAATATGCTTAGCTAGCATAAAATGACCTATTTAACCTAGGATAGCTCTAAAATGACCTATACTTAGCATCTTTTCCTCAAAAAGACTTAATATGCTTAGCTAGCTCTAAAATGATATAGTATGCTTAAGAAATGACATATTTTAGGTCCTAAATGACTTCATATGCTTAGCTAGCTCCAAAATGACATAATAACCTTACTTAGCTTCAAAATGACCTATTCAACCTAGGCTAGCTCTAAAATGACCTATACTTAGCATTTTTCCTCCAAAATGACTTAATATGCTTAGCTAGTTCAAAATTACATAATAAGCAAATTAGCTCCAAAATGACCTATTTAACCTAGGATAGCTCTAAAATGACCTATACTTAGCATTGTTTCCTTCAAAATGACTTAATATGCTTAGCTAGCATAAAATGACCTATTTAACCTAGGATAGCTCTAAAATGACCTATACTTAGCATCTTTTCCTCAAAAAGACTTAATATGCTTAGCTAGCTCTAAAATGATATAGTATGCTTAAGAAATGACATATTTTAGGTCCTAAATGACTTCATATGCTTAGCTAGCTCCAAAATGACATAATAACCTTACTTAGCTTCAAAATGACCTATTCAACCTAGGCTAGCTCTAAAATGACCTATACTTAGCATTTTTCCTCCAAAATGACTTAATATGCTTAGCTAGTTCAAAATTACATAATAAGCAATTAGCTCCAAAATGACCTATTTAACCTAGGATAGCTCTAAAATGACCTATACTTAGCATTGTTTCCTTCAAAATGACTTAATATGCTTAGCTAGCATAAAATGACCTATTTAACCTAGGATAGCTCTAAAATGACCTATACTTAGCATCTTTTCCTCAAAAAGACTTAATATGCTTAGCTAGCTCTAAAATGATATAGTATGCTTAAGAAATGACATATTTTAGGTCCTAAATGACTTCATATGCTTAGCTAGCTCCAAAATGACATAATAACCTTACTTAGCTTCAAAATGACCTATTCAACCTAGGCTAGCTCTAAAATGACCTATACTTAGCATTTTTCCTCCAAAATGACTTAATATGCTTAGCTAGTTCAAAATTACATAATAAGCAATTAGCTCCAAAATGACCTATTTAACCTAGGATAGCTCTAAAATGACCTATACTTAGCATTGTTTCCTTCAAAATGACTTAATATGCTTAGCTAGCATAAAATGACCTATTTAACCTAGGATAGCTCTAAAATGACCTATACTTAGCATCTTTTCCTCAAAAAGACTTAATATGCTTAGCTAGCTCTAAAATGATATAGTATGCTTAAGAAATGACATATTTTAGGTCCTAAATGACTTCATATGCTTAGCTAGCTCCAAAATGACATAATAACCTTACTTAGCTTCAAAATGACCTATTCAACCTAGGCTAGCTCTAAAATGACCTATACTTAGCATTTTTCCTCCAAAATGACTTAATATGCTTAGCTAGTTCAAAATTACATAATAAGCAATTAGCTCCAAAATGACCTATTTAACCTAGGATAGCTCTAAAATGACCTATACTTAGCATTGTTTCCTTCAAAATGACTTAATATGCTTAGCTAGCATAAAATGACCTATTTAACCTAGGATAGCTCTAAAATGACCTATACTTAGCATCTTTTCCTCAAAAAGACTTAATATGCTTAGCTAGCTCTAAAATGATATAGTATGCTTAAGAAATGACATATTTTAGGTCCTAAATGACTTCATATGCTTAGCTAGCTCCAAAATGACATAATAACCTTACTTAGCTTCAAAATGACCTATTCAACCTAGGCTAGCTCTAAAATGACCTATACTTAGCATTTTTCCTCCAAAATGACTTAATATGCTTAGCTAGTTCAAAATTACATAATAAGCTTAATTAGCTCCAAAATGACCTATTTAACCTAGGATAGCTCTAAAATGACCTATACTTAGCATTGTTTCCTTCAAAATGACTTAATATGCTTAGCTAGCATAAAATGACCTATTTAACCTAGGATAGCTCTAAAATGACCTATACTTAGCATCTTTTCCTCAAAAAGACTTAATATGCTTAGCTAGCTCTAAAATGATATAGTATGCTTAAGAAATGACATATTTTAGGTCCTAAATGACTTCATATGCTTAGCTAGCTCCAAAATGACATAATAACCTTACTTAGCTTCAAAATGACCTATTCAACCTAGGCTAGCTCTAAAATGACCTATACTTAGCATTTTTCCTCCAAAATGACTTAATATGCTTAGCTAGTTCAAAATTACATAATAAGCTTAATTAGCTCCAAAATGACCTATTTAACCTAGGATAGCTCTAAAATGACCTATACTTAGCATTGTTTCCTTCAAAATGACTTAATATGCTTAGCTAGCATAAAAATGACCTATTTAACCTAGGATAGCTCTAAAATGACCTATACTTAGCATCTTTTCCTCAAAAAAGACTTAATATGCTTAGCTAGCTCTAAAATGATATAGTATGCTTAAGAAATGACATATTTTAGGTCCTAAATGACTTCATATGCTTAGCTAGCTCCAAAATGACATAATAACCTTACTTAGCTTCAAAATGACCTATTCAACCTAGGCTAGCTCTAAAATGACCTATACTTAGCATTTTTCCTCCAAAATGACTTAATATGCTTAGCTAGTTCAAAAATTACATAATAAGCTTAATTAGCTCCAAAATGACCTATTTAACCTAGGATAGCTCTAAAATGACCTATACTTAGCATTGTTTCCTTCAAAATGACTTAATATGCTTAGCTAGCATAAAAATGACCTATTTAACCTAGGATAGCTCTAAAATGACCTATACTTAGCATCTTTTCCTCAAAAAAGACTTAATATGCTTAGCTAGCTCTAAAATGATATAGTATGCTTAAGAAATGACATATTTTAGGTCCTAAATGACTTCATATGCTTAGCTAGCTCCAAAATGACATAATAACCTTACTTAGCTTCAAAATGACCTATTCAACCTAGGCTAGCTCTAAAATGACCTATACTTAGCATTTTTCCTCCAAAATGACTTAATATGCTTAGCTAGTTCAAAATTACATAATAAGCAATTAGCTCCAAAATGACCTATTTAACCTAGGATAGCTCTAAAATGACCTATACTTAGCATTGTTTCCTTCAAAATGACTTAATATGCTTAGCTAGCATAAAATGACCTATTTAACCTAGGATAGCTCTAAAATGACCTATACTTAGCATCTTTTCCTCAAAAAGACTTAATATGCTTAGCTAGCTCTAAAATGATATAGTATGCTTAAGAAATGACATATTTTAGGTCCTAAATGACTTCATATGCTTAGCTAGCTCCAAAATGACATAATAACCTTACTTAGCTTCAAAATGACCTATTCAACCTAGGCTAGCTCTAAAATGACCTATACTTAGCATTTTTCCTCCAAAATGACTTAATATGCTTAGCTAGTTCAAAATTACATAATAAGCTTAATTAGCTCCAAAATGACCTATTTAACCTAGGATAGCTCTAAAATGACCTATACTTAGCATTGTTTCCTTCAAAATGACTTAATATGCTTAGCTAGCATAAAATGACCTATTTAACCTAGGATAGCTCTAAAATGACCTATACTTAGCATCTTTTCCTCAAAAAGACTTAATATGCTTAGCTAGCTCTAAAATGATATAGTATGCTTAAGAAATGACATATTTTAGGTCCTAAATGACTTCATATGCTTAGCTAGCTCCAAAATGACATAATAACCTTACTTAGCTTCAAAATGACCTATTCAACCTAGGCTAGCTCTAAAATGACCTATACTTAGCATTTTTCCTCCAAAATGACTTAATATGCTTAGCTAGTTCAAAATTACATAATAAGCAATTAGCTCCAAAATGACCTATTTAACCTAGGATAGCTCTAAAATGACCTATACTTAGCATTGTTTCCTTCAAAATGACTTAATATGCTTAGCTAGCATAAAATGACCTATTTAACCTAGGATAGCTCTAAAATGACCTATACTTAGCATCTTTTCCTCAAAAAGACTTAATATGCTTAGCTAGCTCTAAAATGATATAGTATGCTTAAGAAATGACATATTTTAGGTCCTAAATGACTTCATATGCTTAGCTAGCTCCAAAATGACATAATAACCTTACTTAGCTTCAAAATGACCTATTCAACCTAGGCTAGCTCTAAAATGACCTATACTTAGCATTTTTCCTCCAAAATGACTTAATATGCTTAGCTAGTTCAAAATTACATAATAAGCTTAATTAGCTCCAAAATGACCTATTTAACCTAGGATAGCTCTAAAATGACCTATACTTAGCATTGTTTCCTTCAAAATGACTTAATATGCTTAGCTAGCATAAAATGACCTATTTAACCTAGGATAGCTCTAAAATGACCTATACTTAGCATCTTTTCCTCAAAAAGACTTAATATGCTTAGCTAGCTCTAAAATGATATAGTATGCTTAAGAAATGACATATTTTAGGTCCTAAATGACTTCATATGCTTAGCTAGCTCCAAAATGACATAATAACCTTACTTAGCTTCAAAATGACCTATTCAACCTAGGCTAGCTCTAAAATGACCTATACTTAGCATTTTTCCTCCAAAATGACTTAATATGCTTAGCTAGTTCAAAATTACATAATAAGCTTAATTAGCTCCAAAATGACCTATTTAACCTAGGATAGCTCTAAAATGACCTATACTTAGCATTGTTTCCTTCAAAATGACTTAATATGCTTAGCTAGCATAAAATGACCTATTTAACCTAGGATAGCTCTAAAATGACCTATACTTAGCATCTTTTCCTCAAAAAGACTTAATATGCTTAGCTAGCTCTAAAATGATATAGTATGCTTAAGAAATGACATATTTTAGGTCCTAAATGACTTCATATGCTTAGCTAGCTCCAAAATGACATAATAACCTTACTTAGCTTCAAAATGACCTATTCAACCTAGGCTAGCTCTAAAATGACCTATACTTAGCATTTTTCCTCCAAAATGACTTAATATGCTTAGCTAGTTCAAAATTACATAATAAGCTTAATTAGCTCCAAAATGACCTATTTAACCTAGGATAGCTCTAAAATGACCTATACTTAGCATTGTTTCCTTCAAAATGACTTAATATGCTTAGCTAGCATAAAATGACCTATTTAACCTAGGATAGCTCTAAAATGACCTATACTTAGCATCTTTTCCTCAAAAAGACTTAATATGCTTAGCTAGCTCTAAAATGATATAGTATGCTTAAGAAATGACATATTTTAGGTCCTAAATGACTTCATATGCTTAGCTAGCTCCAAAATGACATAATAACCTTACTTAGCTTCAAAATGACCTATTCAACCTAGGCTAGCTCTAAAATGACCTATACTTAGCATTTTTCCTCCAAAATGACTTAATATGCTTAGCTAGTTCAAAATTACATAATAAGCTTAATTAGCTCCAAAATGACCTATTTAACCTAGGATAGCTCTAAAATGACCTATACTTAGCATTGTTTCCTTCAAAATGACTTAATATGCTTAGCTAGCATAAAATGACCTATTTAACCTAGGATAGCTCTAAAATGACCTATACTTAGCATCTTTTCCTCAAAAAGACTTAATATGCTTAGCTAGCTCTAAAATGATATAGTATGCTTAAGAAATGACATATTTTAGGTCCTAAATGACTTCATATGCTTAGCTAGCTCCAAAATGACATAATAACCTTACTTAGCTTCAAAATGACCTATTCAACCTAGGCTAGCTCTAAAATGACCTATACTTAGCATTTTTCCTCCAAAATGACTTAATATGCTTAGCTAGTTCAAAATTACATAATAAGCAATTAGCTCCAAAATGACCTATTTAACCTAGGATAGCTCTAAAATGACCTATACTTAGCATTGTTTCCTTCAAAATGACTTAATATGCTTAGCTAGCATAAAATGACCTATTTAACCTAGGATAGCTCTAAAATGACCTATACTTAGCATCTTTTCCTCAAAAAGACTTAATATGCTTAGCTAGCTCTAAAATGATATAGTATGCTTAAGAAATGACATATTTTAGGTCCTAAATGACTTCATATGCTTAGCTAGCTCCAAAATGACATAATAACCTTACTTAGCTTCAAAATGACCTATTCAACCTAGGCTAGCTCTAAAATGACCTATACTTAGCATTTTTCCTCCAAAATGACTTAATATGCTTAGCTAGTTCAAAATTACATAATAAGCTTAATTAGCTCCAAAATGACCTATTTAACCTAGGATAGCTCTAAAATGACCTATACTTAGCATTGTTTCCTTCAAAATGACTTAATATGCTTAGCTAGCATAAAATGACCTATTTAACCTAGGATAGCTCTAAAATGACCTATACTTAGCATCTTTTCCTCAAAAAGACTTAATATGCTTAGCTAGCTCTAAAATGATATAGTATGCTTAAGAAATGACATATTTTAGGTCCTAAATGACTTCATATGCTTAGCTAGCTCCAAAATGACATAATAACCTTACTTAGCTTCAAAATGACCTATTCAACCTAGGCTAGCTCTAAAATGACCTATACTTAGCATTTTTCCTCCAAAATGACTTAATATGCTTAGCTAGTTCAAAATTACATAATAAGCTTAATTAGCTCCAAAATGACCTATTTAACCTAGGATAGCTCTAAAATGACCTATACTTAGCATTGTTTCCTTCAAAATGACTTAATATGCTTAGCTAGCATAAAATGACCTATTTAACCTAGGATAGCTCTAAAATGACCTATACTTAGCATCTTTTCCTCAAAAAGACTTAATATGCTTAGCTAGCTCTAAAATGATATAGTATGCTTAAGAAATGACATATTTTAGGTCCTAAATGACTTCATATGCTTAGCTAGCTCCAAAATGACATAATAACCTTACTTAGCTTCAAAATGACCTATTCAACCTAGGCTAGCTCTAAAATGACCTATACTTAGCATTTTTCCTCCAAAATGACTTAATATGCTTAGCTAGTTCAAAATTACATAATAAGCTTAATTAGCTCCAAAATGACCTATTTAACCTAGGATAGCTCTAAAATGACCTATACTTAGCATTGTTTCCTTCAAAATGACTTAATATGCTTAGCTAGCATAAAATGACCTATTTAACCTAGGATAGCTCTAAAATGACCTATACTTAGCATCTTTTCCTCAAAAAGACTTAATATGCTTAGCTAGCTCTAAAATGATATAGTATGCTTAAGAAATGACATATTTTAGGTCCTAAATGACTTCATATGCTTAGCTAGCTCCAAAATGACATAATAACCTTACTTAGCTTCAAAATGACCTATTCAACCTAGGCTAGCTCTAAAATGACCTATACTTAGCATTTTTCCTCCAAAATGACTTAATATGCTTAGCTAGTTCAAAATTACATAATAAGCAATTAGCTCCAAAATGACCTATTTAACCTAGGATAGCTCTAAAATGACCTATACTTAGCATTGTTTCCTTCAAAATGACTTAATATGCTTAGCTAGCATAAAATGACCTATTTAACCTAGGATAGCTCTAAAATGACCTATACTTAGCATCTTTTCCTCAAAAAGACTTAATATGCTTAGCTAGCTCTAAAATGATATAGTATGCTTAAGAAATGACATATTTTAGGTCCTAAATGACTTCATATGCTTAGCTAGCTCCAAAATGACATAATAACCTTACTTAGCTTCAAAATGACCTATTCAACCTAGGCTAGCTCTAAAATGACCTATACTTAGCATTTTTCCTCCAAAATGACTTAATATGCTTAGCTAGTTCAAAATTACATAATAAGCAATTAGCTCCAAAATGACCTATTTAACCTAGGATAGCTCTAAAATGACCTATACTTAGCATTGTTTCCTTCAAAATGACTTAATATGCTTAGCTAGCATAAAAATGACCTATTTAACCTAGGATAGCTCTAAAATGACCTATACTTAGCATCTTTTCCTCAAAAAAGACTTAATATGCTTAGCTAGCTCTAAAATGATATAGTATGCTTAAGAAATGACATATTTTAGGTCCTAAATGACTTCATATGCTTAGCTAGCTCCAAAATGACATAATAACCTTACTTAGCTTCAAAATGACCTATTCAACCTAGGCTAGCTCTAAAATGACCTATACTTAGCATTTTTTCCTCCAAAATGACTTAATATGCTTAGCTAGTTCAAAATTACATAATAAGCAATTAGCTCCAAAATGACCTATTTAACCTAGGATAGCTCTAAAATGACCTATACTTAGCATTGTTTCCTTCAAAATGACTTAATATGCTTAGCTAGCATAAAATGACCTATTTAACCTAGGATAGCTCTAAAATGACCTATACTTAGCATCTTTTCCTCAAAAAGACTTAATATGCTTAGCTAGCTCTAAAATGATATAGTATGCTTAAGAAATGACATATTTTAGGTCCTAAATGACTTCATATGCTTAGCTAGCTCCAAAATGACATAATAACCTTACTTAGCTTCAAAATGACCTATTCAACCTAGGCTAGCTCTAAAATGACCTATACTTAGCATTTTTCCTCCAAAATGACTTAATATGCTTAGCTAGTTCAAAATTACATAATAAGCTTAATTAGCTCCAAAATGACCTATTTAACCTAGGATAGCTCTAAAATGACCTATACTTAGCATTGTTTCCTTCAAAATGACTTAATATGCTTAGCTAGCATAAAATGACCTATTTAACCTAGGATAGCTCTAAAATGACCTATACTTAGCATCTTTTCCTCAAAAAGACTTAATATGCTTAGCTAGCTCTAAAATGATATAGTATGCTTAAGAAATGACATATTTTAGGTCCTAAATGACTTCATATGCTTAGCTAGCTCCAAAATGACATAATAACCTTACTTAGCTTCAAAATGACCTATTCAACCTAGGCTAGCTCTAAAATGACCTATACTTAGCATTTTTCCTCCAAAATGACTTAATATGCTTAGCTAGTTCAAAATTACATAATAAGCTTAATTAGCTCCAAAATGACCTATTTAACCTAGGATAGCTCTAAAATGACCTATACTTAGCATTGTTTCCTTCAAAATGACTTAATATGCTTAGCTAGCATAAAATGACCTATTTAACCTAGGATAGCTCTAAAATGACCTATACTTAGCATCTTTTCCTCAAAAAGACTTAATATGCTTAGCTAGCTCTAAAATGATATAGTATGCTTAAGAAATGACATATTTTAGGTCCTAAATGACTTCATATGCTTAGCTAGCTCCAAAATGACATAATAACCTTACTTAGCTTCAAAATGACCTATTCAACCTAGGCTAGCTCTAAAATGACCTATACTTAGCATTTTTCCTCCAAAATGACTTAATATGCTTAGCTAGTTCAAAATTACATAATAAGCTTAATTAGCTCCAAAATGACCTATTTAACCTAGGATAGCTCTAAAATGACCTATACTTAGCATTGTTTCCTTCAAAATGACTTAATATGCTTAGCTAGCATAAAATGACCTATTTAACCTAGGATAGCTCTAAAATGACCTATACTTAGCATCTTTTCCTCAAAAAGACTTAATATGCTTAGCTAGCTCTAAAATGATATAGTATGCTTAAGAAATGACATATTTTAGGTCCTAAATGACTTCATATGTAGCTAGCTCCAAAATGACATAATAACCTTACTTAGCTTCAAAATGACCTATTCAACCTAGGCTAGCTCTAAAATGACCTATACTTAGCATTTTTCCTCCAAAATGACTTAATATGCTTAGCTAGTTCAAAATTACATAATAAGCTTAATTAGCTCCAAAATGACCTATTTAACCTAGGATAGCTCTAAAATGACCTATACTTAGCATTGTTTCCTTCAAAATGACTTAATATGCTTAGCTAGCATAAAATGACCTATTTAACCTAGGATAGCTCTAAAATGACCTATACTTAGCATCTTTTCCTCAAAAAGACTTAATATGCTTAGCTAGCTCTAAAATGATATAGTATGCTTAAGAAATGACATATTTTAGGTCCTAAATGACTTCATATGCTTAGCTAGCTCCAAAATGACATAATAACCTTACTTAGCTTCAAAATGACCTATTCAACCTAGGCTAGCTCTAAAATGACCTATACTTAGCATTTTTCCTCCAAAATGACTTAATATGCTTAGCTAGTTCAAAATTACATAATAAGCAATTAGCTCCAAAATGACCTATTTAACCTAGGATAGCTCTAAAATGACCTATACTTAGCATTGTTTCCTTCAAAATGACTTAATATGCTTAGCTAGCATAAAATGACCTATTTAACCTAGGATAGCTCTAAAATGACCTATACTTAGCATCTTTTCCTCAAAAAGACTTAATATGCTTAGCTAGCTCTAAAATGATATAGTATGCTTAAGAAATGACATATTTTAGGTCCTAAATGACTTCATATGCTTAGCTAGCTCCAAAATGACATAATAACCTTACTTAGCTTCAAAATGACCTATTCAACCTAGGCTAGCTCTAAAATGACCTATACTTAGCATTTTTCCTCCAAAATGACTTAATATGCTTAGCTAGTTCAAAATTACATAATAAGCTTAATTAGCTCCAAAATGACCTATTTAACCTAGGATAGCTCTAAAATGACCTATACTTAGCATTGTTTCCTTCAAAATGACTTAATATGCTTAGCTAGCATAAAATGACCTATTTAACCTAGGATAGCTCTAAAATGACCTATACTTAGCATCTTTTCCTCAAAAAGACTTAATATGCTTAGCTAGCTCTAAAATGATATAGTATGCTTAAGAAATGACATATTTTAGGTCCTAAATGACTTCATATGCTTAGCTAGCTCCAAAATGACATAATAACCTTACTTAGCTTCAAAATGACCTATTCAACCTAGGCTAGCTCTAAAATGACCTATACTTAGCATTTTTCCTCCAAAATGACTTAATATGCTTAGCTAGTTCAAAATTACATAATAAGCTTAATTAGCTCCAAAATGACCTATTTAACCTAGGATAGCTCTAAAATGACCTATACTTAGCATTGTTTCCTTCAAAATGACTTAATATGCTTAGCTAGCATAAAATGACCTATTTAACCTAGGATAGCTCTAAAATGACCTATACTTAGCATCTTTTCCTCAAAAAGACTTAATATGCTTAGCTAGCTCTAAAATGATATAGTATGCTTAAGAAATGACATATTTTAGGTCCTAAATGACTTCATATGCTTAGCTAGCTCCAAAATGACATAATAACCTTACTTAGCTTCAAAATGACCTATTCAACCTAGGCTAGCTCTAAAATGACCTATACTTAGCATTTTTCCTCCAAAATGACTTAATATGCTTAGCTAGTTCAAAATTACATAATAAGCTTAATTAGCTCCAAAATGACCTATTTAACCTAGGATAGCTCTAAAATGACCTATACTTAGCATTGTTTCCTTCAAAATGACTTAATATGCTTAGCTAGCATAAAATGACCTATTTAACCTAGGATAGCTCTAAAATGACCTATACTTAGCATCTTTTCCTCAAAAAGACTTAATATGCTTAGCTAGCTCTAAAATGATATAGTATGCTTAAGAAATGACATATTTTAGGTCCTAAATGACTTCATATGCTTAGCTAGCTCCAAAATGACATAATAACCTTACTTAGCTTCAAAATGACCTATTCAACCTAGGCTAGCTCTAAAATGACCTATACTTAGCATTTTTCCTCCAAAATGACTTAATATGCTTAGCTAGTTCAAAATTACATAATAAGCTTAATTAGCTCCAAAATGACCTATTTAACCTAGGATAGCTCTAAAATGACCTATACTTAGCATTGTTTCCTTCAAAATGACTTAATATGCTTAGCTAGCATAAAAATGACCTATTTAACCTAGGATAGCTCTAAAATGACCTATACTTAGCATCTTTTCCTCAAAAAAGACTTAATATGCTTAGCTAGCTCTAAAATGATATAGTATGCTTAAGAAATGACATATTTTAGGTCCTAAATGACTTCATATGCTTAGCTAGCTCCAAAATGACATAATAACCTTACTTAGCTTCAAAATGACCTATTCAACCTAGGCTAGCTCTAAAATGACCTATACTTAGCATTTTTCCTCCAAAATGACTTAATATGCTTAGCTAGTTCAAAAATTACATAATAAGCAATTAGCTCCAAAATGACCTATTTAACCTAGGATAGCTCTAAAATGACCTATACTTAGCATTGTTTCCTTCAAAATGACTTAATATGCTTAGCTAGCATAAAATGACCTATTTAACCTAGGATAGCTCTAAAATGACCTATACTTAGCATCTTTTCCTCAAAAAGACTTAATATGCTTAGCTAGCTCTAAAATGATATAGTATGCTTAAGAAATGACATATTTTAGGTCCTAAATGACTTCATATGCTTAGCTAGCTCCAAAATGACATAATAACCTTACTTAGCTTCAAAATGACCTATTCAACCTAGGCTAGCTCTAAAATGACCTATACTTAGCATTTTTCCTCCAAAATGACTTAATATGCTTAGCTAGTTCAAAATTACATAATAAGCAATTAGCTCCAAAATGACCTATTTAACCTAGGATAGCTCTAAAATGACCTATACTTAGCATTGTTTCCTTCAAAATGACTTAATATGCTTAGCTAGCATAAAATGACCTATTTAACCTAGGATAGCTCTAAAATGACCTATACTTAGCATCTTTTCCTCAAAAAGACTTAATATGCTTAGCTAGCTCTAAAATGATATAGTATGCTTAAGAAATGACATATTTTAGGTCCTAAATGACTTCATATGCTAGCTAGCTCCAAAATGACATAATAACCTTACTTAGCTTCAAAATGACCTATTCAACCTAGGCTAGCTCTAAAATGACCTATACTTAGCATTTTTCCTCCAAAATGACTTAATATGCTTAGCTAGTTCAAAAATTACATAATAAGCAATTAGCTCCAAAATGACCTATTTAACCTAGGATAGCTCTAAAATGACCTATACTTAGCATTGTTTCCTTCAAAATGACTTAATATGCTTAGCTAGCATAAAATGACCTATTTAACCTAGGATAGCTCTAAAATGACCTATACTTAGCATCTTTTCCTCAAAAAGACTTAATATGCTTAGCTAGCTCTAAAATGATATAGTATGCTTAAGAAATGACATATTTTAGGTCCTAAATGACTTCATATGCTTAGCTAGCTCCAAAATGACATAATAACCTTACTTAGCTTCAAAATGACCTATTCAACCTAGGCTAGCTCTAAAATGACCTATACTTAGCATTTTTCCTCCAAAATGACTTAATATGCTTAGCTAGTTCAAAAATTACATAATAAGCTTAATTAGCTCCAAAATGACCTATTTAACCTAGGATAGCTCTAAAATGACCTATACTTAGCATTGTTTCCTTCAAAATGACTTAATATGCTTAGCTAGCTTAAAAATGACCTATTTAACCTAGGATAGCTCTAAAATGACCTATACTTAGCATCTTTTCCTCAAAAAAGACTTAATATGCTTAGCTAGCTCTAAAATGATATAGTATGCTTAAGAAATGACATATTTTAGGTCCTAAATGACTTCATATGCTTAGCTAGCTCCAAAATGACATAATAACCTTACTTAGCTTCAAAATGACCTATTCAACCTAGGCTAGCTCTAAAATGACCTATACTTAGCATTTTTTCCTCCAAAATGACTTAATATGCTTAGCTAGTTCAAAAATTACATAATAAGCAATTAGCTCCAAAATGACCTATTTAACCTAGGATAGCTCTAAAATGACCTATACTTAGCATTGTTTCCTTCAAAATAACTTAATATGCTTAGCTAGCTTCAAAATGACCTATTTAACCTAGGATAGCTCTAAAATGACCTATACTTAGCATCTTTTCCTCAAAAAAGACTTAATATGCTTAGATAGCTCTAAAATGATATAATATGCTTAAGAAATGACATATTTTAGGTCCTAAATGACTTCATATGCTTAGGTAGCTCCAAAATGACATAATAACCTTACTTAGCTTCAAAATGACCTATTCAACCTAGGCTAGCTCTAAAATGAACTATACTTAGCATTTTTTCCTCCAAAATGACTTAATATGCTTAGCTAGTTCAAAAATTACATAATAAGCTTAATTAGCTCCAAAATGGCCTATTTAACCTAGGATAGCTCTAAAATGACCTATACTTAGCGTTGTTTCCTTCAAAATGACTTAATATGCTTAGATAGCTTCAAAATGACCTATTTAACCTAGGATAGCTCTAAAATGACCTATACTTAGCATCTTTTCCTCAAAAAAGACTTAATATGCTTAGCTAGCTCTAAAATGATATAGTATGCTTGAGAAATGACATATTTTAGGTCCTAAATGACTTCATATGCGTAGGTAGCTCCAAAATGACATAATAACCTTACTTAGCTTCAAAATGACCTATTCAACCTAGGCTAGCTCTAAAATGACCTATACTTAGCATTTTTTCCTCCAAAATGACTTAATATGCTTAGCTAGTTCAAGAATTACATAATAAGCTTAATTAGCTCCAAAATGACCTATTTAACCTAGGATAGCTCTAAAATGAACTATACTTTGCATTGTTTCCTTCAAAATGACTTAATATGCTTAGCTAGCTTCAAAATGACTTAGTGTGCTTGCATAATCTTTGTTTGCAGCAGTGTGTGCTTCACCTATATATATTACTGTGAATAAGGTATAGGGTCACTCATACAAAAGAGAGAGGGCCTTAGTACATATAAGCAAGGAGAAATATGACTATAGATTGGCAGGAATAAGACTGGGCATAAGATGCCTGGTAGTGTGTCATTATAGTATGCTCAAAAATGACATAATAACCATACTTAGCTCCAAAATGACCTATTTTACAGATATAAGTTGCATCATAATAATCTTCACATTTTAGTTGCATCATAATAATCTTCTTCTTCTAACTTTCTTCTTTCCCATTTTACAGATTTGCTTAAGATCATGGAAGCTTGGGTTGATGGAGTGCTTGTATTTAGTTTTTGTTTTGACCTTGTGAAACTTGCTACCTATGGATGAAACTGTGTAATATTGATGAAACTATGTATTTGTACGGATGAAACTTGCTACTATTGGTAACATGTGTTGGATACATATGTGTTCATGACTATTGGTAATATGTGTTGAATATGCTATATTGGTCATATAAATATATTTGTGTTTGATTTCGTGAAAATGAATTGATATAAGAAAAACAAAATTAAATGGGGCAATATAGTCACTTTGCCATCTCTTGGCAGATGGCAAAGAGCTTTGCCATCACCGGCAGATGGCAAAGAGCCTGCAGCCTTTGCCATCTGGCGGCATATGGCAAAGAGCTGCAGCCTTTGCCATCTATTTGCCGATGGCAAAGAGCCCGCAGCTTTGCCATGTCTTGGTGATGGCAAAGAGCACGTGGCTTTGCCATCTGCCGGCTGATGGCAAAGAGCTCGCAGCTTTGCCATCTGCCGGTGATGGCAAAGAGCTCGCAGCCTTTGCCATCGGCTGGTGATGGCAAAGAGCTCGACCTTTGCCATCGGTGGTGATGGCAAAGAGTTCGCCCTTTGCCATCTGGCCGGCTGATGGCAAAGTATGCCGTTAACCTTTGACGAGCTAACCCGTTAAGAGGCTTTGCCATCGCTAGCGATGGCAAAGCCACGTGCTCTTGCCATCACCAAATAGATGGCAAAGTTATTAAGTTTTTGCCATCAGCCAAATAGATGGCAAAGAAGCCTTTACCGCAGGGTTTCGGACGACCTGTTTGCCATCTGCTGGCTGATGGCAAAGCCTTTGCCATCTGCCGAACATGCCTTTGCCATCTGCCATGGCAGATGGCAAAGTGCCAGATTCCAGTAGTGTGTGTCATACTTCCGCATGTACCTTTTATTCATCTTTATATGCATCGATATGACTTAAGTTTTGGCCAAGCTGGGTTGCCTGGCTCTTGTATTTATGCCCTACGTTCCCGTTAATTCGGCTAGGGCATAAGGGGAGCACCTCTGCGATTGTTACTGCCGGGTCAGCCGGATGTGTACCTCAGACTGGGTGAAGCCGAAAGCTAGCGTTCTTAAGGGAATATTCGGTCGGTGAACTAAAATTTGATTTCTCACTTGTTTACTTATGCACCCCCAGATGCTTTTTCTGTGCCTCTTTTTGCAGTCCGGACATGCACTTTAGGGCATGCCTCCCAGGGAAAGGAACCCTTAATAGAACTATTCTCCCTGGAAGATGTTTCTTACTAACCATGTAATATAACATAACTAGTTGGGCACTTGTCTGTTCACGCACTAATGACCCCTACGCCTGGTCTCCACACATGCCCTGGTTCTTATATAACCGAGAGGGTATTCGGACACACTCCGGACCGTCAGGTCCCGAGGTTGAAGCGAAAAGGTCCGCCATGACAAATGATCTACAATCTGGCTAGAAGGCATTATACATGTCATTTTAAATTACATAGTCAGTTTGACTGGTTAAATTCCTCTTCAATACCATCCAACAGGCTGTCTAGTTTACAGTCCTGTTGGGAATACTTTGCGGCCAATTCTACTTGGCCGTACACTAAGCTAACAGGGATCTCCTTCCCATCGGGCCCCACAGGTCCGACCTCGGCCATGTGGTTTCGGTCAGCCTTCGTGTACCGCGTCTTCACCATGGCCCAGGCCTCCCTGGCGCCTTGACGGCAGGCCGATATCTTCCATAATCGGAAGCGCCACCGCGCTCCCTTCAGCTTCTCTGCAAGCTCTCCAAGGCCTTCGGGCATGGAGACGGATGGCCACAAGGCCTGGGCGACGCCTTGCATCACCTGCCGAACTCGTTCGTGCAGTTGTGCGAGCTCGGGAAGAAGGTCACCTGTAGAACCGGGCATTTCCTCTGCAGGACGACCTGTTAGCATACCTATGGACATAACTCTGTCAGCCAACTTCCTCGCCGATCTCTTTTGCAAAGTTCGTTCAAGCACTTACTAAATATGCCGCGTCGAAGCCGCTGATTCTCCTTAACGGAGTCCGATAGTTGGGCACGAACATCCTTTATTTCCACGCCCAGCTTAGTGTTGGCATCTAGGAGATTATTCTTCTCCTGCCTCACCCTCGTAAGCACGCTCTCACCGGCCTTTAGCTGGCATAGGAGCTGTTGCTTATCCGGATCTAATCCGGCACCATCTGCAATTTTATTGTCAGACTTGCATACACGCCGCACTTCACATGATACTTATCATTTGAAGCATATATTACCAGAGGGGGTCTCCTTGGGCTCCCCTGCTGCGGCTAGTGCGGCCTGAAGTTGGGCTTTGCACTCTTCCAGCTCCTGGGACAGTTGGGTATTCTTTTCTGTAAGAACCTGCATAACAAATGATCCTTAAATAACTTATTCTAACTGTTTCAAGTCTCAGGGTATACTGGTATATATAATCACCAAATTTTCTCACCCGTATGTCTTTTACATACTGCTCGGTGGATCTGGCTAGACCATTTTGAGCAGCACGGAGGTACGCACCTCCTGGGTTGAAGGCATCCAATGCCTCTTGGGAGAAACATGCGTCACGAAGAACAGTCCGGCGACGCCTGTGGTTCATGGCACTCTCCACCTCAGAATTGGTGGCGGACAGTCTGTCCGCATCCTCTGTCGGAGGATCGTCCGGCGCGCGCCTCGCGTTCGCCTCCGTTGCCGGATCCGGCCTTGGAGCCTGACTGGTGGAGGCGCGATTGGCAACCTCTCCGGATGTAGTCTGGCGAGTGCTCTTTTTCCTACAGAAAGCACATGCATTAGTACGCCTCTGACAATAATACCTTGGAATAAGACGGCGCGCCGTACCGCTGCGCCGGTGTCTCAATCCGGACTGCGGGTCTTTTCAGCCTGCCTGGCCTTGCGGCCCCTTGTTGGCTAGTCGCCGCAGGCTCCGTATTCCGCCTCGAGGGCCTCCCCTGCAAAACACCGTTGGTATATGGTAATTAAAAATATGCAAAGGACGGATCCTTTTCAAAGTGCTGGGACTTCAGTCTCAGTTACCTGTGAGGCCGGAAGAAGCCCAGGATAATCGGCCGTAATGGCCACCAAGGCGTTGTCCTTGCTCAATTGGTAAAATACCCTATCGATCAGCTCCACAGATATATCCGGATCCTCTTGGGAGTCCGGGTCCAGGGAT
Source organism: Aegilops longissima (assembly GCA_021605205.1). Taxonomy (NCBI): domain Eukaryota; kingdom Viridiplantae; phylum Streptophyta; class Magnoliopsida; order Poales; family Poaceae; genus Aegilops; species Aegilops longissima. The sequence continues at coordinate 200,676,568 of CM038677.1, read as the reverse complement.
CGTTCGGGATCCTCGGGTTGTGGAGGAGGGCTGTTTATCTCCTTTACGGCCTTACGCAGTTCCTGCACCAGAATCGCAAAAAAAAGGATACTTAACTATGGGAATATGGAACGGATGGGCAAGAATAAGTGTCCGCTTACCCAACTTGGAGGATTGTACATAGAAAATCCGCCCAGTGGATTGACGCGGAGGAATTCCTCCTCTTCCCCCTTGTACAAAGTGGGCAAGATCTTCATTAGAACAACGATCGATTCCGGCCCCTTACGGCCGCAGCGGGTGGCGTCATCCTCCCCGTTAAAATCTCACATGGGGTGGCCGCTATACTGAAGCGGCTGCACCCCCCGCATAATGCATGTGGCCATGACCTCGATCATGGTCCGTCCGGAATGAGCTAACAACCTTATTCGGCTCATCAGGTAAAGAACGTCCTTGTCATTTTCCTTCTGGGGGCTCCGTGGACTCCAGCTCAGGCGCTTCTTCAAGGGAGCATTATCGAACTCGGGGAGGCCGATCCGAATAGGATCCGGCAGGGGGACGTCTTCTATAACCATTCTGAAGGCCAGTCTTCGGACGAATTCTTTGGGGTTCCGGATAGATATCCGGTCCCGGCGATGCACCATACTTCGGCTCCGCCCACTTGATATACTGACCCCTTCTAAGAACGGGGCACAAGGCAGAACAGCTTCTTCCACAGCGTGAAATGGGCCTCGACTCCCAAAAACAGCTCGCAAAGGGCTACGAAGCCCGCGATATGCAATATGGAGGCAGGCGTAAGGTTGTACAACTGGAGGCCGTAGAACTCCAGGAGCCCCCCGGAGAAACAGATGAATTGGAAATCCGAGCCCCCTTGTCAAATAAGGGACAAGGCATACCCGCTCTCCCTTGGAGGGATTGGGGATGCTCTCCGCCTGCTCTCCGCCATTATAGGTGGCGAGCCCGGCTCGAACCGGGACCATGTAAGCTGGGGGGAGAAATCCCTTGGTTTGGAGCGTCACTAGCTTGCTGTGCGAGACGGAACATCTCCCCCAATCTCCAGGCTTGGGGCTAGGGAAGCGAGAGGAGGGGCTGCGTCGACTGGCCATGATTTCTGTCGGATGCACTCTGATGAATGCTCGCTAGGGAAGGATGGTGGGATTCGGATATAAATCCCCGTCTCTTTAATAGGCAGCTCATTTACATGGCTAGGGGGGTAAATGTAAAAATACCCTGGCTCTTCATATTCGCTTGACACGTGGAAGGTGGCCATTACTGGGCGTGGAAGCCAAGGAGCGCAGCATTTACAAGAAGACGGACACTATTTAGCGGATATACAGAATTTGGAGAAGAACCCGCCTTGCAATGCCGAAGACAATCTGCGCGCCGGACTCATCGTCATTGAAGCCTAGTTCGGGGGCTACTGAGGGAGTCCTGGATTAGGGGGTGTCCGGATAGCCGGACTATAACCTTTGGCCGTACTCTTGGACTATGAAGATACAAGATTGAAGACTTCGTCCTGTGTCCGGATGGGACTTTCCTTGGCGTGGAAGGCAAGCTTGGCGATATGGATATGTAGATCTCCTCCCATTGTAACCGACTCTGTGTAACCCTAGCCCTCTCCAATGTCTATATAAACCGGAGAGTTTTAGTCCATAGGATGAACAACAATCATACCATAGGCTAGCTTCTAGGGTTTAGCCTCTCTGATCTCGTGGTAGATCTACTCTTGTACTACCCATATCATCAATATTAATCAAGCAGGAGTAGGGTTTTACCTCCATCGAGAGGGCCCGAACCTGGGTAAAAACATCGTGTCCCTTGTCTCCTGTTACCATCCGCCTAGACGCACAGTTCGGGACCACCTACCCGAGATCCGCCGGTTTTGACACCGACATGTGCTGCTTCCCATTGGGAATCGATTGGCCCATAATAAAAATTCAGACAACTGGCGCCTAAATAAAGTGATTTGACATGAGGGTGCGACCTATCTGGTGGCCCGGTGAAGTAGGAAGCTCCAGCTGCCTAGTTGGTGAGGCCGGCGTGGTTGCAGTGGCTACCGGTGGCAGGGAAGTAGAGATGCCGCGATGGTCGAGGCTATGGGGAAGCAGCGTCGGGGCTCTGGACGGGTCCAAAGTTGGAGCTGCTCCGGCACCGTGAACAACGGCGGGGGTGAGTCGGCTCCGGTACGATTCACGCGGCCATCGTTGAGGCAGCTCCGGGAGCACGGAGTAAGATGCACACGGCCCAGTGCACGACGACAAATGGACAGCATCTCCGGGATTAGAGGGGAGGGCGGTTGTGAATTTGGGGTAGTGGGGGCACCATGGAGAAGGGGCTGAGGTTTCGCGGCTCGGGAGAAGGGAGCTTCCGGGGAGAAGGTGATTTGGCGCCCACGAGGTATGAATGGGGAATTGGGAGGGGGAACCATGTATTACAGACGCATTTGTCTGAAATCTGTGTGTGTGTGTGTGTGGGGGGGGGTTTATAGTTCTACCCTGCCTTTAGGCTTCTCGGCTTGGGTCTGTGTACTGAGGGTCGGGGATAGTAGAGTAACTTTGCTTCTCTCAAACAGTGGGCGCGAGCGATTTCGGGCGAGGAGGGCGTGTTTTGAAATATAGTGGGCGCGAGCGATTTCGGGCGAGGAGGGCGTGTTTTGAAATATAGTGTGCGCGAGCGAGTTTGAGTGAGGAGGGCGTGTTTTGGAATATAGTGGGCGCGAGCGATTTTGGGCGAGGAGAGCGTGTTTTGAAATAATGAGCGCGAGCTATTTCGGGCGAGGAGAGGGTGTTTTGCCGACCATGGTTTATGAATTATTCAGCACATGCCATTTCGGCCGCGGAGAAGGCGCGCTTGGATGAAGTTACGAACCTACCCTCGATGTACAATGTGCATATTGATGCATGTCCCACATAGGCCGGTAATTTCGCGTCTCCTATTTATTTGCTCGGGCGAATTCTCTGGCCACCAGGCCTACGCTGGCGTCCATCATGGTGGGACCGGAGGATGGCGGAGGCGTTCAGGATCAGGACCTGTCGCGGGACCCGAGGCAAGTGGTGACAGGTGCACAGGAGTTGAGACCAGCGGGGCCTGGGTAGGAGGCGTTGGTGCCCATCATGGTGGGGCCGGAGGAAGGCTGTTGCGATCAGGATCAGGATCAGGTGCAGGACCCGAGGCAAGTGGCGATTGGCACACATGAGATCAGATCAGCTGGGTCTGGCCAGGAGTTGGTGCAGTTCGCGCCGGCCACACGCAGCACGGAGCCCCAGTTATCCGTTCACACACAGATGGCGGGACCCGTTGAGCAGGTTGGGGGTGGCAATCCCAAGGGCTTGATGATGGCAAGCCAACCGGAGTTGGGCGAGGCACGTGTTGTGGTAGAAGGGATTGGCCCGGCGCTGTCACCTGGGGCCACCACCCACCAGGCCACGCTGGTGGCCATGTACGGGCCCTACCCGAGTGGACTGATGGGAATCATGCCGCTGAGTCTGCTGGTGGCGCTGTGGAGGTTGAGGGGATGCATGCAAGTGCTACTATAAATGCTGGTGGAGCCAAGGAGTTGCATGCCATTCTTGCATCTGTGGATGCTGGTGGGGATACAGAGGCTGAGGGGAACCATGCACATGCACTTGTGCCTGTCGGTGGAGTTGAGTAGGTGCTGGCCCCGGATACGCTCTGCCTGGAACTTGGAGCCGTGCGTAGCGTTGCCAGGCAGGACAACTCTCCTGATGCGCAGCGCATGGTTGCGGCCACGGACAAGGAGCCGGCTGGTGGAGGGATGACGGCGCAAGAATCCATTGCCTTCGACAAGCTCAAAAACCTTTTGCAACAATCTCATGAAGAAGTTGGTGCCCCCGCTGCTGCATGAGGCGCAAGCCTCCACCCTCCACCCTGAGGCTGAACCATTCACTCCAAAGAGGACGACCAGGGCGACAAGGAGAAATGCCAACGGCAGTGCTGCCAAGCCAAAACCTGCGGAAAATGTCCTGTTATGCGCGCTCGGCCTTGTGCCTGACGACTTGGTGCCGGATGAGGAGGCAGTGCATGAGCTTCGGAGTCTCTTTGACTCGCCGCTGCAAGAGTAGCACATCAGGGTGATTGCGGCCCTGTTCGTGTAGGTTGTGCCGCCCGTGGAGGAGTTGGCAGGAGCGCGGGACACGGCCATCGCCGAGCTCTGAGGCGCGCTTTGGTGCTGGTGGACGTAGAGCTCTCCAATGTTGTACAACCCAGAGGTTCTATGCTAGAACATGCGCGGACTCAACAACCCCGCGAAGAAGAAGGCCCTGAGGGAGTTCATCACCTCGGTGAAAGTCAACTTGGTGTGTTTACAGGAGACAAAACTTGATGTTATTGATCAGTATGTAGTAATGCAATGTGTTGGTCCGTCCTTTGACGGTTTTGCTTATTTGCTGGCGGAGGAGACTCGTGGTGGCATCCTTCTCGCTTGGGACTCGACGGTGATCGCAATCGATCACATTCAGCTAGACGCCAACTCTGTTTCGGGTTTGGTTACTAATAAGGATGGGGAGCAATGGTGGATTACGGTGGTGTACGCGCCGTAGGGTGATGCGCTAAAAACGCAATTCCTCTTGGACCTTTACACCCGAAGAACACTTTGCCCTGGGCCGTGGATGGTGCTAGGCGATTTTAACATGATCCTACGGGCATCGGAGAAGAGCAACGATCATATTAATCGTGCGATGATGAACAGATTTCATAGTTTCGTGGACGACCATGAGCTGAAGGAGCTTCATATGCATGGGCGGATGTTTACTTGGTCTAACGAGAGAAATGCCCCCACCTTCACTAAGATAGACCGGGTGTTGGTGTCGGTCGAGTGGGAGTTGTCACACCCAGATCACCTTCTCCAAGCCCTCTCCATGGGTGTTTCTGACCACGCTCCCTTGCACCTATAGACAAACGCTCTTCTTCATCATAAGAAGCGATTTCGGTTCGAGATCTTTTGGACCAACTTGGAAGGATTCGACGAGGCAATCAGGGAGGCCTGGACCTGCAGCGATGAGATTGTGGACCCGTTCAAGCGTTTGGATGCTCTCTACAGGAATACGGCTGTCTACCTTCAGGCTTGGGGCCAACGCAAAGCTGGCAACATCAAAACCCTCATGGAGGTGGCCAACTGGCTCAATCACAGATTTGACCAAGCCTCTGAAGCTCGTCGGCTCTCGGATTTGGAATGGTGGTTGAGGAAGACTCTCAAGGTGGAACTGCTTGGTCTTGCCTCGCTGCAGTGGACCATAGATCGCCAGAGATCCAGGATTAGGTGGCTGAAAGAAGGGGACGCCAACACGAAGTTGTTCCAGGCTGTGGCCAATGGCAGAAGAGCCAAGAACTACATCGCTCGGATCAAGCATGAGGAGGAGATCTTCACAGACCAAGGCAAAATTGAGGAGCTGTTCGCTGAGGCCTACGACAGGCTGCTGGGCACGTCATGCACTCGCGCGCACTCCCTGAACCTCGACCTGCTGGATTTGCCCCAGCTCAACCTCGTGGACATGGAGGAGATCTTTATAGAGGAGGAGGTTTGGAGCGTGATCAAGGAGCTCCCACCAGACAGAGCGCCCGGCCCTGATGGGTTCATTGGATTGTTCTACCATAAAGCCTGGCCGGTGATTAAGCACGACATTATGGCGGCCTTGCTAAAGCTGTACGTGGGGGACGGCAGAGGTTTCAGCAAGCTGAACAAGGCACGTATTGTGCTTATTCCTAAATCTGCGGAGGCCTTGGAGGTTAAGGATTTTAGGCCCATCAGCCTCCCTCATAGCTTCTCCAAGCTCTTTGCCAAGTTATTAGCCACGCGGGCGCGTAGGAGACTGCAGTAGGTGGTGAGTGCAAACCAATCTGCATTCATAAAAGGAAGAAGTATCCACGACAATTACCTTCTTGTCAGGCAAGTTGCCCGCAAAACCCACGCGGCTAAGACCAAGGGGCTATTCCTCAAGCTAGATATTGCGAGAGCCTTCGATTCCCTTTCGTGGCCCTTCCTTATGGAAGTGCTTAGGGCCAGGGGCTTCGGTTGGAGATGGATAGGTTGGGTGTCCACGCTGATCTCTTCCGCGAGTACGAAGATCATTGTGAACGGGAACCCGGGACACACCATCTATCATGCTAAGGGGTTGAGGCAAGGCGACCCAGTTTCTCCCCTTCTTTTCGTGATCGCCATGGATGTGCTCACAGCATGGATCTGCAAAGCCACCGAGGAGGGCGTGCTCAGTTTGCTCCGTGGCATCCTGCCTCTGCAACAGCTGTCCATCTATGCGGATGACTTCGCCATGTTTGTCAAGCCAGTGGTTCAAGACTTGCACTGTGTGAGAGAACTCCTCGAGGTCTTTGGAGAAGCTTCGGGGCTTAAGATCAACTTCGCCAAATCATCGGCTATACTTATTCGCGGATCGGAGGAGGATGGGCAGCGAGTCACAGCGATTCTTCGCTGCCAACTGGGTGCGTTCCCGTGCAAATATATCGGCATTCCGTTATCGATCCATCAGTTGCGCCGCATGGACTGGCACCCGCTACTCGACCAGGTCAGAAAGGTGGTTCCGGCGTGGCAGAGAGGTCTCATTCATAGACCTGGCAGGCTTATCCTTCTCAAGCCCGTCGTCTCCGCAAGGCCAATACACCAAATCATGGTGCTTGACGCCCCTGCTTGGGTGTTTGAAGAAATCAATAAGTGGATGCGAGCTTTCTTCTGGGCCGGGAAAGATAAAGTCAATGGAGGACAATGTTTGGTTGCGTGGGACACGATCTGTCAGCCGACGAGTCTTGGTGGTTTGGGCATTAAGGATTTGAGCTTGCAGGCCACCGCTCTGAGGGTGCGCTGGGAATGGCTGCTCAGAATGGATTTGCTCTGCCTGTGGCTGGGCATCCCGCTCTCCGAAGACACGGAGGTCAAGTCCATATTCAACAGCTTCGTCAAGATCACTCTGGGTAGTGGAGAGAGAGTCTTGTTTTGGACGGACATATGGATCCATGGCTTTACGGTCGGCGAGATCGCCCCGCTGATCCTGGAGATGGTGAGCACTAGGGCGCGCAATGCCAGGACGGTCCTGCAGGCCCTGTTGGACAACGCGTGGTCTAGGGATGTGCAAGGTGACATCTCCTTCTTGGCGCACATGCAGGTGGCCCACCTGTCCCTAGCCATAGCGATAGTGCGCGAGACGATAACCTCCCGGATAAGTTATGCTGGCCTGCGGACAAATCAGGTGTTTACACGGCTAGGTCGACTTATCGGAGGCTTTGCATGGGTTTGGTGCATTCGCCGACCGCGATGGCAATTTGGCGCAGCTGGGCTCTGCTGCGTTGCAAGATCTTTGCCTGGCTCATGGTCCAGTACCTCTTATGGACGTCGTACAGACGCGCCCGGCATGGGCTCCAGGACGAGCCTTCCGCCTGCTTCACCTACTTACATGATCAGGATAACGTGGATCACATTTTGGTGAGATGCGTCTACGCACAGGAGGTTTGGCATCGCTGCTTTGACAAAATGCACATGGACATCGCCTTGCCATCCCCGAGCAGCACTTTTACCGACTGGTGGTTCCATCAAAGGATGAGGTTTTCGGGCAAAGTTCGCCGCGGTTTTGACTCCTTCGTGATCGGCACGGCTTGGGCGCTGTGGAAACAGAGAAACGCGCAGGTGTTCAACAGAATGCTCGATCAAAGGATGCCAGAGCAACTGGCGACACTGGTTCTTTCAGAGATCAAGGAGTGGTCGCTTGCTGGATTTGGTGTAGGAGGCTTAGATCCTTTCGTGAGAGAGTGAGTCTGTAATCTTTCGGTGTTGGTGTTGTCAAGTAGGATGTTCGCATCTTGCTAGACTGCTTGTAATTATTCTCTGCCTTCGGCGTACTCTTGAAAAAAAACGGTTTGTTCAAATTTTGGGAGAACGAGCATCCATGTCTACCTTACCAAGTTGATTCGAATCAAATTTTGAAATATTAGCTTGCCACTTCTTTTTTAGATGGAGAGATGATGCTCGAGAGTAATGTGTTTTTACATGCTTGTTGCTAGCGATTTACTATACGACAAATAGTAGACCCACTCAAAAACGGGAATCAAACCCAAAATAAAATATCTCGATTCAATTAAATAGCTCGTTCTCCAGGTCAAAATAGTGAACTAAATCCAAAATTAAACACCTTAATCGAGTAGCATGTTGTACAGTATTATAGTACTCCATGAATGTGTTAAGAGTCAAATTAATGAACTTGTTTGATATACGCATATCTCCGTTCATGTGTGGATTGCAGACAACATGTTCTCCAATTTAAATATTTGAATGCAAGTTTATATCGAAACATGATTTATATCAGTTTTTGATGCATAAAACGCAACCTCCCCCTCTCCCGGACTCCTGCTCTCTCTCTCTCTCTCTCTCTCTCTCTCTCTCTCTCTCTCTCTCTCTCTCTCTCTCTCTCTCTCTCTCTCGCCAAGAATTTTCAATTCTGTCGCACGCATCCAACACACAAACCTTGTTGGTCCCTCTCCCTCTCTCTCCCTCTCTTTCCGTCTCTCCCTCTCTCTCCCTCTCTCTCCGTCTCTCCCTCTCTCTCTCTATGTCTCTGTGTGTGTGTGGGGGGGGGGCCTTTCTAGTTTGCATGCATATATAATCAATCTATAGGTCTCTCTCGCACACTACGTATGATTCTCTAGTCCAAGCTAAATATCTTGGGTGCACTCATTGTACGCACACAAATTCCTTGGCTCGTTGCTCGTAACTCTCTCACGCACCACTCTGTCGTCTCAGATCTCTTCCCTCTCTCTCTCAAACTCTCCATCTACCTGGGTCACACATAAACATGCATATCTCACTCACACTAGATAGACCCATCTAAAACTTTATCTCTCTCCCTCGTTCTCTCTCCATCTCACAGGCACACACACACAATCTCATGCCTAGCCAAGTATGATGGTCTCTCACTCAAATGTAGGCACACACACATCCCCCCTATATGTATATGACTAGCTAATCTTAGTCTCCATCACAAACATGTGCATGGTCTATCTCGATTACTCTCGGGGCATCTTTCTATCTCGCATGCACCTCCCTCGATCTCCCACCCATATAAGTCCCCTCACGATCTCAAGGGGATCTCTCTATCACAAACACACCCTCTCTCCCTCCCCATGCGTCCATGTTCTCCATGTGTCCCTCTCGACCTTTGTTCCTTGTTGGCCAAACCTATATTGTACATGTGCTATAGAGGTGTCTCTCTCCGTTGCAAACAATCATGCACTAGCTATCTTCGTGTATCTCCTCACCTCGCTTTTCTATCTTGGATATGCATGCGTGATATGTTTGCATAAGAAAAGAAAAAACACACACTCTCTCTAATTTATCGTTTGTTGTCCCTTTCTCTTTCACACACATACTCTTTTGGCACACTCACTCATTCTGCTTCACACGCACTTGATCTCTCTCGACTTAGGCACTCTCTTCGGTCCATAGCATATAGATTTATTGAAAAGTCAAACATCACAAAGTTTGACCATGTACGTGGAGAAAAACATTTACATCTAGAATGGCAAACAAATACCATTATATTCATCATGAGATGTAGTTTCATATGATGTATCTTTGGTATTGTAGATATAAATAACATTAGCGTAAACCTGATCAATGTTTCCAAAGTTCGAATTCTAATTTTTTTACATGCACTACATTATCGAGCGGATGGAATATCTCTTTCCCCCTCTCAGCTATTTGACACACCACTCATCCTTATTGGGGCTCATCTATCTCTTTCAAACTTTATATCTCCCTGTTTCACACATACACATGTCTCGCTCGTGCTACATATAGACCCATCCAACACTCTTTGTCCTTGTTCTCTCTCTATGTGACATGCACCCCCTAAGTACCATAATCCCTCACTCCATCATAGGCGCGCACACTCCCCCCTAAGTATGATTATCTCTCACTAGCCATCAGGAACACACGTATTGTCTCCTTCCATCCATACGTCTATCTCGATATCTCTCGGGGTATCTTCTATCGCGCACACACCTTGTCACTCGATCTCCCACCCATGTAGTCCCATCATGATCTCCAGGGGATCTCTCTATCACAAACATACACTCTCTCCTCCCCATGTATGCATTTTCCCGTACGTCTCTCTCGACCTCTCTCCCTTGCTTGTCAGACCCCTGTTGTCCACGTGCTAGGGGTATTCTCTCTCGGTTGCAAACAACCACACACTATCTCCTCACCTTGCTTCCATTGTCAAAGATACATGTGTGATATGTTTGCATAAGACACACACGCCTTTTCTCTACTTTTATCGTATGTTGTCCATGTCTCTTTCACACATGCACACACACTTTTTTCACTCACTCTTTCTATTTCACACACACACACACTCTCACTCTATCTCTCTAGTTAGGGACTCTCTCACGTCCATAAGCATATGGATGTTTTGAAAAGTCAAACCTCAGAAAAGTTTGACAAGGTATATGTGGAGAAAAACATTTACATCTGGAACCATCATTAGATTCATCACAACATGTACTTACTTCATACTATCATTTATCTTTGGTATTGTAGATATAAGTAATTTGTTTATAAACTTGGTCAAAGTTTCAAAAGTTTGACTTTAAAAAAATGTTGGCACTACATTATCGAACGGAGGGAGTACCTCTTTCTCTCTCTCTGCTACTCCCTCCGTTCCAAAATAGATGACTCAACTTTAGTATAAAGTTAGTACAAAGTTGATTCATCTATTTTGGAACGGAGGGAGTATCTCTCACGGGCCTCCCCTCTCACTCGAACTCTCTATACCGACGGATTATACGCTCACCGTGTCAGCGTATAGCTCTGTATATTGTTTAATTGACCGGTCAACCAGTCCACATGCTGCCTTGTCAGCTCGTGTTCTCTATCTTCATGTGCTGGCCCAGGTGGCAGTCGGTGAAAATAAGTAAACTAGAGGCCCATCTGACACGCGGTGAAGTAAACAAAGTTGAAACCACTCGAGGTAGCATCCCGCACACTAGTAAATTGATGTCGCATTGAGGACACACTTCTTCCGCGTGAAGGACACACTCACGCACAATTCACCACTGCGCGGCGGCACGCACAGAAGGACACACTCGCGCACACCGAGCAGGCTAGCACACAACACAAACCAGCACATGTTTACACCGGCGTCGCCGCCGGTTGAGATGGATGGCGAGGCAGCCAACAAGCGGAGGCGGCTCGATCCAAAACCGCATCCGGTGAGCTGGACTTCATCAGCAGCCTCCCCGACTAAATGTTGCTCGTCATCGTTGGCCTCCTCCCCACCAAATCTGCCTTGCGGACCGCCCTGCTCTCCCGGCGGTAGCGCCCCCTCTGGCGCCGCGTCCCCCTCAACCTCACCGTCGACAGCTCCGTCTACGACAGGGATTGCAAACGCATGGCCGCAGTCTCCAAGATCCTTTCATCGCACCCTGGGCCAACCAGACGCCTTGACATCCGCATGTTCAGTACCAACTGCAAGGTCCAAGCTAAGTTCGACGAGTGGTTCTTATCCCTCGCCCTCGATCAGCTCGAGGAGCTCATCTTTGAAGCTGGACGATGTCGCTCTCTGCCGCTGTCCGCGCTCCGCCTCACGCCAATGTTGCGCCGCGCCAGCTTTAGCTCCTGCTATCATCCCCAGACTAATGCCGCGCCCGCCCTTCTTCTCCCTCAACTCAAGCAGCTCGACCTCTTCGACGTTGGCATCTTTAAGCAGGCTATGGAGCACCTGCTCCGCAGGTGTACTACACTCAAGTACCTTCGTCTTGAGCAGATCCACGGGTTCATTAGCCTCCACATCGCCTCGACGAATCTCCGATGGATTTTTGTGTCTTGCTGGCCCCGCAACAAGTCATCAATTGGGAAGAGATCACTCCAGCTGTTCCACATTATGGTCATTGAGAATGCGCCTTTCCTTGAGAGATTGCTTGTATCTGATCTAGAAGGTCCAACAAAAATCTGGGTCATTGACGTGCCGAAATTGACAGCCTTGGTGTACTCGTCTGCCAAATTCTCTGAACTCTTTATTGGATCCGTAATCGTTCAGGTACAACACTCATCTTCTTCTCCATCTTCTGGAAATTCACATTTTTTTAATTTCTTCTTGATGTATTTACGACCGTCTTCAAGAAAATGATTCCCACAAGCTTGACCCAGTCTATCCGCACAGTGAAGATCTTGGCAATAAAATCTATCGGCCCCAATCTGGATCAAGTTATTGGATTCCTTACATGCTTTCCGTGCACGGAGAAGCTACTCATCGAGGTGAAACTTCTTTCCTATTAGTAAACGGTAATCACAACGTAGCTCAATTTTTTATTTCCCAAATTACGATGACAAGTGTAGTGTTCAAAATTGCATCTACGCATTGCACCGAAAGAAATTTTTTTAGTTTTTTTTTCTCACGTGATCACCTACATCATTTTGTTGTTGTACTACTATAGTAGCCTAGGCTAGTCATAGTGGAAAGTAACTTAGACTAGTAACTCTATAGTTACCCTAAGAGCAAGTACTACCTCCGTCCTGGTTTACTATTCCTATTTTGTAGTATAAAATTTGACCATAGATTTAACTGACAAAATGTTAATGCATGTCACTAAAAATTATATCGTTGGGTTCGTATTTGAACATAATTTCAAATGGTATAATTTTTGGTGACATGCATTGGCATTTTCTTAGGTAAATCTATGGTCAAAATTTTACACTAAATACTTGGTAGTACAAAAGTGGGCTAGAACGACCCTCCACTATCTAGGCCAAAACACGTGCCAAATTCACTTGTGATGCATTTGGCATTGATGTCCCTCCATTGCTCACCTGGTGCCCCAATCTGGATTACCTACTTTGCTTCGGTGCCAAATTAACTCACGCAATGAAAAAACACTTGCGTGGGAGAGAGAGAGGACTGAGGCAATAAAAAACACTTGTTTGGGTGAGTGAGAGGCTGGTGTCGTTGGTTTGATTGATTAGTTTATACATGTGGGTCTGTGTGCACAACGGTGCCAACTCTCTCACATCGCGAGAGCGGTGCCAAAATCTTTTGATTTGACATCGATGCGTATTATGTGGCATACTTTTGAGAAATATGGCATCAGCCACATAGTGGAAGGCAACAAATGACCAAGCTCTTCACGTGCTCCTAGGTAAATGAGAGGAAAGAGAAAGAGAGAGAGAGAGAGTGAAAAGTATCACTAGCCAGCCAACCCTATCGTATGAGCGGATGATATTGGTACCTCTTGATGACACAACAATCTTATACAGCGAGCTACTCTAATATGTTCCCTTCTTTTGCAGATAAAAAAAGACCTGAAAGTGAAAAATGTTCTACACTATAACAATCTCATCGAATGCCTTGATCTCCATCTTACAGAAATTGATTTGATCGACTACCGAGGCAGCAAATCTGAGATTAAATTGGCCAGGTTCTTTGTTCTGGAGGCATGTGTGCTCAAGGTAATGAGGTTTGGCATTCTCTGGCGCAACAATGAATGGCGTGCTGATCACCGCAAGTGTCTAAGACTAAATGACAAAGTCTCTACATAAGCTGAATTTGTTTTTGAAACATCAAGTGGCCAGAGACTCGAAAATTTATTTGCCCATTAGTGACTTGTCAGGGCGGTGGATTTTAGTTTGTACGATAATGCTGCATCCACCTAAAGTAATGAAAGTTCTTACATAAACTTCCTAGTAATTCCCTCTACGTAGGTGCAACATTACTCCTAACATTTGTAATATCAGTTTGAAACTTGTAATATTGCCGTGTCCTATTCCCGTGTTTTCAAAATCCTGCGAATCAAAGAGGTCCTGAGTTGGTGATGATGTTGTGCCTGCCATCTTTCACCAATAGCCATCGGATCTAGATCTAACGCATACAAACCAAACTTCTCCAGTTTTGCAAAAAGATGCCCGCACTTGTTCCCTATTTACAAACAACTCCTTTTCTCTCACAATCAGCCTTATCTCCTCCCAACCACATCTAGAAGACCATGGAAAAATCTGGCGCGATGGCCGCTGCCGGCGCCGTCCACCCCCAATCTTGGTGTTACGTGCAATGCACGGGCATCTACGCACGGGAAATTATGTCGAACACGGCTAGTTGTAACCAGGCTAGCTCTACAGCCATGATGATAGTGACTACAGATGGTGAGGCTGACTATGGTATGCCGAACACGGCGCCTATAGTCAGGTGTCATCTCCGGCGCAGGGTCTTGTCACTTCACTGTGAGGAGCAACACGTAATAATTTGACCAACGGGTAATACAGTGCTACTAGTACATTGGTAGTACTACTACTATTACTAGCACCACCGTCTGGATTTAGTAGTACTACCACATCCATCTGGATTTAGTATTTGACTAGCAATATCTAGTAATGCATGTCACAAAAAAATGTGCTACTCCCTCTATAAATAAATACATGGTGTATTGTTTTATTCCTATCGGCGAGAGAACTTAATGTCTTTTTGCTAATTAATAGGATTACATGCAATGAACTAACCACTCCATGTCATGTTTGGTAGTCTCAAGTCATTGAAAGCATGCACAACCCACATCTCTCATTGGTTGCTATGTCACGAAATAAGAAATGAGGAGGGAGTTAATGTACTGTGCCTAAGTGTTTCGGGATTACACAACATTTTTGGTTACATGCATTAACATTTTATTAGTTAAATCAAATTTCAAAACTTGGCGCAAAATGCAAAGGGGACTAATAAACCAGTAAACATCAAAGTTCTCTCATTTGGCCCCAACTAGAGGTCCGGTGAGATGACTATACTGCACCAGCACAGAGGGGGACGCAGCTTCATTGACTTACTTCACCTACCTTTGGTTGTATGACACGTGGGTCCAACAGGTGGCTGACCCGCCTGTCATACAGCCAAAGGCAGGTGCAGTAGATGGCCAGCACGCACGTGAATTCAATGCAGTCTGCACTTCTCATATAAAGGCTCCCCGCCAGTCCAATCTACGAAATCCTACGCACCTACGCACCCTAACCAAGGTCAAGAGTGATCACTCCAATCGCAAGATCTGTTGACTAGAAGCTAGACCCATGGAGGCGATGAGCGTCAGATCGGCCGGCTATGCCAGATGGTCCACGACACCGGCCTGTGGCCCGGCACCGAGGAACGTCTCCAGGTCGTGCTTGAGGCCGCCTGGGTGAGAGGCCGCTTGGACGACAGCTTCGTCTCCTTGTTCGACAAGGTCCTCGTCAGCTTCCTCGACAAGTTCACCGTCGTCAAGAAGCTCATGGAGACCTTGACGTACGCCTCCTGCCCACGCGCCCAGGCTCTGTGATGCCCGCCACCCTCAATGGCCTCTATGGTGACAACCTCTTCGATGCACTGGTGGCCCTGTGACTGCCCGCCGTCGCGCCGGAGAATGTCCACCTCGAGGTCGCGCTCGCCGCGCAGCGCCTGGCGCAGTAAGACACCATCGACATAATCACCCACGTCTACGCGTAAATCGTCCACAAGGACTACTACGTGCCAGAGGAGGGCGATAGGTTGCTGGCCTTCTTGACCTGCAGGGAAACCTTGGACGGCATTGTTCAGAAGCACGTTGAGCTCGCCGCCAACGCCGCTGCTCCTCACACGTCGGTTGGTGACCCGGCGCACTAGCGCGTGGGGATGTCGTTGATGGATCCGTATGTATCTTTGTGTTTCCGTCAAATCCATGTAGTAGTATATGGTACTACTAGTAATTATCTTACCTTTCACATCAACCTCATAATTTTTGTACGTACTCCATGCATGAACCGTGCCAGAACCTAACTTCTCATTACTCTATGGAAAATCGTTATTTCTATCTATCGGTCATGCCATGGAGCAAAACCAAATTTTACAGGTTACAAGTTCAAAAGGAAAAGCATGCCATGTTCGTGTCGCACCCCGCTGCCCACACGGTTGGTCCGGCACGCCGCTCAAGGGGGAATGCGTGTTGGTGTTGCATGTTCACTTACAAGTGGGACCGTAGTTGAGCAAACTGACTATCGGCAAAGCCCCACCCTGCCCAGCACGCGATGGCTTAGAAAACAGGAGGGAGAAGAGATAGTTGTAGAATGGACTCCAATAAAATTGGTGTCAGATGGGAAAACAGGAGGGAGAAGAGATGGTTGTAGCATGGACTCCAAGAAAATTGGTGTCGGATGGGACTCGTGTGGGTGGCGTGTGTCGTACTGCTAGACGTGAATGCTAGTTATGGCCCATGCCACCCCACTATATCGAGCCTATATCGAGGTGCTGGTTACGTACAACAAATTTCCCGGAGTCCGTGCTCAGCCCTCTTCTATCTCTCTTCTCAGCCAGCCAGCAGACGCGTGGAGCCCATTGTCTGTTTGCTCACATGCGGTCCCACATTTTAGTAAAAACACAAGAGGACCCACTGAACCTACACATCTTTCACCTCGACGTGCTGGTGATGACAAAAAAATCCAATAAAGATCTTCGGTGGCCGCTTTTGGAGTTACTCAAGAGTAGTAAGATTCTATTTACAGTTTAACCGAAGATTCACATCATGTGGCTTCAACTACCACTCCATTTTTTTTCATGACACGACCTGGATGCTGGATGTCCACGTGTCTGCAAAAGGAGGCAGACCGGAGGAGTAGGAAACACGGCAAGCCCTGTGCGTACATCATACTACGTACAAGCCCACCTCACGCAGTCACACTATCACCATATTTCACGGCCTCCATGTGATACCTAACTATTGGTTGGCTCTATGTGATGAGGCAACTTCATACTACTACGGATGCTGGCTATACTACTATGGCACTAACACTCCAAGAAGTGAGTCAAAAACCATCTATAAATTTAGTTTATGACATGCATATGCAAATGTACCATTCATTACATACAACAAGTCATCAACACACAATGACAATGAGGATACATGTTGGATTATAGATTAGTTCCAACAAAACATCTAGTAAATACTAAAGTTTTCATCACACAACAAATAACAAGCAATGAAATGAACTTCAGCTCAACCACTCCTCGGCATTGGAAACGATTGCTTTGAACCAGAAGAGTTTGTCTCGGAAGGGCCATCTACTATCAATCTCGAGACCAACACAGGACTAATCATCCAGGCTGAAGCGGTATATTTCATGACCCATATTGTGATAGCCACAGTAGGGAAGCATAGCAATGTCCAAGGTATAGATACAATTGCTTCTCATAAATGGTAGTAATGTTGTGTCAACAGCAGCTGGATCGCCTTTCACCATGATTGGATAGTTTTGTCCAAGGAAGAGCGAGTTTCCTCCTAGAGTATCAATACTAAACCAGGGAGAAGGTGTTGGTGCTAGCACAGTAGTATCCATCCCGAATACCCTGCAATGGATGTTGGAATAGGTCCGGAGAGTGCGACCATGGGAAACAACACCTGCTTCCTTAGTCACATCAGCGGTGCCCTGTATACAGACAAGAAGAGGTGATCCATCAGAATAAGTTGCCAGGCGCCACTGAGTATATGGGTCCTCATGCTCGTGATCATCATCGCCCCCTTGGTTATAAATTTTTTCAAGTATAGGTGGTGGAATGTTCACAGGACCTTGGAAACACAAGAAGGTTAATTAGTAAAGGGAAACTAGCTAACCTGCATGCATGTGGATGAAACAATTATAATTACGATGGAAGACAAACGTACCGAAAGCATAAGGATTCCATGCAAAAACAGTGCCACGAGTGGTGGCAGCAAACACAAGACCCTCATATTAAATTGCATCACAGTACTCATCCTAGTATAGAAACTGATTTTTGAGTAATATCCATCCAGTCGAACTATGAAAGAAGGCAACAAGCTTGTCGAAGATAGCAACAACTACATATTCCATTAAATCCCAAGAGCGGTCGGGAACTTGACAAATTGCTATCTTACAGAGACGATAAATCACCATGACCGTAGTTGAAAGTACGGTCATAACCGGTGTGCTCAACCTCTGGGCAGTCTGAGATTTTTGGAAGTGGAACCCGGTGACGAGTGTACACATTCACAAGTTCCCACTCGCATTTGGACCCAATATAAACAACCCAATCTCCATTTGCGCCTGCCCAAGCCTTACCCTCAAGCGATGGCATCTTAACATCACACGTATCATTATCAAGCGGCACCAACTTCACAAGGCGAGGCCTCTGTCGTCCACGCGCCAGTGAGCATGGTCACGGTGAAGAAGAAAGGGGAGATCAAACCGCTCCTGGACCCTTTGGTTCGTTGTAATGATGTTATTAGTTGAGTCGAGAATGGTCTTGAACGAACCTGCCATGCTAGCCGAGGTGATGACGTCGCACTGATCAATGAGTTCCTCCACCACGTCATCATTCAGACAGGGGCAAGAATAACGGGGTCGTTTCCGGTCTGTTCCCTCCATGGAGAAGACGGTCGACCAATGGCAGAAGGAAGGGTGAAGGCAAATGGTGGAGGGAGGAAGAGCGTGCGACAACAGTTCCAAATCGAGAGGGAAAGGCGAAGAGTCGGTGGACGGTTGCCATAGTACACGAAGAGGCGCCCCGGTCTACATAGACACCCGTTCGGAAATTGTACAAAAGGACTAGCCGTCATCTCACTGACATGTGGGAACGGGACCACATGTCAACGAAGATGCTATTGAGGAGCAGACGGTTGCCACAGAGGTCACACACTAACGACAAGGCCGACCTGTTAGACCTAGCGCCCGCGCAGGATGGCTTCTGTCCCCCACACGAGCAAAGCCACTTGGCACCCCCACACGGTTGGTCCGCCACGCCGTTAGGCCAACTCCAGCATGTGCAGCTCGGGCGCAGGCTCGCTCAGCCCCTTTCCCTCGATGCCCCGGAGCTACCCAACCACGGCTACGTGTTTTGCGCACCCGGCGGCCGGATTTGGAGCGGATCCGGTCGGGCTTGAGCTCGCCCGATTGTGGGAGGCCGTGCCACGCCATGGACTGGCCGGGCACCGGGCCGGAAAGCCCCGACAAGGCGCAAGACCGCATGCAGGTACTGACTCCTCCTCTAGCTGCTCGGATCTACACCGTCGGCGGTTCGCCGGCAGATACATGAATGGAGGTCGGCCGGGCTTGGTGCTGGCCCAAAAGCTCGTCGGCGCACGGTTGCCACTCATTACGTGCGACGGCTGCCCAAAGAAGGTCTTGCGCCGCGTGTCTACAACGCCGGAACATCCCGGATGGGTGTTCATCAAGTGCTCGACCGATGGGGTATGTGCTACTTTAGCTTCGGTTGTGCTCTCAGATTAGACTTGTTGTGCTAACTTAAAATTTTATTGTGTATATTGGATGCAAGTTTTGGTATTGGGAAGAAGAGTACATCGTTATATTGATAGAGCGCAATTTAGTAGATGTTACAGCACTTTTAGCTAGCATAGAGGCTAGAGATGAGGCTAGTGTACTTGTTGATAGAATAGAGGCTAGACATGAGGCTAGATGCGAGGAAGCAATGTCTACTTCTTGACACTCGAAGAAGAAAGAAGCACACAAGATCGAGCCTCCGCATATCAACAATGAATGCATCGAGAAGGCACTAATCCAACTTACGGAGCAGTTACGGAAGTTGGATTTCTTCTAAAAATTGTTCTTGTGGTTCTTGTTTTCTTTGGTCTTGCTTTTCTAGTTAAATTTTGGTGATGTATTTCCATGTACCAAAAATCAATGATGAAAAAAAGATATGTGTTTGCAAAGAAAAATGTACACGGCCAGGATGCGTCCGCGCGTTGGGCTCACGGTCACCGCGTCCGAGAAATGGCCCGGACACGACCCAATTGCCCTACCCAAACAGACAGAATCCGGGAAAAACGGAGGTCCATTTGGGGTCGTGCGTTGGAGTTGGCCTTACAAAAGGGACCGCATTTGAGGAAACCGACTATCGGCAAACCCCCACCTCGCCCGCCGCACGATCGCTGAGTTAGAGAAACGACGAGGTTGAAGAGATAGATGTAGCATGGACTCCAAGAAATATGGTGTCAGGTGGAAGTCGTGCTCGTGGCGTGTGTCGTACTACTGGACATGAATGCTTGTTCTGGCCCATGCCACCCTACTAGTACTCCAAATAGTAGTACATAATAGTAGTAGTATCGAGGATTTGAGGTGCTGGTTACGTACAACGAACACATTAACATATGGCCCACCTCACACTGTGGCCAAATTTCCTGGAGTTGTGCTAGGTTAAAGAGTGTTCTTTGTGAGGGTGGGTGGCTGGTCTCAAGTTTAACACTTGTTGTGTTACGTACGTAGACATAGAGATAGTGCAGCATGTGAAGCTAGTACAAATAGTGTACTATTGTTGATTGGCCTCATCCGATAACCTGTTACAATGCATGTACAATTATGTTTTCGGAATTTTTTTTGCCTCATCACAGCACCCACTCAGAGAAGCGACTCGAAAGCCATTCATAAATTTAGTAAGTTTATCATACGCATATCATTTTATTACATACAACAGGTCATCAAGCCACAACAACAACGAGGATACATTATAAATACTAAAGTTTTCATCACACAACAAATAACAAGCAATGAAATGAACTTCAACTAAACCAATCCTCGGCGTTGGAAACGCTTGCTTTGAACCACAAGTGATTTTCTGGGAAGGGCCAGCTACTGTCAATCTCGAGATCAACGCATGAATGATCATCCAGGCTGAAGTGGCCTACTATATTACGACCAGGGTAGGGAACCACCGCAATGTCCGAGGTATAGATACAGTTGCTTCTCATAAATGGTAGTAACGTTGTGTCAACAGCAGTTGGATCACCTTTCATCATCATTGGATAGTTTTGTCCAAGGAAGAGCGAGTTTTCTCCAAGACTATCAATACTGTACCAGGGAGAAGGTGTTGGTGCTAGCACACTAGTATCCATCCCGAATACCATGCAGCGGGTGTTGGAATAGGTCCGGAGAGTGCAACCATGGGAGACGACACCTGCTTCTTTAGTAGTAACATCAGAAGTGGAGTATATACAGACAAGAAGGGGTGATCCATCGGAATAAGTTGCCATGCGCCACTACGTATATGGGCCCTCCTCGTCCTCATGCTCGTGATCATCACCATCGTCATCTCCCCCTTGGTTATAAAAATTTTCAAGTATAGCTGGTGGAATGTTCACAGGAGCTTGGAAACATAAGAAGAAGGTTAATTAGTAAAGGGAAACTTACTAACTCGCATGCATGTGGATGAAACAATTATAATTACGGTGGAAGACAAACGTACGGAAACTATGTGGATCCCATGCAAAAACAGTGCCAAGAGTGGTGGCAGCAAACACAAGACCCTCGTATTGAATTGCATCACAGTACACATCCATGTATAGAAACTGATTTTTGAGCAATATCCATCCAATCGAACCACGAAGGACGCCAGCAACTCCATAGTTCCTGTAATGCCAATAGCGGTTGGGAACTCGACAAGTTGCTATATTTTTCGTAAAAGACAGTCACCATGATCATATTTCAACGTGCGTAGAATACCGGTGTGCTCAACCTCTGGGCAGTCTGATATTTTTGGAAGTGGAACCCGGTGATGAGTGTACACATTCACAAGTTCCCACTCGCAGTTGTACCGAATATAAACAATCCAATCTCCATTTGCGCCTGCCCAAGCCTTGCCCTCAAGCGATGTCATCGTAACATCATACATATCATTATCAAGCGGCATCAACTTGCACAAGGCGTGACTTCCCTCGTCCCCACGCCAGTCAGCAGGGTCATGGCGAAGGAGATAGGGGAGATCAAACCGCTCCTGGACCCTTGGGTTCCTTGTAATGATGTTATTGGTTGAGTCGAGAATGGTCTTGAACGAACCTGCCATGCTAGGCGAGGTGATGATGTCGCATCGATCAATGAGTTCCTCCACCACGTCATCTTTTAGATCGGGGCAAGAATAACAGGGTCATTTCTAGCTTGTTCCCTCCATGGAGAAGACGATCGAACAATGGCAGAAGGAAGGGTGAAGGCAAATGGAGGAGGGAGGAAGAGCGTGCGACAACAGTTCCAAATCGAGAGGGGAAGGCGCAGAGGCAGTGGACAGTTGCCACGGTACACGAAGAGGTGCCCCGGCCTACATAGACGTCCGTTCGGAATTGTACAGAAGGACTCACCGTCGTCTCACTGACATGTTGGAACGGGACCACATGTTAATGAAACTTGGTGTGTCATTTCTCATGCAAAATGCGATCTGGCCGCGTTGCCCGAAGTGGCGCATTATTTCTTGACTTTATTTTTTTAGTGGCGTGCCGTTCAGTTTTGAAGCACGACTAACTGGTACTGTATGGAGAGAAAATATAAACTACTCTACCACTACTCCACCTCTAGTACTAGTAGTATAAAAAATGGCAGAAGGAAGGGTGAAGGAAAATGGAGGAGGGAGGAAGAGCATGCGAAAACAATTCCAAATCGAGAGGGAAAGGTGAAGAGTCGGTGGACGGTTGCCAGTTTGCCATTGTACACGAATAGGCGCCCCGGCCTACACGTCCGTTCGAAAATTGTACAAAAGGACTCGCCGTCGTCTCACTGCCATGTTTGAACGGGACCACATGTCAACGAAACATGGTGTGTAATTTCTTGTGCAAAATAAGATCTGGCCGCGTTGGCCCAAGGTGCCGCATTAGTTATCGACCTTTATTTTTTTAACATACAATTTGAGTGGATAGCTCCTGTGGTCATCACACGTGAGCGGATATATAGGTGGGCTAGGTGGGTAGTCGACAACAATCTAGGTGCTAAAAGGGTTGATCCAGTGCTTGGTTTTGTTTGGATTTTCCAACTATGACCATTGGATAGAGTGAATCAATGGCTTACGTTCAAAGTTATTCTCAGACTATAGAATGGTATAGGAACATGGAGAGATTTGGTTGATTATATATCGCTAAATAATATAAAATATTATGAGTGCAGACGCTCCACCGCGTGGTTTGTTGCTACTTCTCGGTCATCGGGAATCTATGTTCTTACACCCTTTCGTTTAAGACATGAGCTTTGTTCATCCTTTTGCCGACACACGGGACATCTATATGCCTTCATTTTAAAAATCATACTATATGCCTCCATGACACGCGGGACATCTAGCATCTAGGTGCTGTGTGATGCAAGAAAATGGAGATATGCAGTGCGTAAGTGAGTCGTGCACTTCGATGGCACCTAGTACTACGCAATATTTTTTCTCCTCGATGGCACATGAATAGTGCACGTACTCAATGACAGAGCACGGGATGGTAGCCATGGACATGGTCGGCCCTTTTTGAAGAAAGTACTAATAAATACGTAACTTTGATGTGTCCCGTCAACTCGCAGAATGATGGGAAGCTTGCTTACTACGCCTTCTCCCTCACCAACGCGTGCGTGGTGGCTCGCAACACGAGGAGAAACTTTTGCTTACAAGCGGTGGACGTGCAACAGTTCATTTGGTGTCAGATTGCCAGAAGTGCTACTGTAGTACCATCATTATTGTTTGACTTCTGGAAGAGGAGAAGAGCCAAGCGCAAGGTCACCTACTAACCTGGTACAATACTACTATAGCCAAAGCTGGTCCACCTTTTTAGAGCATGGTTAATTAATATAGGCGGCTCTTGCAGCGGCACATCATTTAGAGCAAGTACTCTCTTTGTAGGAACAAATGAAGTGAAACAAAAGTTGGAGTGGATGCTAGATTGCCAATTAAAACATGATTACATAGGAAAAAAAATCCTACAGCATTATATCCCATGAATCAAACGACCAATGTAGGAAAATTATGAGGGGTGGGTCTCTCCAATAGTGTTCCTCGGCTCGCACCTAGCATCACGGTGGTCGAACTTGGATTCATTGCTCTGGTACACGTGACATCTCAGATCTGGACACAAGGTGACGCGACCTCTCACTTCGTCCGCCATTTGAAGCGGCGCGCCAGTGGAGGGCTAGCATACTCCAATATTAGGTTGGCTCTATGTGATGTGGCAACTTCATATACTAACTGGATGCTGGCTATACTACTACAGTACTCACACTCCAAGAAGTGACTCGAAAACCATTCGTAAATTGAGTCTATGACATGCATTTGCAAATTTACCATTCATTACATACAACAAGTCATCAACACACAACGACAGCGAGGATACATGTTGGATTATAGATTATTTCTAACAATACATTCTAGTAGATACTAAAGTTTTCATCACACAACAAATAACAAGCAATGAAATGAACTTCAAGTCAACCAATCCTCGGCGTTGGAAACGCTTGCTTTGAACCACAAGTGATTCTCTGGGAAGGGCTAGCTACTGTCAATCTCGAGACCAACGCAAAAATGATCATCCAGGCTGAAGCGGCCTACTATATCACGACCAGGGTAGGGGACCACCGCAATGTCCGAGGTATAGATACAGTTGCTTCTCATTAATGGTAGTAATGTTGTGTCAACACCAGTTGGATCGCCTTTCACAATCATTGGGTAGTTTAGTCCAAGGAAGAGTGAGTTTTCTCCAAGACTATCAATACTGTACCAGGGAGAAGGTGTTGGCGCTAGCACACACTACAAAAAAAAAGACACATCCGTGACCTTTTGGGCCGAGCGAATTTTTTTCCTGTCATACTTATGACACTTCTATGACGATAATTGTGACAAAATCCGGTATCATCATAGATGTGGTGGGCTCCTACTTCTATGACAAAAAATCATGATAGAAAATGGGCTTTTCATCCTGGCGGGCCGGAGACGCAGCTGCATGACATTCTTTGGGCCGTCCGTGACGGAATAAACCGTGGTGAAGCGAGGGCGAGGAAAATATCGGGGTGCTCCCGGTTACGGTGGGTGGTCGGGGCCGAGCGATTCACGGAGGTTTGTGTGTTTCTCTCGTACATGCACGCGAGTGGGTGCAAGGAGTTGGGCTCTAACTGATCCCGAGTGAGGCGTTCGCGTATTGAACCCGAGCGATTGCACTGCAGGCTACGCGTGACTGAACCCGAGCGATCGATCGATGACTGTTAACTGAACACGATCGAACGATTCCTTCGCTACTGCTGCTAACTAAAGCCGATCGATGCTGCCTCTGATGAACAAAGGCGTTCTTTGGGGGCGGTTGTATGAACAGTTCCCGGTGGTGGTGTATGAATAGGACCCCGTGGTGTTGCCTCTGGATGAACAAGACCTCGATCGATTAAGCCGATTGGGGCTGGATGAATAGGACCCCGTGGATGGCTGGATGAACAGTAGACGGTGGAGGGCTGGATGAACAGTAGCCCATGGAGGGGGTGGTTGAGCCCGTGGAGAGGGCTGGTTGAACAGTAGCCGGTGGAGTAGTGCGCGGTGGAGGCTGGATGAACAGGAGCCCGTGGATGAACAGTCGCAAGTGGAGGATGGAGGAGGTCGACGGTGGATGAACAGTATCCCGTGGAGGCTGGAGGGGGTCGACGGTGGAAATGAACAGTATCCTGTGGAGTCCCGTTTTGCGGTACACCACACCCCTCCCGATGAACAGGACCCCCGTTTCGACCGTAGCACTCCAACACAAGTCCGTTTCCTCCGTTTTGCAGTAGGCCACACCCCTCCCGATCAACAGGACCCTGTTTCGACCGTAGGAGGTCCGTTTCCTCTGTTTTGCCGTACGCCAGTCCCCTCCCGATGAACAGGATCCCGTTTCGAACGTGGCCGGTCGAACACAAGGAAGTTTCCTCCGTTGTGCGGTACGCCAGGCCTCGTTTCCATCAGGTGTTCAGTCCAAGCCGGTTGGTTCCCACGCGTTCCGTTGCCTCCAGATGAACACGACGCATTTCGTTGCCTCCTCGTGAACATGACGATGACGCAGTTTCTCCGTTCCGATTCAGCCATGTACACGAGCCCTGGCCGTACGTACACGCGAGTAGGCGTTCGAGATCCCGCCCGTATGTACGTACGTGGCCGTATTTACTTTCTTGCACCCTGGCCGCTCTACGTACGTGTACATGCTACGTGCGGGCCTCTACTATAACACGTGCGCGCCTCTGCATCGACCAGTATGTACGTACACGTTCGCGACCAGAATAAAAACGCTACGTACGCTTCGACCAGGTGGGTCCCGACTATCAGGCACTTCCTTGCATGCGAAGATGTAGCTGGTGGGTCCCTGCAGTCAGGGGGCAAATCGTTTTTTTTGCCCGGACGCACTTCCTTGCGTGCGAAGATGTAGCTGGTAGGTCCCAGCAGTCAAGGGGGAACATTTTTTCATGAAGTACGGTTGTCCGTCCGGTGGGTCCCTGCTGTCAGGTGGAGGAATCATTATTTTCCGCATAATAAGGAGGCGCATCCTTGCTAAGGCCGTGGACCCAGCTGTCAGCCTCTCCACGTACAGTCCACGTCCGATGGAAGCCGTTCCTTGACCACATTGACCACGCCGCGCCGAGAGCACCAGGGCGGTGGACGACGGCGAGGCCTATGAAGGGGATGACGCGGAGCCGGGGAAGATGCGGTAGTGGATGCCCACGCGTAGAGGAGTATGAGGGTTCACTGGTTCGCTGTGGTGTGAGGCTGCCGTCGCCGCAGAATAACAGGGGGTGTGGGTGAGTAGAGGGATGGCCTGGCCAGTGGTGGGAGTAGTAGGGGGCGGTGAGGCCACCGCGACATCGCAGCCAGCCACGGGGGGCAGGAGCACAAGGCACGACCAGCGCTGGTTTGGGCGGCTGGAGCAAGAATACCAGAGGTTGAAGAAGCACTACGGCCGTTGGATGGACATCGTACGGTCACTGGAGCTAGAATCGTGCATATTGACTAAGTTGACAAAGCCCATCGTCCCCTTCAACTTAGTAGGCCCACAAGTCAGCCTCCCACTATACTGGGTCCTAGCTAGCATGGGGAGTTTTCATTTTTTGTGCGTAATAAGGAGGCACTTCCTTGCATGCAAAGATATAGCTGGTCGGTCCGAGCTGTCAGCGGCGGTAACGTTTTTTCGCGAAATACAGAGGCCCTTTCGGTGGGTCCCAAATGTCAGGTGGAGGTATCATTATTTTCTTGTAATAAGGAGGCATTTCCTTGCGTGCGGTCGTGGACCCAGCTGTCATCCTCTCCACGTACAGTCCACTTCATATGCATGTCGGTCATTGACCATGTTGACCAGGCCGCGCCGAGAGCACCAGGGCGGTGGAGGACGGCGAGGCCTAGGAAGGGAACGACATGGAGACAGGGAAGATACAGAAGTTGTTTCCCACGTGGAGAGAGTATGACTGTACGAGGGTTTACTGGTTCGTCTGCCGTCGCCGGAGAATAATAGCATGTGTGGGTGAGTAGAGGGATGGCTAGTCCAGCGATGGGAGTACGGTGGGGCGGTGAGGCCTGCGCGACAGCACAGCCGACCGCGGGGAGGACAGAGCAGGCAGTCCCGCCGGCGCTCGTTTGAGCGGCTAGAGTAGGAAGAGCACAGATTGAAGAAGCACGACGGCCATTGGATGGACATCCAACAGTCACTGCTTGTGCGTCAACCTTTTTTTAGGAAAGCCTCAAATCTGTGGAAAACAGCATACATCCCATCTTCCATTATTTCTAATAATTTATAACCCATTTGCTAATTCTTTAGGTTTTTTGGAGCCCATATTCTTTTTGTTAGCATTACAGCCCATATTGTGGCCACGATTAAAAAATTATACGAAATTTTGCATATTTCGGTGCAGTCCGAACTGTTTTTAATCCTGAAATTTTGAGTCACATTCAAACTGATTTAAAGAATAAATGTATATCAATATAAAATCCAACAAATTGTCCACGCATAAAAATCAATGCAATTTAAAATCTCGAAATGAAAAAAAGAAATTTGAAACTAATTGCCGGTTTGATGTGTTTTAATAATGTACAACCCATTTCTCATTACGGATATGCCATTTTCTCGCCCAACCGAATGAAGCTCTCCACGTCTTGAAAGATTTGCAGCCTAACAGGCTTGACAAAGCGACTTACTTGGCAAATCACAAAAAAACTGGGCTGTGGCCGTGGACCCAACTACGGCCGTGGACCCAGCTGTCAGCCTCTCCACGTACAGTACTCTTCCGATGGAAGTCGGTCGTTGTCCACATTGACCACGCCGCACCGAGAGCACCAAGGTGGTGGACAACGAAGAGGCCTAGGAAGGGGACGACACGGATCTGGGGAAGACGCGGCAGTGGATGCCCATGCGGAGAGGAGTACGAGGGTTCACTGGTTCGGCTGCGGTGTGTGGCTGCCGTTGCCGCAGAATAGCAGGGGGTGTGGGTGAGTGGAGGGATGGCCTGGCCAACGGTGGGAGTAGTATGGGGGCCGTGAGGCCTCCACAGCAACACAGCCGGCCACGGGAGGCAGGAGCGGGCTGCACGACCGGCGCTGCTTTGGGCCGCTGGAGCAAGAAGACCAGAGGTTGAAGAAGCACTATGGCCGTTGGATGGACATCATACGGTCACTGGAGCTAGAATCGTTCATATTGACTAAGTTGAAAAAGCCCTTCGTCCCCGTCAACTTAGTAGGCCCACAAGTCAGCCACCCACTTTGTGGGTCCCAGCTAGCAGGGGGTATTCATTTTTTTTTGCGTAATAAGGAGGCACTTCCTTGCGTGCGAAGATATAGCTGGTGGGTCCGACCTGTCAGCGGGGGAATGTTTTTTCGTGAAATATAGAAGCCCTTCCCGTGGGTCCTAGCTGTCAGGTGGAGGAATCATTATTTTGTGCGTAATAAGGAGGCATTTCCTTGCATGCGGCCATGGACCCAGCTGTCAGCCTCTCCACGTACAGTCCACTTCCGATGGATGTCGTTCATTGACCATGTTGACCAGGCCGCGCCGAGAGCACCAGGGCGGTGGACGACGGCGAGGCCTAGGAAGGGATGAGACGGAGCCAGGGAAGACTCAACAGTTGTTTCCCTCGCAGAGGAGTACAAGAATTTACCGGTTCGTCTGCCGTCCCCGTAGAATAACAGCAGGTGTAGGTGAGTAGAGGGATGGCTAGGCCAGCGATTGGAGTACGATGGGGCGGTGAGGCCTGCGCGGCAGCATAGCCGACCGCGGGAGGAGGGAGCAGGCAGTCCCGCCGGCGCTTGTTTGAGCGGCTAGAGCAGGAAGAGCAGAGATTGAAGAAGCACGACAGCCGTTGGATGGACATCCAACAGTCACTGCTCTCGTGTGCATTATTTCTAATAATGTACAAGCCATTTGCTAATTCTTAAGAATTTTTTTGGAGCCCATCTTCTTTTTGTTAGCATTACACCCCATATTGTGGCCACGGTTAAAAAGTATACGAAATTTTGCATATTTCGTGAGGTCAACTATTTTAATCCCAAATATCGATTCACATTCAAACTATTTTGAAAAATATTTTATATAAATATAAAATCCAAATAATTATCCACGCATAAAAATCATTGGAATTTAAAATCTTGTAATGAAAAAAATTGAAAATAATTCCCGGGTTGATGTGTTTTAAAAATGTACAACCCATTTCTGGGCAAACCGAATGAAACTCTCCTCGTCTTGAAAGATTTGCAGCCCAGCAGGGCTGATAAAGCAAGTAGGCCTCGTTTGGGTATTTCTTTTAAAAAATAGAAGTGGGCTAGCCATTTTCAGCAAGAAAAAAACACAACTGGGCTCATGATGTGGCAAACATAAATAAAACCCTGGCTAGACGGGCCACAGCCCCCGCATAGCCCCGTTGTTACCCTGATCCGTCGCTAAAACTAGTATAAATAACAACTGCTTGTTCCTCAAAAAAAAAACTGCGCGACCTGCTGGGTCCCTGGTGTCAGCCGCTCATAGTGTAATTCACTCGTTTATTAACTACGTTGACAATGGCGTGAGACCTAGATGTCCAACCATTAGGACGAACCATATTTTTGGGCTTGTAATATAGAGGTACTTGTTGCGTACTGCCATGACGCTGGTGGGTCTCTACTGTCATCCTCTCCGCGTACAGTCATCTCCTTGTTCCTCTTGGTTGTTGACGATGTTGACAATGCAAGAGGGCGGCGCACCATGCACGGCGAGCGAACCAAGCCCGCAAGGCGGAGTATGACGACGAGGCCTCGGACAGAACGAACAGGAGCCGTGGAAGATGCGCTGGTCCAGTCGCAGGCGGAGGGGAGTACGAGGTTGACTGTTCAAAAGGGTGCGTGTTGGGGCTGACGTCGCCGGAGAATAACATGACGTGTGGGGGAATAGAGGGAGGGACTGGCCAATGTTGGAGGGTACGTACGATAGGGCGGCGGAGGCGCAGCCAGCCATGGGAGGCAGGAGCAGGCGGAGCCGACGGGGTGGTTTGGTTTGGGTGGCTGGAGGAAGAAGAAGACAAGAGATAGAAGATACACAATAGATGTTGGATGTCAATCCAACGGATGGTAGGCAGAATCGTTTGTTGACTGGCTAGTAAGTCGACACCACCTTGGATAGGCTATTTCCTCGTGGGTCCCAAATGTAAATATCCAAATCTGTCATGGTCATGCAGCCTTTCCTATGAAAATTTACAGCCCATTTGATGTGCTAGTTCGAAATAAGTTTGTGGGTGCTGGTGGGGCTAATCACTTGGCTTCAGAATGCACAAAGTCGCTCAAGCAGCCAAGAGAGTGATGTTATTTCCCTTGGTTGGGATTTGTTAGTTGTTACAATATTTCACACTAAATTAAATGACTGGCAAGCCATTTGCCTTGTTTCAAAGAAAATATGACAGTCACAGCCGAGTTGAAAAGGGCAAGAACATCTAACTCCAGCTTACAAACTGTACAAAAGCACGATGGTTAATTGTTCATCAGGTTTACAAAAAAACCCAGGTTGAAAAGGGCAACAACATCTAACTCCAGAACTGTTTTCAGCAGTCACAATCAAATGGATCAGTGAGGTCCATAGAATGAACATCCTGGGTCGTAAAATTATTGGATTATGACCACAATATGTTGTAAATAGAAGCCCAAACGTTAAGAAGCTCTTTTGCCCACCTGAAACTCCTTTTTTTGCTCTTCCACATACCCATCCGTCAAAACCATGCTGCTGATAAACTTAAGCCTGATGGACAATAGTAACCTCGCATTCAGCAGGAAGAATGTGACAAATCTAGTGTTTGCACGGTTGGCTACATATCGTTCTAGCGTTATTATCTTCAATCGAATCTCATGAGAAGTGAGAAAATCCCGATGCTTACGAATCCACTGATTGGTTATAACTTTCTTACCCCGTCCTGTTGCCTAAATAGACTAAAAAAGAGTGTCGAAAGAGTAACAACTGAACGTTTAATTCTAGTACACTATATGCGGGCTTCCAATGTGCGTGAAATTATCACCTTTATATACAACTTCTCCAGACATGGAAAGCATTGCAGCAAGCCAATAATCTTGTTCAGATCAAAACTATTCATTTGGATATATAAGATCTTGACAGAATCCAGCACCATTGATAGGCCATCCATGGAGAAACTCTTCATTGAGCATAGAACATAATATTAGTCTAAAATGTGTACTCCAAGATGATATATAACTTATGCGCATAAATTTAAAATGCAGCTTATGGTTACAAGTGTAGATGATAATATAAAGTACCTGAAGAACTGTGGAGCCAAACACCGTATTGAAATGAGCACAGAGATCATGTATTACAACCTAGGTCTCCAGTTTAGGCGCAGAGAGGACGGTTATTTGCAATGGTGAATAACTAGAATCAAGGATCAAACTTTGAAGTGAAGGGGCATCTTGGATGATGAGCTGCCTTCCGTCAAAAGAAATTCCAATTCTTACAAGGTTAGGCGACTTTATTTGGAGACAACCGATTCTAACTATGAAAACATGCACCAAGCACTCCAGGGCAGGGCAACTGGAGTGGATGATGCTGTCCAATGAGGCCTCCGATATACGAACACGCACAAGTGAAAGTTTCTTGAGAAATGGGAGTCGAAGGTTTAGTACCAGATTGTCTGGTAGGTAGCGCAACGCAAAGGTGGCGGTGTGGAGAGAGGAGGAAAACCGCGAGATGCACATCGGTGCTGAGGGCACAAGTACATGGCATTCGGTATGTGGTATGTGATTTCCAGGGGAATATTAGAACTCAAGCACCTATAGTTCTGTGAATTCAGGGGATTTCAGCTAGGCGTCCACCGTGCAGGGAATGGTATGCTTGCTCAGGTAGCATGACGGGATGCAGAGGCTTTGAACGGAGCCCTGGTGGGAGGAGATGATGGCTCTAGGATTTCAAAATCATCGAAGAGAGATAGCTGACGACAGTCGAGATTAAGGGGCACGGCGCGCCATAGAGGGTGCCACTTAATTGAGAGGACTTGGGTGCGGCAGCAATCTTTGGTGGGGAGAAGCGAGATGATCTTCCCAAGGACGGCGTCCGGGAGATCGCTGATGCGGTCCACCAGAGATTCTACGGGTTCCTGGGATCCAGTGGGGGCGGGTCGCCACTTCTCCCCGCTGCCGGGTGCGGGATCTACAACAGGCGTCGCCGCTGGCGGGAGCCTCATCTTCTTGGCGCTTGGGTCAGCCGACTCTATTTTCCTCGAGGGCGTCGCGTCGCGATCACGAATTTGAGCAGAGTAACGAATGACGAGCCTAGTTGTAGTGCGAGTGAAGAAGAAGGGGAGCTGGGGTTTTTCTGCAGTAATGAGGAAGAAGGGGAGCTGGGGATTTCTGTAGAAGTGAGGTGAGGAATTTGGGGGTACGAGTGGAGCGAGCTGACGTGAGGTGGGTGGGAGTGAGGAGGAAGAAGAACACCCAGGTTTTTTTGGGGGTCGGTGTGCTGGGTGTGGGTAGCGCCTCTCATACAGTAAATATATGGGCTTTTGAATTGATTTTACTATTTACTAGGGTGGATGGGCTGTTTTGTCTTGGGACCAGAGAAACAATTACTACTAGTACAGTGGAGACACTCTACAGCTACACAGAAAAACAATTACTAGTAGTACAGTGGATACAATACCGCTTCTGGCTCCTCCTAGGTCATCGAAACATCTCTCTCTACTGCATGCCGTTATACTTTTGTTCACCGACATGCGGGCCATGCAGTGTGCGGGCCCAATGCCATCCACCAAATTAGAAGGTAGTATGCAGGCGGAGAGTCACCCGGTCAGAAGGCGCGGCAATGAACGAGCCGTCAGACACAAAAACCCCACCTCCCCGCAGTCAAAGTTTGACGGACGAAACAACCATCATTTCACTCTTTGTTGAATGCCCTTCTCCCTCACCGTCTTCAAGAAAGGCAACACTCGCATCTGCCACTGTTCTTCTCTCCCAACGAAGGGAAGGTAAGCGGATCCGTGATGTTGGTATATTTTCGTTCAATGAAAAAAAAGAAATTTTGCAAAGCAGTAGCCGATCCTCACTCTCTTTTTTGTTTCATTGTCATTGCGATTGTGTTTTCCTTTCAATGGTCTCCTAGTATTCGCCAGTTTCATGATGGACAAAGGAGAACCAGGCAAAGATCTGCCGATATTGGAGTAGACGCAGGAGGCTGATCACCACGAGACAGAGAGCTCCAAGAAGATGGAGGCAGCCACCGAGCCGACCCCAGATATGCTCATGACCACTACTGTCACGCCCAATATGCGACCCTATCCAAAAGGAACTCGAAGGTCCCACCAAGGATAGACCCGCATATTGAAACGCTTTTGCAAGGTGGATATCATTACATCAACATTACATAATACATAGGGATACAACCAAGACATACAATGTCACATGAATACAACAGCATATACAAGGTCAACATCCGACTACGGATGAAACATAAACAGAAGCTCAAACGACATCCACCACCTAGCCCAGGCTGCCGACACGAACCTATCCCCGATCGAAGAAGAAGCAGAAGAAGAACTCCAAACAAGCAAACATCGCTCTCGCGTCATGATTATCGCAAACCTGTACCTGCAACTGGTGGTGTAGTAATCTGTGAGCCACGAGGACCCAGCAATCCCATTACCATGGGTATCAAGACTAGCAAAGCTTAATGGGAAAGGAAGGGGTAAGGTGGTGAGGTTGCAGCAGCGACTAAGCATGATATGGTGGCTAACATACGCAAATGAGAGCGAGAAGAGAAACAAAGGAACGGTCGTCAACTAGTAATGATCAAGAAGTGATCCTGAACTCCTACTTACGTCAAGCGTAACCCAGAAACCGTGTTCTCCTCTCGATCAACCCCGAAAAGAGACACTCACGGTTATGCACACGGTTGGTGTATTTTAGAAGAGTTTGCTTCAAGTTTACTACAACCGGATATTAACAAATTCCCATCTGCCACATAACCGCGGGCACGTCTCTCGAAAGTTTATACCCTGCAGGGGTGTCCCAACTTAGCCCATGATAAGCTCTTGCGATCAACGAAGGATATTCCTTCTCCCCGAGAAGACCCGATCAGTCTCGGAATCCCGGCTACAAGACATTTCGACAGCAATAAAACAAGACCAGCAAAGCCGCCCGATGCGCCGACAATCCCGATAGGAGCTGCACATATCTCGTTCTTAGGGCAACACCGGATGAGACTAGCTATGAGTAAAACCAGCCCTCAGGTTGCCTCAAGGTGGCCCATGAGTAGTAGCTCGGTTCGAACCAGACTTAGAGAAGCACCGCCCGGGGCTAAATAAAGATGACCCTTGGGTTAATTACTCCCAAGGGAATATAGGTGGTGGTGAGGCAAATGGTAAAACCAAGGTTGGGCCTTGCTACAGGAGTCTTATTCAAAGCGAACTGTCAAGGGGGTCCCATAAATCACCCGACCGCGTTAGGGACGCAAAATTCGGGAACATAATACCGATATGGCGGAAACTAGGGCGGCAAGAGTGGAACAAAACACCAGGCATAAGGCCGAGCCTTCCACCCTTTACCAAGTATATAGATGCATTAATAATATAAGAGATATTGTGATATCCCAACCAAAATCCTGTCCTCCATGGAGCAATCTTCATCTTCACCTGCAACTAGCAACGCTATAAGAGGGGCTGAGCAAAGCGGTAACATAGCCAAACAACGGTTTGCATAGGAAAGGTGTCAAAGGTTAGAGGCTGACATGGCAATTTGGGATGGCTTGATAAACAGGTAATAGGTAGCGCAACATAGCGATAGAACGAAACAACTAGCATAGCAATGATAGTGGTGAGATCCATGGTAGCGGTCATCTTGCCTGAAATCCCGCAAGGAAGAAGAACGAGTCCATGAAGAAGACGAACGGATGAAGCCGAACCAAGCGTAGACGAACGAATCCTCACGATCGCAACAAAACAGGAACTAACAAGAAGAAGCACACAACATAGTAAACACACCACACATGAACAAGACATGATGCACAACAAGCATGATGCATGACAAAGCTACATGAAGCTACTCATGGCAAGAGATGATGCAAACAAGAACAACATATCAAGGCAAGTTTAAATGAGGCCGGGAACACATATAACAATTCCGGTAAGTCCTCATATGCAAATTTCGAAATTGGTCCAGATCTGAATAAACCTTATGTTTAAGTTGTTAAACAGCAAGTTAAGATGCACCAAGATGATCTACACGAGATTCTAGTCAAGTTACATATAAAGTTCATTAGATTCGGAGCTACGGCCTAGAAGATATGAGCAAAACAAGATAAGCATGGCATTGATGCAAAATGCATCCAAACATCAAGCAAACACCTCAAAACAAGGATGCAACATGATAATATGAAACTACATGCAAAATCAAGCAAGTTTCATGTAGAGCACACTCAAAAGCGAGCAACGGTTCAACACATACACTCTATACAAGTTTAAAGGACAAGCTGTCCAAAACAGCAACTAGGCATATTGCAAGCACCTAAACAACATGCTACAGCATCTCAACGTAATAACAAAAGGCATGGGCATGATGTACAGGTAGAGCATGACAAAACATGAACACTGAGCTATCTCCAGAAATCACTAGAACATGCTCAAACACACATGGCAAGATTGCAAATAATAACAGTTTCAGTCTTATCGGGAAATAACATCAGGTTACAATGTTTAGAGCTATCAAACAACATGCTACAGCAACTTATCATGGCAAACAAAGGCATGGCATGATACTACTAAATGCATAGAACAAGAGTCCCTTACTGACCATGAGCCAAAAAGGATCAGAAAATATGATAGCACCCATGTAAACATGGCAAGTTATATTACAAATTCATACATGGCAGGAACAACAATAAGTAGGCATGTTGGTGAGCTTGAACCACTCACCACAGAGCAATACATGGCATGGCAAGGAAATTCACAGTAAGAATACATGGCATAGAAGCTATACATGGCAAGAACAACATCATAGCATACACGGATCAACTACCACAACCTTGGCAAAATTGAATAACATGTAAACAACCTGCCAGGAAACATTTTATAGCAAAAGTAGAGCTCGATTGAGACAAGCTATGGCACTCCATAATTGCAAACAAGGGCATGGATGGATAGAGCACAACCATATGTTCAAAACATCCTTACTGAAGTATCTCAAAATAAGCATGGATCTCTCGGTAGCATCAAGTTTACATGGCAAAAATATCAATGAGCAGAAGGGGCTGAGATCAAGAACATCATGAAGCCTAGTTTGCATGCTTGTGCTAGTCACCACAGAGATCAAAAAAATACATGGCATACACCCCTATAATGATGGCATGGCATATTACAAAACACATGTAGGACTCAAGTTCATAGGGTGCACACATCAATCATGGCAAAAATGACAAAAGTGCATGTTCTGATAAGAATCTGAAACTAACATCACATAGCCCTCTTCTAACAGCATTTTTGGCATCAAGATGAGCTCAAATGAAAATGATGCAATGAGATGTAACGATGTACTCGTCGCGGCGAACAATTCGACATATTACACGCCCAAAACGGAGCTACGGATGCCGAGTTATGATGCAATGAAAATGCATAAAAATACTGGAAACTACGGGACTTTGCAGTTTCAGAGGGGGGAAGACAAACTCGGGCACGGACTTGAGGTTCACGGATCCTTGCGGAGACGAGAGATGGCGAATAGGTGTCGGGAGGTGGATCCGACGGATCTCGCCGGATCCGCCGGATCCCAGCGAGGGGAGGCGAGGAGGCGACGGGACCATGGCGGCGGCGGCGGAGCAAAGCTCGGCTGGAGCTCAGGCGGCTCAGCGAGGGGCGGGCCTGGAGGTGGCGGCCGGGCCGGAGAGGTCGGAGGAGTCCGGGCGGCGGGCCGGGAGGCGTCGCTGCCGGGAGGGGTCTGGCGACGGGCGCGGCGCAGGACGCGGGCGCAGGCGGTGGGCGGCGGCCGGGCGCGTAGGCGCGAGGCGGCGGGACGGGACCAGGCGCGCAGCGGCAAGACGCCGCGAGGAGGCGCGGGACGGGCGAGGCGGCGGCGGCGGATTTGCCGGGCGGGCCCGCGATGGGCTCAGCGGGCTTGCCTGCCCAGCGCAGGCAGGTGGCGCGGAGGTGGCGGTTGCCACGCGGCGCGATGGCTGGACGGCGTGCGGCGGCGCTGGCTGAGGTGGCGGCCTCCGATTCGTCGGAGCGACGTGGTGGCGGGGGTGGACGTGTCCGGCGGCGGGACGGTCATGTCCGGCTACGGGAGGAGGAAAATGGCTAGGGTTGGACTGCGCGCAAAATTTCGGAGGGAGACACATATTTATAGGTTGAAGGAGCTAGGAAGCTCCAAATGAGGTGCGGTTTTCGCCCACACGATCGTGATCGAACGACCGAGAGCATGGAGGGGAGTTAGGTGGGTTTTGGGCCACTTTGGAGGGGGTGTTGGGCTGCACACAAAAGAGGCTTTTGCGGTTACCCGGTTAACCGTTGGAGTATCAAACGACCTCCAAATGACCCGAAACTTGACAGGCGGTCTACCGGTGCTATACCAAGGCCGCTTGACAAACCTCGGTCCATTCCGAGACCGTTTAACACCCGCACACGAAAAGAGGTAAAAGGGGGCGCCGGGAGACATAGGAGTGCGGGATTGCAAAACGGACAACGGGGAAAATGCTCGGATGCATGAGACGAACACGTATGCAAAATGAAATGCACATGACGACACGATATAAAATGCAGATGATGACATGGCAAAGTGCAACACGCAAGAAAATGACATGGCAAAGACGGCGAATAATTGGAAGACACCTGGCGCATCGAATCCGGGGCGTTACAACACTCCTCCACTAACAAGAGATCTCGTCCCGAGATCTTAGGACCGAGATGGAAGGGAAAAAAGGATGAGGTGAAACAAGAACTCAAGAGAAGAAGCAAAGAATCGAGAGCACTCGCGAGGAAGAGAGGAATGACGAGAATGACGAGAATCGAAAGCTCACGGAATCAGATAGACTATGAACCCACTCCGATTAGAACGAGATAAGAAACGAATAAGACTGAAAGGATTTAGGCAGCACTCCGGCTGAACATGGAAAGAGTTGGAACTGAGATTGACAAAATGGAACGATAGTTGACGAGAGGAACAACACAATGCCTCCGGAAGAATTGAAAGAGTTAGCACCTCGGGAAGCAAGAAGAAGGATACTTGAGCTCCTTCGATTAGAATCTTGATGAACTCTTTGAAGAATGAATTAAATCATGAAGAACCACCATGAAGAACTCCGGTGACAAAAGGATGGTGAGATAGAATGAAGGAGGAAAGAATAAGACTAAAGCCTTGCGATGAATTAGATGGAGGATTCCGACGAAATGGTCGAGGAAATAATTGAACTCCGGAAAAGAAAAGATGAAAACACTTGGAACTAGAATTTATTCATCAAGAACAAACTCCAAAGGAAGGGATTAGACACTTCGAGGAAATAAGAATAAGATTTATTGTATGCTTATCCTTCATCAAATTAAATTGATGACCAACAACGGATTTTGCATACTACTTATTCTTCTTGAAAATGATTAAGGGAAATGTGGCCCAAAACTTGAGAAAGTCTTCATGACTCACCGTTATGATTGGAAAGAACGAATGGATTAAAAAGATAATAAAGGAAAAAGAATCTTGAACGAACCACCGTAAGAATTCGGAAATGACTGATGGAAGAATCGCCGGGAAAAATTAGAAGAACAAATAAACTAGAGGGGATTTAGATGTAAAAGAACAAAGAGATCATGAGCTGATTGAAGAATACTTGAACGAAGCACCGGGATAATATTGAGGCGAACGAAAGGGCACGGATATAGAATAATTGGAGAACGAATTTGAAAACTTGGAACGAAGAAATCTTCCGAAAAGATGGCCTCCGGATGATCGAGATGGAAAGCAACCCCTGAAATACTCCAGATGATTTAAAAGAATTGCGCAACTGGAAACAGTTAGATAGGATAACATCGAGCTAGCACCGCGAATCTTCGAGAGAACGGACAAGATTTAGAGGAAAAACTCTTCATCAATCTTCAAATGATGACGAGAAACACCACCAAAATTACTGAGATACTCCGAGAGAAAGAAAAGCGAAGGGGTTGAGCCAACAATGAAATGATTCGAAATCGATCTTGGAAAAGGCAAGTGACTGATGATATTCATTCTTATGTCACCCTTGAAAAGAATTTGGGAATAACTCCGGGGAATTGGAAGAGTTAGGTAAGATCCTGGAAAAAGACCTGTGGGTTAGGGCCCACTAAAAGAAAACACCGTTGGAAAGGATTGTTGAAGAGATAGGTGATGCACCGGAACAATTGAAATATAAGTATGAGGTGACAACCTCGAAATAATAGAATGCGAACATGAATCTTCTGAGATGTCTTCAACACTCCGGGAGGATAAACTGGCGAGAGGCGAACGAGCAAAGGGAGATATTTGAGCTGCGGGAAAGAATACGATCGACAACGAAAAACTTGAATTGAATCCACCGGGGAAGAAAAGAGATGAAGAATGTCGAACGAGACGATAATTCACCGGTTGAAATGATTGAGGGAAGACTGAAGAGACTCCGTACGAATGAAATTGATGGTCGAAACAGACTCAGGCTCCGGGAAGAAAAAGGGTGGGAGGGCGGGAAAACACAGGCAACTTGGAAGGGGAAATCGACGAATATCTTCAAGAGGAAACACCGGATGAAATCATTGAGGAAAGAAAGCAAAGACTTCGCATGAGTAGGATGGATACTCAATTACGGACTCCGGTTCCGAGAAGAAAAAAGGGGTGGGCGGGTGGGAAAAGAAAACAACTGAGGATTAGACTTGACAAAGATGAAGAGGCTCGAGCCAACTTGACGAGAAATGCACCAGATGAAAAGTGATGAGAACCAACGATCTGAAAAACCAACTGCGTGATCCTAAAGAAAGTTTGAAAGGGAAGAGGAGTAATTCAAAACACCTACGTCAAGATTCCTGACCAGAGCGACGAAGGGGCTGAGGAGTAAAAAGAATTCCTACTCTCCGATATAACTAGACTCTGAAAACAGTTTTCTTCTAGACTCAACAACGGCCAAACTACACGATCAATCAAGGGGCTCCTAAGGTCGGTCGAGGCTCGATACCAACTTGAACACGCCTAATATGCGACCCTATCCAAAAGGAACTCAAGGTCCCACCAAGGATAGACCCGCATATTGAAACGCTTTTGCAAGGTGGATATCATTACATCAACATTACATAATACATAGGGATACAACCAAGACATACAATGTCACATGAATACAACAAAGATATACAAGGTCAACATCCGACTACGGATGAAACATAAATAGAAGCTCAAACGACATCCACCTCGCTAGCCCAGTGCTGCCGACCGAACCTATCCCCGATCAAGAAGAAGCGTAAGAAGAACTCCAAACAAGCAAACATCGCCTCGCGTCATGATCATCGCAAACCAGTACCTGCAATGGTGGTGTAGTAATCTGGAGCCATGAGGACTCAGCAATCCCATTACCATGGGTATCAAGACTAGCAAAGCTTAATGGGAAAGGAAGGGGTAAAGTAGTGAGGTTGCAGCAGCGACTAAGCATGATATGGTGGCTAACATACGCAAATGAGAGCGAGAAGAGAAACAAAGGAACGGTCGTCAACTAGTAATGATCAAGAAGTGATCCTGAACTCCTACTTACGTCAAGCATAACCCGAAACCGTGTTCTCCTCTCGATCAACCCCAAAAGAGACACTCACGATTACGCATTACGGTTGGTGTATTTTAGAAGAGTTTGCTTCAAGTTTACTACAACCGGATATTAACAAATTCCCATCTGCCACATAACCGCGGGCACGGCTCTCGAAAGTTTATACCTGCAGGGTGTCCCAACTTAGCCCATGATAAGCTCTCGCGATCAACGAAGGATATTCCTTCTCCCGGAAGACCTGATCAGTCTCGAATCCGGCTACAAGACATTTCGACAAAGAATAAAATAAGACCAGCAAAGCCGCCCGATCGCCGACAATCCCGATAGGAGCTGCACATATCTCGTTCTCGCGCAACACCGGATGAGACTAGCTACGAGTAAAACCAGCCCTCGAGTTGCCTCAAGGTGGCCCAGCAGTAGCTCGGTTCGAACCAGCACTTAGAGAAGCAACGCCCGGGGCTAATAAAGATGACCCTTGGGTTAATTACTCCCAAGGGAAAATAGGTGGTGGTGAGGCAAATGGTAAAACCAAGGTTGGGCCTTCTTTGGAGGAGTCTTATTCAAAGCGAACTGTCAAGGGGTCCCATAAATCACCCGACCGCGTTAGGGACGCAAAATCCGGGAACATAATACCGATATGACGGAAACTAGGGCGGCAAGAGTGGAACAAAACACCAGCATAAGGCCGAGCCTTCCACCCTTTACCAAGTATATAGATGCATTAATAATATAAGAGATATTGTGATATCCCAACCAAAATCCTGTCCTCCATGGAGCAATCTTCATCTTCACCGCAACTAGCAACGCTATAAGAGGGCTGAGCAAAGCGGTAACATAGCCAAACAACGGTTTGCATAGGAAAGGTGTCAAAGGTTAGAGGCTGACATGGCAATTTGGGATGGCTTGATAAACAGGTAATAGGTAGCGCAACATAGCGATAGAACGAAACAACTAGCATAGCAATGATAGTGGTGAGATCCAGGGTAGCGGTCATCTTGCCTGAAATCCCGCAAGGAAGAAGAACGAGTCCATGAAGAAGACGAACGGATGAAGCCGAACCAAGCGTAGACGAACGAATCCTCACGATCGCAACGAAACAGGAACTAAAAAGAAGAAGCACACAACATAGTAAACACACCACACATGAACAAGACATGATGCACAACAAGCATGATGCATGACAAAGCTACATGAAGCTACTCATGGCAAGAGATGATGCAAACAAGAACAACACATCAAAGCAAGTTTAAATGAGGCCGGGAACACATATAACAATTCCGGTAAGTCCTCATATGCAAATTTCGAAATTTGTCCAGATCTGAATAAACCTTATGTTTAAGTTGTTAAACATCAAGTTAAGATGCACCAAGATGATCTACACGAGATTCTAGTCAAGTTACATATAAAGTTCATTAGATTCGGAGCTACGGCCTAGAAGATATGAGCAAAACAAGATAAGCATGGCATTGATGCAAAATGCATCCAAACATCAAGCAAACACCTCAAAACAAGGATGCAACATGATAATATGAAACTACATGCAAAATCAAGCAAGTTTCATGTAGAGCACACTCAAAACGGAGCAACGGTTCAACACATACACTCTATACAAGTTTAAAGGACAAGCTGTCCAAAACAGCAACTAGGCATATTGCAAGCACCTAAACAACATGCTACAGCATCTCAACGTAATAACAAAAGGCATGGGCATGATGTACAGGTAGAGCATGACAAAACATGAACACTGAGCTATCTCCAGAAATCACTAGAACATGCTCAAACACACATGGCAAGATTGCAAATAATAACAGTTTCAGTCTTATCAGGAAATAACATCAGGTTGCAATGTTTAGAGCTATCAAACAACATGCTACAGCAACTTATCATGGCAAACAAAGGCATGGCATGATACTACTAAATGCATAGAACAAGAGTCCCTTACTGACCATGAGCCAAAAAGGATCAGAAAATATGATAGCACCCATGTAAACATGGCAAGTTATATTACAGATTCATACATGGCAGGAACAACAATAAGTAGGCATGTTGGTGATCTTGAACCACTCACCACAGAGAAATACATGGCATGGCAAGGCAATTCACAGTAAGAAGACATGGCATAGAAGCTATACATGGCAAGAACAACATCATAGCATACACGGATCAACTACCACAACCTTGGCAAAATTGAATAACATGTAAACAACCTGCCAGGAAACATTTTATAGCAAACGTAGAGCTCGATTGAGACAAGCTATGGCACTCCATAATTGCAAACAAGGGCATGGATGGATAGAGAACAACCATATGTTCAAAACATCCTTACTGAAGTATCTCAAAATAAGCATGGATCTCTCGGTAGCATCAAGTTTACATGGCATAAAAATATCAGCAGAACAGGGGCTGAAATCAGCAACATCATGAAACCTAGTTTGCATGCTTGTGCTAGTCACCACAGAGATCACAAAAATACATGGCATACACCCCTGTAAAGATGGCATGGCATATTACAAAACACATGTAGGACTCAAGTTCATAGGGTGCACACATCAATCATGGCAAAAATGACAAAAGTGCATGTTCCGATAAGAATCTGAAACTAACATCACATAGCCCTCTTCTAACAGCATTTTGGGCATCAAGATGAGCTCAAATGAAAATGATGCAATGAGATGAAACGATGTACTCGTCGAGGCGAACAATTCGACATATTACACGCCCAAAACGGGGATACGGATGCAGATTTATGATGCAATGAAAACACATAAAAATACTGGAAACTATGGGGACTGCAGTTTTCAGAGGGGGGGGGGAAGTCAACCTCGGGCACGGACTTCGAGGTTCACCGGATCCTTGCCGGAGACGAGGAGATGGCCGGAGAGGTGTCGGGGAGGTGGATCCGGACCGGATCTCGCCGGATCCGGACGGATCCCGGCGAGGGGAGGCGGAGGAGGCGACGGGGACCCGCGGGCGGCGGCCGGCGGAGCAAGGCGGCGGCCCGGAGAGCAAAGCTCCAGCGGGAGCTCGGGCGGCTCGGCGAGGAGGCGGCGGCCGGAGCCGAGAGGTCGGAGGAGTCCGGCGGCGGGCCGGAGGCGCGCGCCGGGAGGGGTCCG
This sequence comes from Aegilops longissima, assembly GCA_021605205.1. Classification (NCBI taxonomy): domain Eukaryota; kingdom Viridiplantae; phylum Streptophyta; class Magnoliopsida; order Poales; family Poaceae; genus Aegilops; species Aegilops longissima. The sequence continues at coordinate 200,632,529 of CM038677.1, read as the reverse complement.
TGACGGGCGGTGGGGCCAGGAGCCTTGGCCGGCGGCGAGGCGCGCGGCGGCGGCGGGACGGGACCCGACGGCGCGGCGGCAAGACGCCGGGCGAGGAGGCGCGACGGGCGAGGCGGCGGACGGGCCGAAGCAGCGGAGGAGGACGGGCCGGCGGGCCCTGCGATGGGCTCAGGCGGGCTTGCCCTGCCCAGCGGGCCAGGCGGCGGGAGGTGGCCGTTGCGACGTGGCAGGCGCTGGCTGGACGGGGGCGGCGGCGCGGCTGAGGTGGCGGCCTCCGATTCGTTGGAGCGATGTGGCGGTGGGGGTGGACGCGTCCGGCGGCGGGATGGACATGTCCGGCTGCGGGAGGAGGAAAATGGCTAGGTTTGGACTGCGCGCAAAATTTCGGAGGGAGACACATATTTATAGGTAGAAGGAGCTAGGAGGCTCCAAATGAGGTGCGGTTTTCACCCACACGATCGTGATCGAACGACCGAGAGCATGGAGGGGAGTTAGGTGGGTTTTGGGCCACTTTGGAGGGGGTGTTGGGCTGTACACAATAGAGGCTTTTGCGGTTACCCGGTTAAACGTTGGAGTATCAAACGACCTCCAAATGACCCGAAACTTGACAGGCGGTCTACCGGTGCTATACCAAGGCTGCTTGACAAACCTTGGTCCATTCCGAGACCGTTTAACACCCGCACACGAAAAGAGGTAAAAGGGGGCGCCGGGAGACATAGGAGTGCCGGATTGCAAAACGGACAACGGGGAAAATGCTCGGATGCATGAGACGAACACGTATGCAAAATGAAATGCACATGACGACACGATATAAAATGCAGATGATGACATGGCAAAGTGCAAAACGCAAGCAAATGACATGGCAAAGACGGCGAATAATTGGAAGACACCTGGCGCATCGAATCCGGGGCGTTACAACTACTAAGATGGTCAACGCCCCGTTTGAGGTTACAGCCCCCGTGGCACTGCAGGAGTAGTTTTCCCCCTTCGAGGATGTGTCCCCCCCCCCCCGCTGAGCTGTCCAAGGTGATTTTCTTCTTTGCCGATCTCGATTGTGGTTTTTCATCTAAGTATGTGGTGATGAATAATGCAAAATTGTATTTACTTCGATGCCATGCTATACATAGTGATTTAAATAACTTGTGTTTCTTATACTGGAAAGTAATTCAGAATTTGTTTCGGTTTCAATTAGAGCCCCAATGCAAACAAGGATTGTGTGGTTGTACATGTCACTCGCTATGAGGTGGATGACCTGAATATACGCACTGGGAAAGCAGAGTTTTTAAGCTGTTGGATCCTGGAAGCCATTTGCTCTTATACCAATGAAGAGTTGTATTCCAGCCTCACTGTTGTCAGGCGTTGTTGTCCAGGGTGTAATGAAGCACAAGAAGTTCAAAGCTACTCCTTCGTTTGTGAGGCATACTGTTCTTGTCAAGCTTACGCAGGAAGATGACATGGCATGCCTCCACAATCAAGTTTATGAGTGGCAAAGCCACAAGGTTGTCTTCATGAAGGTTCATAGGATTGAGCTGCTGCCGGATGTCCTCGATGATGTTCATGGCAAGGTTCGTCTTGTGTCCAACCCAAATTAGATCGAGGCATGAAATAGTCTACCCAGCTAGTGTTTAATAGTAGTTTGGATTGTGTCTAATTATTCGAACCTTGCCTGTTATCGAGCCCTCTGGGGCTAGTACTCTGTTTGAATCCGTCTATGGGAACTGCTGCTACTTTTGTGTGCCCGTGAATCATGTGAGAACCATTGTAATTGTTGCCGAAACAGATGCGTCCTCACTAGTTTTTCATGAATATGGCATGGTAAGACATAAGTTGTCACGGTTTATCATACGAGCAGTGTGTGTTTTGATGAAATAGAGTACTCATTCGACAACTGTGCGCTGACGTATAGATAAGTACGTGTAAACACTGTTGGTTCTAACCCACTTGTAAGCAGCTGTGCAAATCATGACACATTGGCTCAGCTCGCTTCAACACTAGGCTATCGACCAGCTAACAATCAACAATCTGCTGTCTGGCATATAAGCAACTATGTATCTTGTTACAGTGGTTCATGCAGTTAACTGAGGCCACAATGTAAATTCCAAACTTTCACACGCTAGTGCAGCATTCATGTGGAACACTCACATTAAACTCGACTTCATAAAAAAACATGAAAAGCATAAGTTAAGCAATTTTATACATCTCAATGATTCATAGAACATAACAAACATATACTAGTTCACTGCAACAGACAAAGTTATGAGAAGGTTTACAAATCAGGAAAAAACAAGCAAGGCTTCTCTGAGCAAAGGGCCTCCCGGCAGGCTTAAATTTCCTGGAGTTCACTCTGGTTTTTTCTTGTTGTCACCCTCCAGGGATAGGTTCTCTCATTCCGGAATAACCAATTATAATTGTGTTCTCAGCTGGAATGCTGAGCTGAACCATGTAGTGTACTGACCAGCTGAAAGTCTTGTGCATTCCACTAAATTTAAGCATCGCTATTTGCAGAAATAAGCAGTACACAATGCCTCTTGTCCGCGCACCTGTCCAAAAAAACGCCGTGTAGTCGTGGCAGCTAGTGCTCGGTCCATGGATGAACTGGTAGAAAGTGCATTCCGGACTAGGATGCAGTTATTTTCGCTTGTCCCTACACTGCAATCAGGAAGTAAAACGTACGAATCAACTTCTTTTATATTGCATTGGTCATTCTACCTAGTAACTACCAATGTAGGAATACCTGGAAGATGGGTGGTTAGACGACGACAACGAGGGATAGCCATCTCATTTTGCGTAGTTCTACTAAAACTGAGGTGTGTGCTTTTGATTGCGGGGATAGAAACAATACAGAGACAGACATACCGAAACGATATGGAGACAGACATCCCTGTTTGCGCAAATACGAAATATGGTTATTTAAACAGTGACAGATATTTGCAGTGGCTTATGATTAATAGCAGCATCTATTGTGTTATAATTAGCACTAGTTTGACAATATGAAAGTGTCCTTAAGTAAGTAGCATCACATCACATCAACACTGCCACTAGATTAACATGCAGAACAATAGCATTAGTATTACTGTCATGAGAGTAGCACCTGGTCAGTAAATGTGCAATCAAATTTGTGCAGTTCCACTCGGATGAAGCAATGTTAGCGGTGTCAGATTTAAGTGTAGCTGCAAAAACACAATTCATGGGAAATAAAGCAAGACGGAAGCACTTCACAAATAGTGGTGGCATTGATTCAATTTATCGACAACACTAGACCATTACTTATAGTGACATTAGGTGGCATTTCTTAATGCTTCATGTGATTTTACATTAACGGTAGAGATATGGGCGTAGGGACAACAGGGGCATAAAGTGGTGAGGCAGATGTGGTTGCCGAGAGTGGCAAACACTCCGGCATCATGTCTGCATTTGTCCCATTTTTTATCTCCTCGGCTACATTTTCCTATGTGAGCACAGGAAATCTAGACCTGCTCATTCTCGTTTGCGTTGTCCCCCAACACCCGTCACTTTCTTTCCTTTTTCAACCAAGAGATAGGTCCACTTCCCCCCACCCTTCGCCATCCACCATGCTTTCTTGGTCTTTTCAACCAAGAGATCGGTTGGGTAGCCAGTATCAACTACTTTCCCCCGTTTCTTCTTATAACCAAGTCCTAGATTCATGCTACAACTTTCCCACTCTTGGTTGCCGAGAGTGGCAAACACTCCGGCATCATGTCTGCATTTGTCCCATTTTTTATCTCCTCGGCTACATTTTCCTATGTGAGCACAGGAAATCTAGACCTGCTCATTCTCGCTTATGTTGTCCCCAACACCGTCACTTTCTTTCCTTTTTCAACCAAGAGATAGGTCCACTTCCCCCACCCTTCGCCATCCACCATGCTTTCTTGGTCTTTTCAACCAAGAGATCGGTTGGGTAGCCAGTATCAACTACTTTCCCCCGTTTCTTCTTATAACCAAGTCCTAGATTCATGCTACAACTTTCCCACTTTCTTCCCTGTTTGAACCAACTCTTAGAGTCGACTGTATGAACTAGCTTTACCTCTAATAATAGTAAAAGTCTAGGTTGTTTTGGAATAGAGGACGGAAGTAGAAAAAGATCCACACGAAGCTAAGTGGGGAGCTGGGGCAGTAGAGCAAGGCAGGTTTCGAAGGAATATATACCTGAGGGTCATCGGCATGTGGCAAAGACGGCGTTGGGAGGCCGCATCTTGGCCACAATACCGCAGGGAGGAAGAAGGGGTCAGAGGCCCTCCTGAGCCGGCGCTCTCTCGAAGAGAACGGCACGGCCGCCGATCGGGACGGGCGGGCAGCCGTTGGTCTCCTCCCTCGCCGCCGACAATAGCGTAAACGATGCACCTACACCCCTGCCCCGGTCAAGGTTGTCCTGCCAGATTTGTGACCAGCCGTGAGCTGAGAGAGAGTGTGGCCACCTATGTCTCTCTTAGATCTGGAGAGCATGAGATAGTGAACGAGAGGAACCCTAGTAAAGCAAGCGCTAAGGCTCCTGCTTAGATATTTATATAGTGAAGTGATTTTGTTGTACCAGCTTCAAAACAATGTGCTCCTACATGTACCCGCGAGTGGGTGTGGGAGAACTAGTGCGTGTGTGCACCGCTTATCTTCATGAGAGTACAATATACTATGCCCAAAGAACGTTCGCCACTAGAGTAATAGTATAAGTGTGTGACGTGTGAGCTAAAATAAAATGTGCGCGATGTCTTTTGTTTTTTAGAAGTTCTGATGGTAGGGTGTGAAGAGCACATATGTGTGTGACGTTTACCTGCAGATAGACGGCGGGTGCGAGAGGACTCGGGAGAGTCGTGACTCGTGAGGGTGCGTGTGCGTGAGAGAGAGGGGGGCACATATCAAAGCAATGCATGTGTCCGTAAATCATTATCCGACAAACATTCGCCACAAGCCTTTTCCCGACGAACACCGTAAGAACCGTTAGATCGGCATCCGACAGTGTCAGTTTTGCCATGTCATTTAACAGAATAGCCACTCCTCCTACACACAAATCTTGCACGTGAGTGTTAGCAACTGCCGTATGCTCCCTCCGTTCCAAAATGCAGTGCATATAGCTTTATTGAAAATTCGAACCTCGCAAACTTTTACTGAGTTTTCGTGTACCAAATTGCACATGTAGAATACCATGTATATATCATTTCATTCATCTTCAAGAGGTAACTATAAATATGGGGGAGGAGTCTACAAAGAAAGACCATCATATAACCTGCAGCAATTTCAACCATCCTTTGGTTTGGAGGAACATCATAGGAACTCTATATGATATGATTTTTACAGGATTTTTTCCTTTAGATCCAATTGGTTCATAGGAATAGATTCATATACTCCACATTTCAAAGGAAATAAACATGATATCATTTCTAAAGCTTTAGAGCCACTTGGTTCATATGAATGGATTCCTATACTCCCATAATTTCAAAGGAAAATAAACATTAGCATATATTCAATAGAAAAGTTCCTATGATATGAACCAAATTACATCTCTTTTCTAATCCCTCCTCGTAGGGATTGAGATACATGTCATCTCTAGATTCAATAGAGAAGTTCCTATGATGTGAACCAAATGACATCTTTTTTCCAATCCCTACTCATAGGAATTGAGATACTCCATGTCATCTCTTTCCCTACAACCCACTAGTAGCTTTTTTCCAAGACATGCAACTATGGCACAAGAACTATATAGTGTGCGAATAACTTTGAAAGATGGTCGATGGATGAAGCTAATCCGACGGTGCAGAGATGGCAAATCCGAGCACTACTGGCCGTTGGATATCATCAACATTCCACCAGATCTGCCATATGTACAATTAAGAAGACTCCATGGTTGAACTTAAGCATAATGCACAAACCTCAAAACACAAGCACTTCTCCTTTGTTCTAGAATCTTCCGTATCATAATTGATTTTTTTTCTAAATGAATTGCCATTATTTGTTTTTTACTTTATGCTTTATAATGCACAACCCCATGAATCTTAACATTTTTATAAAACTAACTGATTTTGAATGAGATGAACTATAAGAACTAAACGAACATCTACATCATGCATATATGACTCAAAGCTTTACATGCTATAGTGTGTATTTATTCATAATTTGGTTTCGAAATCTCATGCGTTCAATGCATGTCTACCTTACTAGTTTTGAGTAGAGTAGCAAATTTCACGCGGCCCCGGTATATCAAAATGCATGGCCCGTGCATCATTGCCTTTCGGTCGAACCTACATCCACAATTTTTTGTACGTACTATATCTCCACTCGACCCCGAACCCAAAATGCTGCCTCGTTCCCCTAAAACCAAGCGGCCCACACATATTTAAGGCGTCGACTCAAACTCAATCCCTCTCCCGTTTACTACGATGTGGCCCCGCACTCCTACCAACCCTACCGCCGCACGCATCATCGGTTTTCTTCAAGAGGACGAGGGAGAAGCCTATTTGTAGTGGAGGCGCTTTAAAAAAAAGGATCTGTAGTGGAGACCCCTACCCTAAGGTGCCCTAGGTAGCTGCCGCATGCATCATTGGTTTTCTCTTTTATTTATGCTCTTGCGCCCTAGAGTGAAATGATGGCTACTTCGTCCGTCCAGCTTAATGCAAGAAAGGTGTGGCTTTGCGATTTGACCCCTCATCGCTCATTTTCTACTACTGCGGTGCTACGACCGGGGTGCCTCTAATTCCAACCGCTGCTCCGAACTTTAATTTGGTGCATCGCACATGGAACAAGACGGTGGATGAGCCACATGTTGGCCAAAGGGGTCCTGTTAAGTGTGTCGCCATTTCGTGTGCGGACTGACCCTGCTTGAGTTGCTACGCCAACATGACAGGTGCAGCCTACCACTTGGTTTTGCTCCTTTGTGAATCCCGACTATATTGATCTAAAAAGATACGTACTGAACTACCCTCTCCGTCTCGTTTTTTTAGGCGTCTCGGTTTATAGGGCGTCCACGTAGTTCTAGGTCATCCATTTGACTAACTAAACATGAGTTACTATGTCACAAAAAGTATATCATTGGATTATTAAGCGGATGTAGTTTCTAAACATATACTATTCATCACATATATAGCAGTTAAATTCTCAACCTAGAACGACGTGCATGCCATGTAAACCGATACAGAGGAAGTATAGTAAAAATGAGGTGATTTTACCGAGCGATCGGAGGGGGAGCATGGCATGTCATGCGGTCCCACGTGTCATGATGTACCAAGGCGATGCACGTGTCCCTCTTGAGGCAGAAGCAATACTACGTGGTTTGAGATGATGGCGAACCGAATTGTGAAATAATGGTTGCTTTGTCCGTCTGGGAAGGTGCGACATTGTTATTTGACGTCTCTTTTCTCATTACTACTACTGGGGCGGTACGACTAGGGTGCATCCCCCTGCTATTCTGCACTGTTATTTGGTGCTTGACACGTTGACCTGGTTGCTATATGTCCCACATGTCGGCGACAGGAAGTACAAAATTCATGAATGCGAGCGTCGACGGAGGAGTACAAGACACGGCTTGGGTTTTTGCTGCTTTGCGCGATCCATCGATACAAACCCGGACTAAAAAAAGGCGAGGGCGGGTATTTTCTCGCGCGGCAGGCAAGGGAGTTTGGCATAGTCTGTTCGAGGCAAGGAGGCAGGAAGGCAAACAAGCAAATAAAGGTTAAGCGACTTAGTTTTGGGAAAATCTGATTTTACGGAGTACGTACCCACTAGGGTTTATAGGGCTCATCTAAAAAACATTCATTTTTCCGTTTTATAAGTCACAATTCTACTACTAGTAGTAGTACCATCACATGTTGGATTTCGAGGTGCGTTAGATCACCCGATGCAAGCTGTGTCAAGAGAAAACTCACCAATGTATGTAGAAGTTCATGGAAATTTAGTGGTCATTCATGCATTCGTTCTAATTAATGCCTCGATAAACATAACTTCTTGAGAAAAACGAGCGTACTAATTACTTGTGCAAACTAGCATACGAAATTAGTTCGACCACTCACCGGTCTACCTTGGTTGGAGAGATTTTGAAATTGAGCCATAAACTGGAAAGGAGGGAGTAGTAACTTTTGTCTCGATTACTATTTATGGCCTTGTATAGATGCAAAATGTATTTTTTTATAGTGGCCTTGTATAAGTAAATGGAGGGAGTACCAAAGGACGTATATATTCCAAACAATATGATAATATATCTAACCAAGGTAGTAGGGACGAGGAGTAAACGGAGGGAGTAGTAAAATTTTCTCCTCGTCCTACGAGCCACCGCACACGTGGGTGAGGGAGCGGGCGTAAGGCGTACAGTACTACTACTACTACTAAGCAAGCTTCACCTCATCCTGCGAGCCACCGCGCCCGTGGGCAGGGGAGACGATGTACTAAGAAAGCTTCTCCTCGTTCTGCGAGTTGACGGGACACATCAAAAGTACTCCAGTGTATAGATCCTTGCCTCTAAGGTAGGCCCACATGGTTTGCCTCTTTTTTAACATAACGCGTCAAGTCACAATTTTTTTGTTCACCCGTGGTAGACAATCCTCTGTCCACCAAGTGGACATCCAGTACATGGTCAAATTACCACATGGGCTTCCTTTTCTTACAGAAATGAGCTCCACCGTGTACCCGCGCGGGTATGGTTGGGAAAGAGACGGGAGTACGTGTGTCGTGCGTGCACCTCGTCTCTTCATGCACGTCCCCCACCTACGTGGGTGTGTGTGAGAGAGATACAAACCTAGACATAATGCGCTGTCCATCCCCATGCCTCCGCCCAGTCCGACCACCAGTCACCACCACGCCCCACTCCTCCTCACCTTATCTCTCATCTTTTCCCTCCATTTTTATATACAAGGCCACTATCAAAATTACAATTTGCAGATATACAAGGCCACTAAAACTAATCGATGCAATATTAATGGTGTTTGCCTCGTAGTACTAGCAAAGGAGGACATTAATTATCCCTTGCATGCATGCGGGAGTGTGAGCATTGGCTTGATGTGCATGAAAGAGAAGAATACACATTAATTTACATGGCAAACAGGGAAACAAGGTGGCTTGCAACATTGACTTAGAAGACATTAATTTTTGCCTTGGTACTTGTAATATGGGTTTGTGGCCTTGTATACAAAAATGGAGTCCGGTAAAATTCTCGAGATACCATTTATCCGATAAAATTCTTGAGATATCATTAGCTTTTACAAAATGGCATTACTCCTACATGGGTCAATCATAACAGGTGTTTTATAAAAAAATGCATCTTGATTTTCGGTGCAATGCACGGGCATCTTGCTAGTCCTTGAAAACAACACATGGCAAAATTCCACGGCGAACGAGGGATTTGAATCTGTTGGGAGGGGCTGTTTGGATCTTGCCCGGGGTAGCCAAAATATTGGCGACCCTTTTGTCCACCGGTGCCTTTGCCACCGATGAACGAGGAATGGCTCGGGTGCTCATGCATCCTCCAGCGTGCACGTTGGGGACGAGCTCGCATGAGATGTGTTCTTTTTGTCCCACCATGCGGCCCGAGCCGCCCGCAGACCGACCGGTAACCCGCAAATTACGCCATCCAACCATAGCCGCACACATTATGACATCAACACAACCAACCAGACGAAATTTACGCAAACACGGCGATATTTCATATAAACAACGACGGAAATCATATAAGATACCGTATTTTCATACAAACATGACAGATTTCATTACATTCAAATGAACTACGCGGTGCTAGTTCTAGATAACATAGGTATATAATACCTGGCCTAAATGATTGCCTGCCGATCGATTTGTGTTCCTCATGTCCGGCAGCATGATCACCGGACTGCCGGGAGCCCCAGAGGTATATGCTTCGGCGCAAAGGACGGCTCGCTTCCCCACTGTCCAACTGATATCATTGGCTGATGCCGAAGATGATGGTGGAAGGGGCTTGCCCGCTTCCGTGGAGCCCATGCGGGGTTGACGAAGGTCCTCGCAACAAAAGGATCCAGCAAGACACCTGCTGTGTACGCCGGCGTCGCCTCCACTGTGGCCTTCATGGGACCCAAGCGGCAACGGCCTCCCGTGTTCTACTTCTCCTCGATGATGGCGGCGGACGCGGAGGCACTGGACACCGACTCGTCGCTCTCCGCGCACCTGGCTTCTGTCGCTGCTTGCATGGCGCGGCCGTCGGCATGGGAGTCTCGGCCATGGAAACGGGAGACGTGGTACGAGGCGGCGGCATGGACGGCAGCAACGACACCCGTGCGCCGCTCTTCGTCGAGCTGGCCTGGAGCGGTGAGTTGCTAAACCACGCGCCGACTTGGGGCGGCAACTGGCTCCGTCGGGCGAGGGGAGGGAGGTGGATCAGCAAGCTGCATAGCTCGTATCCGGCGGGCTCGGCGGGCCACCCAGCCTGCTTGGATGCGGAATATCTACTCTTCCTAAACCATTGTAAGATTGGACAAAATGGTGAAGGAGGAGATAGGGGAGCGGCGGAGGTGTGCGATTCTTGGCCGGCATTTGGCCTCGTTTAAATAGGAGATTAAATAGACAGCGGATGGGAGGTGCTCTGCTGGCGTTGCGTTTAATGCCGGCTCGGTCATGAACGGACGTGTGTCCAGAGTGGGTTTCTGGGCTTCCACACGGGCGGGTTTCATGGTGGCATTTGAATGCGGCAAGGAGGCGTGTTTAGCCGGGCATGCAGCGAGTGGCGCCCTCGACTCTAACGTAGGACACCGCACCGTTCTTCCACTGACGTGTGGGCTCTTTGGGTACATGGCCTGCATGTCAGTGACCCAACGCAGGCAGCGCACAACAGAGGAACCTTTGGTGGGCCAGGGCGGTCAGAAGCGGGCATTTCATAAACTGATGAATGTTCATTGAGTGTGACGTCATCTTTTTCATGTAGATAAGCCTACTATGTTGATAGCCCATTCGATACGTTTTGATTCATAAAGACCACTGCAAACATCAATGTTCTGCTTATCATAGAAAAGATTGATTAATACCCGTGACAATCCATGTCCTTAACAAAGGGTGCATGCACGTATAGGTTGAGCGCGTGTCTTGCGTCTTGTGTTGTGTGCATGCAGGCGTGCGAGTGTTGCGTGCGTGCAAGGGAAAATTTCAATGTTGCATGCATGTGTGCGTACGTGCGTGTGTTCGTGAGTGCATGTGTACATGTCAGTGTTGCACGCCTGCATGCGTACGTGTGTTCGTTATGTGTACGTGTCAGTGTTGCATGCCTCCATACGTGCGTGCCTTGCATGCGTGCATGTCTACGTGCGGGGTGAGGCTACACGTCAGTCGACTGACTTTTTCATCTCTTCACATTAGATTTTCCAGCCATTGGATACGAAATCAAGGGCCTGCAGTTTATCATCAAACTCCACCCCGCTGAGTCGCCAGCCACCACCGGCTGAACCGCTGGCCCGCGCCGCCACGCCGCCCTGCCAACCCCGAAACCACTCCCCACTGCCGGTCCGCCGCCGCACCAGCCATCCCTCTAGGCCCCCTCGCGCTGAGCTTTTTCTCCGGCGATCCCCACCCCATCGCCCAATCAACGCGCGCCCCACCGCCAGCGACTGCTAACGAGAGGTCTCATAACTTTGAGTACCCAACGACCACTAATTTATTACCATTTTTGTCCTTCATATAAGCTGACGGGTGGGCCCTATTGAAGGAAATATGCCCTAGAGGCAATAATGAAGTTGTTAGTTATATTTCCTTATATCATGATAAATGTTTATTATTCATGCTAGAATTGTATTAAACCGGAAACTTAGTACATGTGTGAATATGTAGACAAACTAAGTGTCACTAGTATGCCTCTACTTGATTAGCTTGTTGAATCAAAGATGGTTAAGTTTCCTAGCCATAGACATGAGTTGTCATTTGATTAACGAGATCACATCATTAGAGAATGATGTGATTGACTTGACCCATTCCGTTAGCTTAGATCGTTTAGTATGTTGCTATTGCTTTCTTCATGACTTATACATGTTCCTATGACTATGAGATTATGCAAATCCCAAATACCGGAGGAACACTTTGTGTGCTACCAAATGTCACAACGTAACTAGGTGATTATAAAGGTGCTCTACAGGTGTCTCCAATGGTACTTGTTGAGTTGGCATAGATCGAGATTAGGATTTGTCACTCCGATTCTCGGAGAGGTATCTCTGGGCCCTCACGGTAATGCACATCACTATAAGCCTTGCAAGCAATGCAACTAATGAGTTAGTTGTGAGATGATGCATTACAGAACGAGTAAAGAGACTTGCTGGTAACAAGATTGAGCTAGGTATTGAGATACCGACGATCGAATCTTGGGCAAGTAACATACCGATGAAAAAGGCAACAATGTATGTTGTTATGCGGTTTGACCGAGAAAGACCTTCGTAGAATATGTAGGAACCAGTATGAGCATCCAGGTTTCACTACTGGTTATTGACAGGAGACGTGTCTCGGTCATGTCTACATAGTTCTCGAACCCGTAGGGTCCGCACGCTTAAAGTTCGGCGACAATCGGTATTATGAGTTTATGTGTTTTGATGTACCAAAGGTAGTTCGGAGTCCCGGATGAGATCTGGGACATGATGAGGAGTCTCGAAATGGTCGAGACGTAAAGATCGATATATTGGACGACTATATTCAGACATCGGAAAGGTTCCGAGTGATTCGGGTATTCATCGGAGTACCGGAGAGTTACGGGAATTCGTCGGGGAGTATATCGGCCTTATTGGGCTTTAGGGGAAAGACAGAGAGGAGGCTGCGCCCCCCCCCCCAAGGCCTAGTCCGAATAGGACCAGGGGGAGGGGCGGCGCCCTGCTACCTCTTGAGCTTGCGTTGGTTTTCCCCGAAGAGGAGAGGATGATGCAACAGAGTAGCGTAAGTATTTTCATCAGTTTTTGAGAACCAAGGTATCAATCCAGTAGGAGGCCACGCGCAAGTCCCTTGTACCTACACAACACAAAGAGCTCAACGCAACCAACGCGATTAGGGGTTGTCAATCCCTTCACGGTCACTTACGAGAGTGAGATCTGATAGAGATGATAGATAATATTTTTGGTATTTTTGATATATTGATGCAAAGTGAAAAGTAAAAGGCAAAGTAAAAAAGCATGGAAAAAGTAAAGTGATGGAGATTGATATGATGAGAATAGACCCGGGGGCCATAGGTTTCACTAGTGGCTTCTCTCAAGAGCATAAGTATTCTACGGTGGGTGAACAAATTACTGTTGAGCAAATGACAGAATTGAGCATAGTTATGAGAATATCTAGGCATGATCATGTATATAGGCATCACGTCCGTGACAAGTAGACCAAACGATTCGCATCTACTACTATTACTCCACTCATCGACAGACTATCCAAAGATGCATCTAGAGTATTAAGTTAAGAACAGAGTAACGCTTTAAGCAAGATGACATGATGTAGAGAGATAAATTCATGCAATATGAAATAAACCCCATCTTGTTATCCTCAATGGCAATGATACAATACGTGCCTTGCTGCCCCTTCTGTCACTGGGAAAGGACACCGCAAGATCGAACCCAAAGCTAAGCACTTCTCCCATGGCAAGAACTACCAATCTAGTTGGCCAAACCAAACGGATAATTCGAAGAGACTCTCAAAGATAACCAATCATACATAAAAGAATTCAGAGAAGATTCAAATATTATTCATAGATAGACTTGATCATAAACCCACAATTCATCGGTGTTAAGAAACACACCGCAAAAACAAGATTACATCGAATAGATCTCCACGAGAGAGGGGGAGAATATTGTATTGAGATCCAAAAAGAGAGAAGAAGCCATCTAGCTAATAACTATGGACCCGAAGGTCTGAGGTAAACTACTCACACTTCATCGGAGAGGCTATGATGATGTCGAAGCCCTCTGTGATGACGGCCCTCTCTGGCGGAGCTCCGGAACAGGCCCCAAGATGGGATCTCATGGATCTGAAAAGTTGCGGCGGTGGAATTAGGTTTTGGCTCCGTATCTGTTCGCTTTGAAGTGCGTATATATATAGGAGGAACAAATGCGTCGGTGGAGCTTGGTGGGCCCACGAGGGTGGGGGCGCGCCTGGGGGTGTAGGGCGCGCCCCCCTACCTCGTGCCCACCTCGAAGCTTCCTTGGCGTAGGGTCCAAGTCTCCTGGTCATATTCGGGAAGAAAATCACGTTCCAGAAAGGTTTATTCCGTTTGGACTCCGTTTGATATTCCGTTTCTTTGAAACAATGAAATAGGAAAAAAACAGCAATTTTGGGCTGGGCCTCCGGTTAATAGGTTAGTCCCAAAAATAATAAAAGTGGAAAATAAAGCCCAATATAGTCCAAAACAGTAGATAATATAGCATGGATAAATCAAAAATTATAGATACGTTGGAGACGTATCAGGCATCCCCAAGCTTAATTCCTGCTCGTCCTCGAGTAGGTAAATGATAAAAAGAGAATTTTTTATGCGGAGTGCTACTTGGCATCATTTCGATGCAAATCTTCTTAATTGTGGTATGAATATTCAGATTCAAAAGATTCAAGACAAAAGTTCATATTGACATAAAAATAATAATACTTCAAGCATACTAATAAAGCAATCATGTCTTCTCAAAATAACATGGCCAAAGAAAGTTATCCCTACAAAATCATATAGTCTGGCTATGCTCTAACTTCACCACACAAAGTATTTAAATCATGCACAACCCCGATGACAAGCCAAGCAATTGTTTCACACTACTAGAAAAACCACTACTAATGGCGCACCTAATTTGGCCATTAATGGCGCATCACAGGTGCGCCATTAATAGCACGCCATTAGTAATTTTTACTAATGGCGCACCTCTGGTGCGCCATTAGTATCTGATATACTAATGGCGCACCACCTGGTGCGCCATTAGTATATGCCAGGTGCGCCATTAGTATGCCTCCCGAGGGCATGTATACCAGTGCTTTGGCATACTAATGGCGCACCACCTCTGGATCGCCATTAGTAATCACAGATACTAATGGCGCACCACCTCTGATCGCCATTAGTAACACGGCATACTAATGGCGCACTACCCAGTGATGCGCCATTAGTATGCATCGTCATACTAATGGCGCACTGTCATGTGATGCGCCATTAGTATGAATATTAGGTTTTTTATTTTTTATTTTCTGTTTTTGCACAGGTTACAAAATGTATAATTTGACAAAATCTAGACAGCACACATCAACAATAGATTCATCAAATACAATAGAAGATTAGTCTTTGAATATAATTCATCATATTAGTCTCCGAATACAATTCATCATATTAGTCTCCAAATTGAAAAGACCGAACAAAGATAGAACATTATATTACAAGTCTCGAGACCCCGAGTAGCGAGTTTGTCTTCACATTACAAGTCGATATCGATCATCTAAACTACCATCACATAGAAGAGAGCTGCGGTCATCACGATGAGCATCATCACGATGAAACTCGTCTTCATCCGGTTCCTCCAACGCTCCTCCCTCTCCCGCTAGATAGTGGGCGTATCTAGATTCGGCCTCGGCCCTAGTGGTGTACCTTTGTAACTGTTACCGCTGAATCGATGAACCTGTCTCCGACACTCCTCCCACCATCGTAGACTCAGGAACCTTACCCTTGTACACGACATACGTCGGCATCGCTATGCACTAGCCAAACGAAGCGTTAGTACCAATTCACGCACAATACATAAGCAATATATAAGTATGCAATGAACGATCGGAAGAAAAAGCAAGACATTAATAGCATCGATTACATCTAAGTTGAACGAATCTCAAACCAAAGAGACATACTACAAGTTCATTAAAGTTTAATTACAACATGAGCCAATCGATGTTTGAGAACTAGACAACTCGACTCAAGGGACGGAGCATGGATGAAGCCGCCGTCTATCGTGGGAGTCATGAAAGAACGGCGTTGTCATCCTGCATTTGTAGCATTGTGTCGATGTCACCGTTGTTAGACGGTTTATTTCGAGGTAGAACTGCCCCGAGGTACGGACATCTTGATGGATGATTTCCGCAAACTCCGATCGGATGCGAAAGAATTCTTGTCGAGGTCCGCGTCTGGATTGCCGACACGCTCGCGGCCCAATCTTGAGTTTACTCGGTAGCGAAGTTGATGATGGTCCCGCACGATCGCCCGCATGTGATGGATGGCGTAGTAGGCACCCTTCGACGCCAGCGGCTGCTTGACGCAGCGTAACATCGTATTGTGGGAGAACACGTGCTTGCCGTGCTTTCACGAATAGGCCTGGTGAAGGTGCCTCCAGATTTGGTGTAGCCGGGAGAACATCATCAAGAACCTTCTTGACATTTGTGTAGTCTACGTTCGATGACGGTCCGGTCGAAATCGTGGCCATGGAATATTTGGGGCTTAGGAGGATGGCGTGCAACGTGTGTCACTGCAGAAAACACGGAATGTTAAAAGAAAACGATCGAAATGTAAGAATTCATATGTTACGGGCGGTTGAGGGAGGACTTACTCGGGAAAGTAAGGCACGAGGAAGTTATCCTTATCTTGGTTTGCGAATGACGCCTTGAGGTAAGAACTTCGCGACTTGCGGTCCCAGCGCTGCCCAAGATCTTGGCACGCATGTAGAAGGGGTCAACTATCACGATGTCCGGGGTCTTGTCGCGAATGATCCGCATCTCCATACTCAGCGAAAATAGCGAGCGAAGGTGTAGTGCAGCGGATGAAGGTTCAACATAGCGTGGATGTCATCAAAACGCAGGACGATCGTACACCCGATGGAGTTATCCACAAAGCCCTTGCCCTCGGCACCTTGGCCGCGAAACCGGGTATGCCACATCCTTCTCCACGAGGCGCTGCTTCTCCAAAGAAAGAACACCGTCATGCAGACTCCGCATAGCACCGGTTGCAGCATTGAGCATATTTGTCGGTAGCATCGCCCTACCCGCCACATGCACCCTCCTCGAGATATCCTGCGGTGAAGGTGGCCCGTCCTGAGCACGGATCGTACTCGGTGTCGGCTGGCTCGCACCCTTCTTAGTCTTTCTTTTGCGTGCCTTCTTCTTCTCCTGTAATGGGACCGAGTTTTGCTCACAGACCGCCTTCTTGAGTGTGTTGGGGCTGATAATATTTAGCACCTCGCCTACGAGGCTCGGTGAAGTCGGCAGTGGGGCGTCTCTCGAGAGCTGAGCGCCGACGGCGCTGTTGCAACTTGGCTTCTCCAGCACGAGCTAGATCGCACACGTCTTTTGTTGGGTTTGGTTCTTGAGAAGGAGGCCCCATGAAGTCGCCATCGCACCCATGCTCGGCAAAGTACTTGATCGGCGTTGTCAAATGTATCATAGTCGTCGTCGTAAATCGTTGTTCGATCCCGTGCCATATGCATGTTTGGATCCATGGCATAGGGATGTCCGCACCGTTCTGGCGGTCTTGCCATGGGGCCGACTTGGCGCGCCACGACTGGCGGTGTTGTCTTTGGGGTGGTGTCCCCGCCCCAAATGAATCTGCTCTTCGCCAAAGCAGGGCCAGCTCAGGCGCGCCGAGGGTCATCACGTCATCATCGTCGGCCCCGACGGGTCGATTCGGAGGTAACAAGTCGCCGCAGCCTGGCAGCACCAACCAGTTGAACCCTAAACAAGTTGGGTGGCATCTGGTACCGTGGAACAAGGGTTGCCGGTTGAGCGATTTTTCCTTGGCGACATCGACCAACTCGTTGTTCACGAAGTGGAGGAGAGTGCACGAACGTCGGCGGTGCCCTGCGAAAACATGTAGGGCGTCGAGGATGCCCATCAAAGGCAAGGAGATGAAGTCCTCGGCGAGAGAGCAGTTAGTTACCGTGATGATGGCGTCGAGCTCGGCTAATGTAGAGGCACCGCCAACGGCGGCGCGCAGCTGACGGAGGGGCCGCTTGCTGCAGAGGTGCCGGCGGCGTACACCCGGTGCATTAAGCTCCGTGCGGCGTCGGAGACACCAATGCCGCCTCGCCGGAGGCACCAATAGCCCGCCATCGCATTATGCGAGTTGCTGGCCGTGAAGCTAGGAATCGGGCGGCCCTGTTGGCGCCCGCAATCCACGCACTCAACCCGAGATCAAGGTAGGCACAAGGGCGGTGATCGCCGCTCCGAGTCGTTGTTCCACTTGCTCTTGGACAATCTCCGAATCCGCGCCACCGTGCCTTGAGTTCTTGAACCTCTCGCGCTGGCTTTCGAGCTGGTCTTTTCTCCTTCCGCACACCAGCGTATAGTATGACCCCATTTTGTCGACAAGCCTTTGCCGCCACACGACCAGCTGACGTCGGCTTACTGAGCTTATCCTTGTTCTTCATTACATTCAACCCCCTATTTAGAGTGGTGTCCCAAGGGTTGCTCTGAGTCGACCCCGCGCTACTGCTTTCAGTCGCCTGCGGAAGGAATGTGAACCATTTAGAAATTCGGCTTCATTAATTAGAATGCAACCATATGGAGCTAATTACGTGGGGGTGTATTCCTTACCAGAACAAGCTCAAGCTGCCTGGTCTTCGGATCCGTGGTAAGCTCCTTTGTTTTCGGTCCTTCTTGTACCGGGCCCTGACAAAGTTCCTGGTCTGCTTGTCACCGTATGTATCGAAGAGGGCGGTAGGCCTTGCTCGCACGGTCCGCCTCCTCCTTGTCCCATATAGGCTCCGCCACTCTGTAACCGCCGGGACCGAGTGTGTGTTCCCCTATGTTCAGCTCCGCATTTGTTTCCCCACTCACTTGATTGGGAGCTTGCGGTGCTCGAGCAATTGATCTTGAAGTCGTTGTAGTCATCTTGGTGATCGAAGGATTTTCTCCTTGATCTTGATAACTCTCACCTTTCTCGATCATTCTCTTCACATTGCTTTTCCAAGTAGACAGGGCCTTGCTCATCTTCGTGAGGGCAGCATTGTTCACTTTATTCCCTTTGAGGCTTGTGTTTTCAAATTCAGCGGGAACTTGTATCGTTCGTGCAGCTTCGTGAAGAGGAGGTTGCGCAAATTCCCTCGGTCGGGATGCCTCGGGTTCTCGGTGTTGATTGAGGCGGTGCTCGGACAATGCACCCGAGCTGAAGCGAGTACCCTTGACTATTCGTTCGGGCGCCG
Source organism: Aegilops longissima (assembly GCA_021605205.1). NCBI lineage: Eukaryota > Viridiplantae > Streptophyta > Magnoliopsida > Poales > Poaceae > Aegilops > Aegilops longissima. The sequence continues at coordinate 200,613,465 of CM038677.1, read as the reverse complement.
TTGGATTCCGTTGGAGTCCACTTGATAACTTCCTCCTTGAGGGTGCGGAGCACGATCGGGCGCCAGTCCTTCCGTTGCCTCTTGGTTGGCTGCCATCGTCGCGCGCCGCCATCATCGATGGTGGCATCCTCGGCGGCACCATCGGTGGTGGCATCGGTGTGGTCATCCTCGGCGGCACCATCCGTGGTCTTAGGATCGGTGGGGAAGCGGCGGCCTCATACAAGTGAGGTTGTTCCTCCATCTTCCGGGACAGCTCCTGAATGCCTTGCCGTCTCAACCCCGGCCTCATCGTTGTGGGCCATGTTTCTCTCTAAATAGAAACAAAGTTTGGTAAAAAGTTGGTTATTGTCAAGGAACAAGATCTCTAAGTTGACCAAATAACCTAATTCTCGAGGAATGTCGCCAAAAGTTGGTTATTGTCAAGGAACAATTGAGAGATGTTTGTGATATTGCCTAGGTGTTTTGGGATAGAACACATTAGTGTGTTGTTGCTAAGGTCCAAGTCCACGTTCTCGGGGTAACCTAGTTCTTGAGGGTGTGTCTAGAAAGTTCACTCTTCTTTTTAGAAGACAAGCGTCTGAAATGGTATTGCCTTTCCTTAATTTGTACTATTTTTCATTGTGCTGAATACTTATGTGGGTGAGTGTATCTGTAATTACTTTTTACTACACATGCAGGTGTTCAAACACATGTCAAGCAAGGGTGTCTGAGTGTGTGAATAAAATACTAAACTAATCCAACCACTAAAGCAAATTAATTTTTATTTCGTTGAGAATCGGGCACCTTCTAGGTCAAGAAAATTGGGCATGACCTTTGCTAATTTTCTTGACCTAGGAGTGCCCCATTCTCAACCAAACGGAAATTAATCAACGTTTCAGGAGAAAGGGTCATTTTAGAAGATCACAAGTAGCAGCAGCATCACTTGACAAAATCACAACTAGCAGCAGATCACAAGTAGTACAACAGCCTTTATTTACACAAAAATATCAACGTTTGCAACAGTAAGGTAAGATGCTTAAGTCCAGCACTCCAGCCTTTATTTACACAAAAATATCAACGTTTGCAACAGGTAAGGTAAGATTCACACTCTACCAAGTCATTCAATACGGGATATATAGTCACACCATGGTGACATAAAGGCTTTAACTGAATAAAGGTTGCGATGTCGACTTTTCTTCCTACAAACCCAACAAATAACAAAGTCGACAAGGATACTAGATTGGTTGTGCTGTCATTGATCATCTCTGCCTTTTTCTAGTTCTTTTCAAACTAACTAAATTATATTTGCTACTAATATGCACAATAAAATTACACACCAAATGTTCCCCACGTTCCTCTTATAGCCACATGGCAAAAAATGTAGAAAAAGAAGTCTCTAAAAGATCAAGACAAATGCATACATACAAGACAAACGTGGGAAACTTACCATCAGTGGCATGTCAACTCTAATTTGTCATGTGCAAACATATTAAAGTTGACATAAAAGCAATAACAATAAAAATCACAGCCTCTGCATTAAAGATGAATGACGGAGCAGTAAAAATGGTCGAATCTTACAGTGAAATCACAACTTATTTCAAAATCACAGCCTCTGCTTCACACCCAAAGATAAAAGAGGACTATCTATAAAAATGCTCTGGGTGTTCCTCTCAGTTGCAGCAAAAACTTAAGCCAAGGATTGCCAGTAGCATTGTTATGAGGAGCAAACTTAAGACAATTATCCATTCGAATTCACTCCAACACGAGGCATGGGCTACAGCAGCAACAGTTGTAGTACTAGTTCTACAATAAATCATATTATCCCCACTTAATTTCAAAGAAGGCATATTCGGGACTTGAAAACATCGAGAGAGGACTGGCATCGGCTAGTCAAAGATCCAGCAAGTACACATGGATCCATATACCCAACCAATCCAATTCATCATTGCTAATACAAGACCACTCATGGACTAATTTAAAGATCAGTACCATTAGAAGAGAATTAAGTCGATTTGTTAAGCTACAGCAGAACCAGTCGTAGTACAAGATTAGATCAAATTAGTATCCCCTACGAATTTCAAGAAAGGTACATTTTGGGGCTTGAAAACATCGGTAAGGACTGGTACTTGGTGTCTATAGAATCCAATTGAAAATTCCTCAAGTACATTAAACTCCTACGGTAAAGACAAATATCCATTCGAATCCATTCCAACATGATGCATGATCTACAGCAGAAACAGTTGTACCCCTACAATAAATCAAATTATTCTCTACGAATTTCAACCAGGGCACATTCTGGGACTTGAAAGCACCAAAAGGACTGCACAGTAGTCAAGAACATCCAAAGCAAGTACCCATCGATCCACACATCCAAGATATCATTGCTAATACAGTACTACTACTAGTAAAGTACTACTGATCCTCGAGTTAACAAGAAAATGAGAGGAGGGGAGGGGAGGAGGGGAGGAGGAGGGGAGCTCACGGGGTGGTGGTGCTCGGCGACGGTGGTGTGGACGGGCGGCGTCCGGGCGGCGGGGTCGCGTCGAGGCGTCGCTGGGCGGGTCGAGGTGCGGAGCGGCGTCGGGCGGGTCGAGGCGGCGGGCGGCGGGCAGCGTCAGGCGGAGTCGGGCGGCGTCCGGGCGGAGGGTCGCGTCGAGGCGGCGCTGGCGTGGGTCGCGTCAGGCGGCGTCAGGGCAGCGCCCGGGCGGCGGGTCGAGGCCGAGGCGGCGGGCAGCGCCGAGGTGGCGGGACGGTGGCGACGAGGGCGGCGGGCGAGGGAGAGGGAAGGCGAGGAGAGGCGAGGGGCGAGGGCGAGGCAGGTCGGGCGGCGGGCGGTGGATCGAGAGGAGAGGGAATGGCGAGGGGAGAGGGAAGGGGGATCGGGCGAAGGGGAGGGCAGGGGATCGGGCACAATACTAATGGCGCACCTCACCGTGGTGCGCCATTAGCATGTCCATACTAATGGCGCACCTCACCGTGGTGCGCCATTAGTATTTTTTTATTTCAACTCGAGCCAACAGGTTATGTACTACTGAACTTATCCACGTCAAGCCCACTCTACTAGCTTGACTGGTCAGCAGCCAGTTCACACCAGAGGTCTGGGTCGACTCCTGTGCTCCACAAATTTTTTAGCATTTAAAAGCTGTTTGATACTTATTTATGTTTAAATATGTTCAAACTTGTTTAAATAATAACAGTAATATTTTTTATAAGACAGTAGCATTTAAAAGCTGTTTGATACTTATTTTTTATAAGGCGGTGCTTGAGGTGCGGGGGTCATGGCGGTTGAGTAGGGGAATCGAGGTGCGGGGGTTTGTGGCGGCGGCAGTGGACTGGGGTGCTCGGCGAGGGGGACGGATCTGGCGAGGTGGGATAGCGATCGAGATGGAGGGATCGAGGTGGGCTCCACAAAATTTTTTAGCATTTAAAAGCTGTTTGATACTTATTTGTGTTTAAATATGTTCAAACTTGTTTAAATAATAACAGTAATATTTTTTTATAAGACAATAGCATTTAAAAAGCTGTTTGATACTTATTTTTTTATAAGGCGGTGCTGGGTGCGGGGGTGCGCGGCGGCCGGTGGATCTGGGGGTGCTCGGCGTGAGGGGGACCGGATCTGGCGAGGTGGGATAGCGATCGAGATGGAGGGGATCGAGATCGAGTGTCCATGAAATTTAAAAATATTCATGATAGTTCAAAAGTACCCATGAAATACAATCGAGAAATGGAGGCTACGATTTAAATACAATCGATCTTAGCTAGCTATCTGTTCACAATCTTCTTGCCCTTCTTTTTCGCAAATGGAGTTCTTACGTGGAGCAGACGTCCTTTAGGTAGGGTGGTCCTGCTTCTTCTTGTGGTGTATGCTGCTACTTCATCATCGTCGTCATGTTCGATCCTCGGTCGCCGTACTTGTCGAAGTCTTGCTCATTGGCTACTCCATCCATTCCGATGATCTTCCTTTTGCCTCTCCTCCGACAACACGACGGGCTTTGGCGGGTCGGTAATGAAGAAGCATTGGTCCACTTGGGAAGCCAGTACCCATGGCTCATTTTTCAAGGTGACGTTTATGCCCATGATCTTGATTTGGCCGGGTATAACCATGGTGGTGAAATACCGGTCTTCTTTTATGACGTTCTTGGCCCATCGACACGGAACATCGGGACCTTCTCTCGGCGTAGCTCAGCTCCCAGATCTCCTCGATCCTTCCGTAGTATATGTCCTTGTCGTTACGGTGTAGGATTCCATCGTTACCCGGAGTTCGATAACCATCGCTCTTCATGTCCTTGGCCTCGGTGTAGAATGTGTAGCCGTTGATATCGTGCGCCTCATAGGTCATCGAGGTTGTGCTCGGCGCCTGTGATAAGGCGAATATGAGTTGTTCTTCCGCGGAAGAATCCTCATGTAAAGGGTAATGACGAAGCTTATGCTTGAACCAACGCGTGAAACATGAGTTGTGCTCTTTGAGTGTATCTCCGTCATCCTCTGTTGGCCTCGGTCATTGTACGTCTTTTAATAAAGGTTTTGTGCTCTACCACCCAAGGATCGACCACGTCTATGTGTTGTTGCGCGACTAGGTTTGCTCTTTCAAAGTCGGCGAGTCGACCCTCGAAGTCGACATGCATTTCGCGGCGACCCTCACGGTGACCCCATCCAGCGAGCCTGCCGAGGTGCTGCTGACGGGCAGACCAGCGGGGTTCTCGATGCCTAGATAATTCGTGCGATGGAGATGCACTCTTGATCGAAAGCCCCTGGCTATGCTTCCTTCGGGCGTGACATGTTGCGAACGTATCCTTTGATGACACCATTCATCCTTTCGAGCGGCATCATGCTGTGCAGGAACGTCGCCCGAGTTGGATGATATCCTCCACTATATGGACCAGCAGATGCAGCATAGCGTCGAAGAATGCGGGCAGGAAGTACATCTCAAGCTCGCATAGTATCACCACGATCTCTTCCTGTAGCCTTCGAGTTGCCTCACGCCAATCGACTTCCGAGATGGCGTCGAAGAAGTTGCATAGGCCAAATAGCGTTTCACGAACGTGCGCGTCCATGATCCCACAGATTGCAACCGGAAGTATCTGCGTCATCGACGCGTGATGTCGTGAGACTTCATCCCGCTGAACTTCGCTTCACTGGGTCTAGGTATCTGCTTATCTTCCCGCATAACCGTAAGGAAGTTTTACTCCTAGGAGGCAGGTGAAAAACTGCTCGATCTCCTCCTAACTTAGAGTGAAGCACGCGGGAGGGTAGTCATTTCCGGTCTTCTTGGCCTTTTGCCTTTGCGGCGACTTTACGTGTCCTGCTTCATCCTCATCATCATCATCATCATCATCATCATCATCATATATAGCGTGAAGCTCCTGCACGATGCCCATTGATTTCAAGTCTGCCCTTGCTTTCGGCCCATCTTTGGTCCTCTCGGCATGTTGAGCAGGGTACCAAGCGGACTCTACACGTTCTTCGTGATATGCATGACATCAAGGCTGTGAGGCACACGGTGGATCTTCGATCGGCAAGTCCCGAAAACAGACCTTGTTTTCCATACCTTCAAGCAGCGGCTCTGGCGCCTTTCGCTTCTTTCCCGGCTCTGGCGCCTTTTGCTTCTTTCCCGGCAGTGGGCAGTCTTTCCAATTTTTCAACAGCTTGTCTATTTCCTCGCCGCTCCTCGTACACGGCCCTTTTCGGGGTTCGGTTTCACCATCGAACAGATCCTTGCGTTTCCTCCACGGGTCATCGTCGCGAAGCCACCTTCGATGTCCCATGAACACGGTTTTCGAAGACCCGGGATCTCTATCTAGCCGGCGATACGTTGTGTCATCCATGCACCTTACGCATCCGAAAAATCCGTGGACTACCTGCCCCGCGAGATATCCGTAATCGAGATAGTCGTGCACCGTCGTGGCGGTCAAAGGCTCTCATAGGGAAATATTCTTTCTCTGCGGCGTCCCCACGTATTGGCTGGCGTTTTCCACAGCGTGTCAAGCTCCTCTTTCAGCAGCCCCGTGATACATATTGATGTCGTTCCTGGTTGTTTCGCCCTTCAATTAGCATACTCATGTGAATGTACTTCCTCTTCATGCACAACCAGGGGATGGTTGTACATCCACACAAACACAGGCCGGTGCTATGTGTGCTTCTCGGCTGCCAAGCGGATTGCCTCCATCGGTGCTCGCGCCCAGACGATGTTCCTTGATCGTTCCCAAATTCCGAGTCTTGAAGTTCAACGCTTGCCACTGGCTCGCATCCTTAGGGTGACTCAGCATCTTGTCTTTTTTATCTATCTCCGGATCATTTGCGTCATCTTCTCGCTTCTTCTCCTCCCTATCCGTGTGCCAACGCAGGAGCTTTGCTACCTTAGGGTCCGCGAAATAGCGCTGCAGACGAGGAGTGATCGGAAAGTACCACACCACTTTTCGAGGAGCTTTCTTCCTCTTCTTGTATCGAGTGACGCCGCACACCGGACATATGGTAGACTCCGTGTGCTCGTCCCGATAAATGATGCAATTGTTCATGCACACATGGTATTTCACGTCGCGTAAATCGAGAGGACACACGATTTTCTTCGCCTCCTCAAACTGGTCGGGCACTTGTTCCCCTTGGGAAGACGTTCGTGCGAATGACATGTTCTCGTCGAAGCATCGTCGGTCATTTTGTGTTTTACCTTCATCTCGAGCCATGGCGTTACTTTCAAAGCGGTATCCTCGGGCCTGCATCCTTCATACAATGGAGTAACGCGTCTAACTCAAGTTGATCCATCTTGGCTTTCTCTCGGGCGGCAGCTCTTGCGTTATCCGTGCGCTTGAGAAGCAGCTCTTGAATATGAGGGTCCTGCACCCAGCCCATCGATGGTCCAGCGTAAATGCGCTCCTCCGCATCATCATCTTCATGATCATGCCCGTCGCCTGCTCCGCATCTTCCTCATCATCATGTCCTGCATCTTCTACATGATGATCGTATACAACATCACGATCGTGATCATCTCCTGAGGATTCTTCGTCTTCTCGCCCGCCGAGCCGCGGTGGTTATCTTGCTGCCCTTCCTCATTTCTTGCCGGCCCGCATGGGCGACTTCGTAGTCATCTTCATCACCTTGCCACCGATAGCCATCCATGAAACCACGCAACAGCAGGTGGTCCCGCACCTGCCGGAATCCGGTCCGCAATAAGGCTCTTGACTTGCATCTTCGACACGGACATCTTATCTCCGTCTCGTTCTTTTGAAGCATCTCGGCCTTCGCGGACCTCAAAAACCTATTCACGATGCCTTCGGTCATCGTGCGGACCATGGTCGCCAACGGGGTAGAGCAAAACGATATTTTAGAACCAAACAAAAATTTGGCATGACTTTCCCTAAAAATAGGACCAAAAGAATGCTTAATGCCAAAATTCTGCTTGAACGGAAATGAATCAACATTCCGCAAAATATTGGCAACTATCGCATTTCAAATACCGTACACCTCCAAACACAAACACATATGCAACACCACAAACATATGCAACACCACGAACATACATAGATCTAGCTAGGCCGTAAAAAGTGCATGTGCACATTGTTGTAGGGAGAACAACCTAAATATAGCTTCCCCCCTTACTTACCTATTAAAACAAGGTAATTTAACCACTTAATTTGAATGAATCTATGGTGGAAATGAGGTGAAAAGAGGAGGCACCGAGACAAGGAGGAGGTGGAGAGAATGAAGTGGGGAGAAAGTGAGTGTGTGGGTAGGAGAGGCTGTCCCAAATATCTTGTTGCTGCCCACTTACTAATGGCGCACCTCTTGCATGGTGCGCCATTAGTAGTTACAACTACTAATGGCGCACTTAAGCAGGATGCGCCATTAGTATGTTTGGATAGGCGCACTAGTTCAAAAAAAAAATTCTATACTAATGGCGCACCCACTGACTGGTGCGCCATTAGTAGTTACAACTACTAATGGCGCACTTGGGCAGGATGCGCCATTAGTATGTTTGGACAGGCGCACTAGTTATAAAAAATTGATACTAATGGCGCACCCATTGCAAGGTGCGCCATTAGTAGTTTAAAATCTAATGGCGCATCAGAAGGTGGTGCGCCATTAGTATATACTAATGGCGCACCATCTTTCTGGTGCGCCATTAGTGTCAATCCCATCTATAGCCCTTTTTCTAGTAGTGTCATACTCTAACTTTTTCAAAACTTTTTCGATCTTCATGCAATACATGAGCGTGAGCCATGGATATAGCACTATATGTGGAATAGAATGGTGGTTGTGGAGAAGACAAAAAGAGGGGAAGATAGTCTCACATCAACTAGGCGTATCAACAGGCTATGGAGATGCCCATCAATAGATATCAATGTGAGTGAGTAGGGATTACCATGCAACAGATGCACTAGAGCTATAAGTATATGAAAGCTCATCAAAAGAAACTAAGTGGGTGTGCATCCAACTTGCTTGCTCACGAAGACCTAGGGCAATTTTGAGGAAGCCCATCATTGGAATATACAAGCCAAGTTCTATAATGAAGAATTCCCACTAGTATATGAAAGTGACATAACGAGAAACTCTCTATCATGAAGATCATGGTGCTACTTTGAAGCACAAGTGTGGTAAAAGGATAGTAACATTATCCCTTCTCTCTTTTTCTCTCATCATTTTTTTTATTTTTCTCTCTTTTTTATGGCCTCTTTTTTTTCGTCCGGAGTCTCATCCCGACTTATGGGGGAATCATAGTCTCCATCATTATTTCCTCACTTGGGACAATGCTCTAAAAATGATGATCATCACACTTTTATTTTTCTTACAACTGAACAATTACAACTCGATACTTAGAAAAAATATGACTCTATATGAATGCCTCCGTGTGTATCGGATATGCAATGAATCAAGAGTGACATGTATGAAAGAATTATGAACGGTGGCTTTGCCACAAATACGATGTCAACTACATGATCATGCTAGGAATATGACAATGATGGAGCGTGTCATAATAAACGGAACGGTGGCAAGTTGCATGGCAATATATCTCGGAATGGCTATGGAAATGCAATGATAGGTAGGTATGGTGGCTGTTTTGAGGAAGGTATATGGTGGGTGTATGATACCGGCGAAAGTTGTGCGGTATTAGAGAGGCTAGCAATGGTGGAAGGATGGGAAAAAGTGCGTATAATCCATGGACTCAACATTAGTCATAAAGAACTCATATACTTGTTGCAAAAATCTAGAAGTTATCAAAGCAAAGTATTACGCGCATGCTCCTAGGGGGATAGATTGGTAGGAAAAGGCCATCGCTCGTCCCCGGCTGCCACTCATAAGGAAGACAATCAATAAATAAATCATGCTCCGACTTCATCACATAACGGTTCACCATACGTGCATGCTACGGGAATCACAAACTTTAACACAAGTATTCTTTAAATTCACAACTACTCAACTAGCATGACTCTAATATTACCATCTTTATATCTCAAAACAATTATCAAGCCTCATTCTTTTCTTAGTATTCAACGCACTCAAAAGAAAGTTTCACAAATCTTGAACACCAAGCATACTATTATTAAGCAAATTACCATGTTATTAAGAATCTCAAAATAATTTAAGTGAAGAATGAGAGATCTATAGTTTCTTTAAAACAATCCACCACCGTGCTCTAAAAGATCTAAGTGAAGCACATAGTGCAAAATTATAACGCTCAAAAGATATAAGTGAAGCACATAGAGTATTCTATCAAATTCCAATTCATGTATGGCTCTCTCAAAAGGTGTGTACAGAAAGTATGATTGTGGCACACTAACAAACAAAGACACAAATAATACAAGACGCTCCAAGCAAAACACGTATCATGTTGGTGAATAAAAATATAGCTCCAAGTATATTACCGATGGAAGTAGACGAAAGAGGGGATGCCTTCCGGGGCATCCCCAAGCTTTGACTTTTTGGTGTCCTTAGATTATCATGGGGGTGCCATGGGCATCCCCAAGCTTAGGCTCTTGCCACTTCTTGTTCCATAATCCATCAAAAGAATTCACCCAAAACTTGAAAACTTCACAACACAAAACTCAATAGAAATATCGTGAGCTCCGTTAGAGAAAGAAAACAAAAAACCACTTCAAGGTACTGTAATGAACTCATTCTTTATTTATATTGGTGTTAAACCTACTGTATTCCAACTTCTCTATGGATTATAAAATATTTTACTAGCCATAGATTCATCAAAATAAGCAAACAACACACGAAAAACAGAATCTGTCAAAAACAGAACAGTCTGTAGCAATATGTAACTAACGCAAACTTCTGGAAACCAACAAATTCTACCAAAATTGGACGACCTATAAAATTTGTTTATTGATCAGAAGAAATTGGAATCAGTATTTTATCACGTTCTGATGATTTTTAACAATTCGGGCACTGAACGCAAAGTTTCTGGAAATTACAGCAAGATCAAATAACTATCATCCAAGAAGATCCAATAGGTCTAACTTGGCACAAACACTAATTAAAACATAAAACCACATCCAAACTGAAGGTAGATTGATTATTTATTGCTAACCATCAAGGATAAATATTGAGTTGTCTCCCAACAAGCGCTTTTCTTTAAAGCCTTTTTAGCTAGGCATGATGATTTCAATGATGCTCACAAAAAGATGAGAATTGAAACATAAAGAGAGCATCATAAAACATGTGACAAACACACTTAAGTCTAACATACTTCCTATGCATAGGCATATTATAGGCAAACAAATTATTGTAGCAAGCAAAAACTAGCATATGCAAGGAAACGGAAAGGAACAATAGCAATATCAACATAACTAGAGGTAATTTAGTAACATGAAAATTTCTATAACCATATTTTCCTCTCTCATAATAATTACATGTAGGATCATAAGAAAATTCAACAATATAGCTATCACATAAAATATTCTCAATACGATCCACATGCATGCGAAGTTGACACTCTTACAAAATAGTGGGATTATCATTAACTAAAGTTGTGATTTCTCCAAGCCCACTTTTATAAAAAAAATCATAAGATTGAATGTTATCCAAATATGTGGGATCTAAAGTTTACACTCTTCCAAACCCACTTTCAATATTATTGAAAACACTATTATCAATCTTATATTCATCATGGGGTTTAAATAAATTTTCAAGATCATAAGAAGAATCTCCCCAATCATGACTATTGGACATAGCAAAACTAGCATCCCCAAGCTTAGGGTTTTTCATATTATTAGCATAATTTACATCAATATAACTTATAATAAAATCATTGCAATCATGCTTTTTATTCAAAGATCTATCGTGAAGCACTTCATCACAATTTTCAGATTTACGGATTTCAGGCAAAAGCTTATAAAGATAATCTAGTGCATCCAAATCACTAGGAATTGGTTCATCATGATTGGATCTCTTAAAAAGATTGACAAGGGGATGAGGATCCATAGATATTATCTTCTCTGTTTAGGAATAAATACACAACTATTTCAACCAAGCGAGCAAACGAGCCAAGTAAGACATCAAGGCAAAAGAAAAGACGAACAGAAAAGAGAGGGCGAATAAAACAGAAAGGGTGAAGTGGGGGAGAGGAAAACGAGAGGAAAATGGAAACTAATGTAATGCAAGAGATAGGGATTGTGATGGGTACTTGGTATGTTGACTTTTGTGCAGAGTCCCCGGCAACGGCGCCAGAAATTCTTCTTGCTACCTCTTGAGCTTGCGTTGGTTTTCCCCGAAGAGGAGAGGATGATGCAGAAGAGTAGCGTAAGTATTTCCCTCAGTTTTTGAGAACCAAGGTATCGATCCAGTAGGAGGCCACGCGCAAGTCCCTCGTACCTACACAACACAAAGAGCTCAACGCAACGAACGTGATTAGGGGTTGTCAATCCCTTCACGGTCACTTACGTGAGTGAGATCTGATAGAGATGATAGATAATATTTTTGGTATTTTTGATATAGAGATGCAAAGTGAAAAGTAAAAGGCAAAGTAAAAAGCAAGGCAAAAGTAAAGTGATGGAGATTGATATGACGAGAATATACCCGTGGGCCATAGGTTTCACTAGTGGCTTCTCTCAAGAGCATAAGTATTCTACGTTGGGTGAACAAATTACTGTTGAGCAATTGATAGAATTGAGCATTGTTATGAGAATATCTAGGCATGATCATGTATATAGGCATCACGTCCGTGACAAGTAGACCGAAACGATTCTGCATCTACTACTATTACTCCACTCATCGACCGCTATCCAGCATGCATCTAGAGTATTAAGTTAAGAACAGAGTAACGCTTTAAGCAAGATGACATGATGTAGAGAGATAAATTCATGCAATATGAAATAAAACCCATCTTGTTATCCTCGATGGCAACGATACAATACGTGCCTTGCTGCCCCTTCTGTCACTGGGAAAGGACACCGCAACATCGAACCCAAAGCTAAGCACTTCTCCCATGGCAAGAACTACCAATCTAGTTGGCCAAACCAAACGGATAATTCGAAGAGACTTGCAAAGATAACCAATCATACATAAAATAATTCAGAGAAGATTCAAATATTATTCATAGATAGACTTGATCATAAACCCACAATTCATCGATCTCAACAAACACACCGCAAAAAGAAGATTACATCGAATAGATCTCCACGAGAGAGGGGGAGAACAGTGTATTGAGATCCAAAAAGAGATAAGAATCCATCTAGCTAATAACTATGGACTCGAAGGTCTGAGGTAAACTACTCACACTTCATCGGAGAGGCTATGATGATGTAGAAGCCCTCCGTGATGACGGCCCTCTCTGGCGGAGCTCCAGAACAGGCCCCAAGATGGGATCTCATGGATACAGCAAATTGCGGCGGTGGAATTAGGTTTTTGGCTCTGTATCTGTTCGTTTGGGGGTACGTAGATATATATAGGAGAAAGAAGTACGCCGATGGAGCTTCAGTGGGCCCACGAGGGTGTGGGCGCGCCCTACACCTACCTCGTGCCCACCTTGAAGCTTCCTTGGCGTAGGGTCCAAGTCTCCTGGGTCATATTCGGGAAGAAAATCACGTTCCAGAAAGGTTTATTCCGTTTGGACTCCGTTTGATATTCCGTTTCTTCGAAACACTGAAATAGGCAAAAAACAGCAATTCTGGGCTGGGCCTCCGGTTAATAGGTTTGTCCCAAAAATAATAAAAGTGGAAAATAAAGCCCAATATAGTCCAAAATAGTAGATAATATAGCATGGAGCAATCAAAAATTATAGATACGTTGGAGACGTATCACGCACCCTCCTTCCTTCTCTTCTCTTTTCCCTTTCCTTGTCTCCTACTCCTACAACATGGAAGTGGAGGAATCCTACTCCCAATGGGAGTAGGACTCGCCAGGGCGCACCATAGTAGAGGGCCGGCCCTCCCCCTCCTCCACTCCATTATATATGGGGGAGGGGGCATCCCTAGACACACAAGTTGATCATTGATCTCTCTTAGCCATGTGTGGTGCCACCCTCCACCATAATCCACCTCGGTTATATTGTAGCGGTGCTTAGGTGAAGCCCTGCGTCGGTAACTTCATCAACACCGTCACCACGCCATCGTGCTGACGAAGCTCTTCCCCGAAGCTCTACTGGATCGTGAGTTCGCGGGACGTCATCGAGCTGAACGTGTGCTGAACGTAGAGGTGTCGTACGTTCGGTACTGAGGATTGGTCGATTGTGAAGACGTACGACTACATCAACCGCATTGTCATAACGCTTCCGCTTACGGCCTACGAGGGTACGTAGACGACACTCTCCCCTCTCGTTGCTATGCATCACCATGTTCTTGCATGTGCGTAGGAATTTTTTTGAAATTACTACGTTCCCAAATAGTAGCATCCGAGCCAGGTTTATGCGTAGATGTTATATGCACGAGAAGAACACAAGTGAGTTGTGGGCAATACAAGTCATACTGCTTACCAGCATGTCATACTTTGGTTCGGCGGTATGGTTGATGAAGCTGCCCTGACCGACATTACGCGTACGCTTACACGAGACTGGTTCTACCAACATGCTTCGCACACAGGTGGCTGGCGGGCGTCAGTTTCTCCAACTTCAGTTGAACTGACTGTGACTACGCCAGGTCCTTGTTGAAGGTTAAAACAGCACTAACTTGACGAACTATCATTGTGGTTTTGATGCGTAGGTAAGAACGGTTCTTGCTCAGCCCGTAGCAGCCATGTAAAACTTGCAACAACAAAGTAGAGGACGTCTAACTTGTTTTTGCAGGGCATGTTGTGATGTGATATGGTCAAGACATGATGCTATATTTTTTTGTATGAGATGATCATGTTTTGTAACTAAGTTATCGGTAACTGGCAGGAGCCATATGGTTGTCGCTTTATTGTGTGAAATGCAATCGCCATGTAATTGCTTTACTTTATCACTAAGTAGTAGTGATAGTCGTAGAAGCAATAGTTGGCGAGACGACAACAATGCTACGATGGACATCAAGGTGTCGCGCCGGTGACAATGGTGATCATGACGGTGCTTTGGAGATGGAGATCAAAGGCACAAGATGATGATGGCCATATGATATCACTTATATTGATTGCATGTGATGTTTAGCCATTATGCATCTTATTCTGCTTTGATTGACGGTAGCATTATAAGATGATCTCTCACTAAAAATTTCAAGGTACAAGTGTTCTCCCTGAGTATGCACCGTTGCCAAAGTTCGTCGTGCCGAGACACCACGTGATGATCGGTTGTGATAAACTCAATGTTCTTGTACAAGGGTGCAAGCCAGTTTTGCACATGCAGAATACTCGGGTTAAACTTGACGAGCCTAGCATATGCAGATATGTCCGCGGAACACTGAGACCGAAAGGTCGAACGTGAATCATATAGTAGATATGATCAACATAGTGATGTTCACCATTGAAAACTACTCCATTTCACGTGATGATCAGTTATGGTTTAGTTGATTTGGATCACGTGGTCACTTAGATGATAAGAGAGATGTCTATCTAAGTGGGAGTTCTTAAGTAATATGATTAATTGAACTTTAATTTATCATGAACTTAGTCCTGATAGTATTAGCATATCTATGTTGTAGATCAATAGCTCACGATGTTGCTCCCCGTTTATTTTCATATGTTCCTAGAGAAAAACTATGTTGAAAGATGTTATTAGCAATGATGTGGACTAGGTCCGTGATCTGAGGATTATCCTCATTGCTGCACAGAAGAATTATGTCCTTGATGCACTGCTAGGTGACAAACCTATTGTAGGAGCATATGCAGACGTTATGAACGTCTGGCAAAGCTCGGTATGATGACTACTTAATAGTTTAGTGCACCATGCTTTACGGCTAAGAATCGGGGCTTGTCACGACCGGTTTTCCAATAAAATGTTTATTGAGAAACCGACCTTTTGAGTCCAGTACGAGGAAAAAATCCTCCTGACTGGTAGACAAAATCTAGATACAATAAGCCAGTAGCATTAGGATATATTACAGGGTCGAGCTGGGGTGCTCAACCAATTATTACAAGCACGCCAATAATTATACATAATGGTGGATATGACACAATGGAGTGGGGTGGCATTCTACTGACTCGAGGTAGAGTGGTGGTGGAATAACACAGTGGAGTAGATAACATGACTCATACACTGGCAGCTCATCGAGCGTTGAGGTGAGGCTCAATGAATTTAATCGGGTAGCTGAAGCGGAAGTAACATAGTGACCAATCCAGGGTCGCACAAGACTGACTGGGATTCCTCTAGGCGTCGGACTCGCTATCGAACTCTTCATCCATGAGATCGCCACAAGATCCGCCAAATCAACAAGCCGGTGAGTACTTTGAAATTACTCGCAAGATGGTTCGGACATAAGATATGACAAATGCATGCATGAATGCGTCATGAGCAATTAGTATGGTACATCCAAATGAGGAAGTAACACGACATTAATTAGTAAGAAGGTCGTCGGTGGTAGTAAAATAATCGAAAACCGATCGGTGTGCGAGCGGCGCCTCAAGGGTGAACAAATAAATAAATCATGTCACAGTCGGGCGTCTGAACGACACCACAAAAAGGGCTTATATTGAAAATAAGAGACATGCGTGCCACAGTCGGACGTCGGGGCGACATCACAGAAAGGGCTTATATTGAAAGTAAATGACAACAATGCCGCAGTCGGATGTCTGAGCGACATCGCAGAAAGGGTTTATATCAAAAATAAATTATAACAATGCCGCAGTCAGACGTCTGAGCGACATCGCAGAAAGGGCTTACATCAAGAGTAAATAATAACAATGCCGCAGTCGGACGTCTGAGCGACATCGCAGAAAGGGCTTATATCAAGAGTAAATAATAACAATGCCGCAGTCGGACGTCTGAGCAACATCTCAGAAAGGGCTTGAAATTCACTTTTCATATCTGTTAACTTGCAAGAAATAGTGCTCATAGGAAAATATTCAACACATGATAATAAACGGGTTAGTCCATCCATAGGAATAAACATTTAACCGGACTTAACACTCATATGGTCCTCCGGAGTTTCTGTCACCGAGACTGACACTTGACAAGATAAGATGAAAACAGTACTTGGACATGGATAAGATGATTTCAAGGATTACTGACTCTGCGAGTTTGTACTAAATTATCCACAACCAACGGATTTCGTAGTCACGAGGACTAGTTCCGTTCTGGTATTTCGGAGGAAACACATCTAACCAGACACACCCATCCCACCTCACGATGCTAGGAATCATCCTAGACAGCGCTCAAGAAAAACTTTGAGACGGGAGATCACAATCTCGAATAGCATGGGATCAAATTTATATACGCTACGCTCTAAGGGTGCCCCCTCTCGGTCCCAACCGAAACACCCATGCCCCCGACCGATGATAGGCTTTAATCCAGGCCATGGAATCCTCATCCCGGCCTCTCGATTTGGTGTGTACCAGAAAGCGGTTTGCAACTTACTAAGCCATATTTCCTTGCGGAAAAACATGTGGTAGCACAGGAGGGAAACGGATGAAAACTGGACCGATTCATGTTGACACTGGTCAAACAGTCAGGCATAAGACTGGCATGCTACAACACTGCCATCTTACCCATTCTTACGCCATCACATGGCCATGCAAACTCGTATCCAATATCTTATGGATTTTCGAAACTCACTTGTCTCCACTTTGCAGGTAATATGGCATTCATCGAGGTGCTCATGATCATGCCATGCAACTACTTAATGCAAACATGCCAAAACACTCATCATATCGAAAGTTCAAACATGCTTGCCTGGTTCGGAGTAGTCGGGGCCTAGCTCGGTGAAGTTTGCGGTTCCGTCACCTCCTTCGATATCTACGGTATACAAAAATACACGCGCAATCGTAAATACCATGAGGTGTACAAAAATATACCAAATATTTTTCAAATAAATCTGGTAAAAAACTAGACAAAATTTTGAAGAGGGCAAAAAAAGAATCACTCAAAAACCCTTTCCTGTTTAAAAGCTATGAGTGTTTTGGTCCAAGGACCTTTCTGTAATGAAACAGAAACTTCCCAGGGGCTAAGCAGAAAAGTCCAGAAAACGATTCAGACTGGAAATCGCATTTTGCCAGAATACGCTTTGAAAAACGGTTCGCTCAAAAATGAGAGATCGACAGGGTCCCACCCGTCAGGTTTGAAAATTTAAAACGGGGAGATGGAGCTCGTCGGCGCCCGAGAGCTGCAGTGGTCGCCGGCGGCGATCCACGGCGAGGCAGGGGGATCGGGTGGTACCTCCGTGCTCAGTGCATCCTTCTGCGTCGGTGGGTGGTGGTGGTGGTCGCCGGCAAGCACTACGTCGACGGCGGCCCTTGCTCCGGCGGACGGCGGTTCGGGTGGAGTTGGATCTCGCCGGAGAGTGCTGCGAAGGGCAAATTGAAGTGGGGGTTAGACTTCTAGGTGCTCGAGGGGATTGCTGACGAGGTTTAGGAGCTAGGGACGGCCTCACCGGAGTGAATCAAGGTGGAGGCCGAGGCGGAATGGGGCGGCCAGAGTTGGGGGAGGAGACCTCCTCGAGGCCCTCCTAGTGGCCTGGCGGAGTGTTGGTGCGGTGCAGAGGTGGTGCGTGCTCAAGGGCGAGCTCGGGGCCCCTTTTTATAGGCGATCCAAGGTGATGGCCGTGAACGGAGTTCTCCAGCGAAGGTTACGGCGGCGCAGGGCTTGGTCAGGGTGGTTCAATGGTTGAGCGTCATCGTGGAGGTCCACTGGCTCCGTTTAGGCACTAAACGAGCTTGGACTAGAAGCTTTGGGGTGTGTTTGACGGAACGGGGCGGCGCGGGCCCGTCGGCGGCAGAGGGCGTGCCCTGTGCTTGCCGGGCCACGACGACAGTGCAGCGGGAGTGCGCTGGCATGCATGAGCCACGCGGAGGGCCAGGGAGCGATGGGCGGCGCTGGTCGCGTGGCGAGCAGGCTCAGCCTCGCTGGCCGCCACGGTGGCGCAGCCACCGCAAAACTGCTAACGCCGGGCGAGGCTCGCCGCCACCGATGCTGCACCCGTCCAAGGGCGTCGGCGGCGCTATGGCCAGGAGGAGGGGTCAGGCGAACGCGCGCCAGGCGCCTTGTTGACAGTGACTGAACTCGACGAAGAAACGACACTGAACTTTCTGAATCTCTGAATTTCTCTGAAAGTGCAAGGTAACAGTGCAGGCCAAGTGTTCGACGAAATGATTTTTCTATGTGGGGATTTTTCCTTGAGCTGATTTTTGGTGAGGTGGCCTCTCACTGCATCTGGGCGCTGCCTGAATTTTGGTGGAATTTTTGGAGAAGAGGAGATATGAATTTCACCAAATTTGACAAATCTGGTCCAAACTTGTAGAAGCTGAAACTTAAAAATTTTGAAGAGAAGAAGAGTGGATCTTGATGGTTCTAGGTTGTGGGTGCTAGGGACTATCTAGAGGAGTTGGTTTGAGATCAAAGTTCAAAGGCAATTAGGTACTTGCTTTGCAAATCACCTAGGCTCAAAATAATGGACAGAAATGTTTTGGGGAAAGAAATAAATGAAATAAAATCCAAAAATGAGTTGGACTTGTTGGGACAGAATATTTGGATTGCCCCAAAGTGGAAGGAGGGGTTTTTGAAAGGATTTACCACAAGAGGCATGGTAAAACCATGGGTGGTTTCAATATAAGAGAAGACCCAAAACTCCTAGGGTTTTCTTTTGAAAGAAAATAAATCCCAAAAATAAATTTGAGAAGGGGAGAATTAGAGGAAAGGTTTTTAACAACCAAACACCAGAGTTGAAAAAGATGCCAAAATAAAATCCTTTGCCAAAAATAAAATCAATGACCTTCTTCAAAACCAACAAAGTTTTTGTTGAAAAACCAAACAAAAATTTTTTGAGTGTCACAACACCTACCCCCTTAGGAAAATCTCGTCCCCGAGATTTCAGCTGATCCTCAAATAAATGTGGGTGCTCTGTTCGAAGAAAATCCTCCCTTTCCCAAGTGGCTTCACTCTCGGTGTGATTGCTCCACTGAACTCTGAAAAACTTGATGGTTTTCTGTCGGGTCCTCCTTTTAGACTCCTCCAAGATTTTTATTGGATGCTCCCGATATGTGAGGTCTGGCTGCACGTCAATGTTTTCATGGGGTACCTGCTTCTCTGGGTTGCTTACACACTTCCTCAACTGCGAGACATGGAACACGTCGTGGACGTCGGATAAATCTTCGGGTAAGTCTAGCTGGTAGGCTACCGTGCCTTTCCGTGCCACTATGCAGAATGGTCCGATGAATCTTGGTGCTAGCTTCCCCTTAATCTTGAATCGTTGCAGGCCCCTCATAGGAGATACCCGTAGGTACACAAACTCACCGGGTTCAAAACTGACTCCCCGATGTTTTTGATCGTAATAACTTTTCTGTCGACTTTGGGCTGTCTTGAGTCGATCCCTAATCACCTTAACTTTATCTTCAGCCTCCTTGAGCATGTCTGGGCCGAAGATATGGCTGTCTCCGGTTTCTGACCAATTTAGCGGGGTACGACATCTCCGCCGTCTGAGCCTCAAATGGTGCCATTTGCAGGCTGGCTTGGTAACCGTTGTTGTATGCGAACTCTGCGTATGGTAAGCTTTCTTCCCAACTGGTCCCATAGGTGAGGACACATGCTCTTAGCATGTCTTCTAGAATTTGGTTTACGCGTTCAGTTTGTCCATCGATGCAGGGGTGGTATGCGGTACTGAACGCCAGTTGAGTTCCCAGAGCTTGTTGTAAGTGATCCCAAAATCGGGAGATAAATTGAGTGCCTCTGTCTGATATTATTGTCTTTGGGACTCCATGTAAGCAGACGATACGGGAGAGATAAAGCCCGGCAAGCTTCGAGTGGTGTGGGTTGTCTTCACGGGATGAAGTGTGCTACTTGATGAAGTCTATCGCTGATGACCCATATGGCATCATTTCCGTGCGTGACCGAGGTAGCCCAACAATAAAATCCATTCCAATCTCGCCCCATTTCCACTCGGGTATTTTATTTGGCTGTAAAAGTCCGCCGGTTTCGGTGCTCGGCCTTGATGCGTTGACAAGAGTCACAACATGCGATGAACGTGGCTATGTCCCTTTAGACCGTGCCACCAAATTTTTCCTGAATATCCTTGTACATTTTGTCCCTCCGGGATGGATTGAATACGGGCAGTGTGGCCTTCAGCTAAGATCTGCTGTTTAAGGTCCTTGATATTTGGTACGCAAAGTCTATTTCCGCACCACAATATTCCTGTTAAATCGATAACGAATTTTGAGGCCTTGCCCAAACTCACTTTCCGTTTAATGCCTTCAATGCTGGGGTGTCCATGCTGAGCCTCTTTAATCTTTTCTATCAAGGTAGGCTGCATTTCTAAATTTGATATGCTGCCTTTGGCAACTACCAGCAAGTTGAGTTTAGTAAACTCCTGCCGAAATTCAGGTCTCTTGTTTGGTAGGTTGTCGTTGTTTGGGCTAGGGTTCCGACTTAGAGCGTCTGCCACTACATTTGCTTTTCCTGGATGGTAGTGGATTCCAACGTCATAATCCTTCACTAATTCCAACCAGCGTCGTTGCCGCAAATTCAGTTCCGGTTGTGTGAAAATATACTTGAGGCTCTTATGGTCCGTGTATATTTCACAACGATTTCCAAGTAAAAAGTGTCTCCATTCCTTGAGTGCATGAATAACTGCTGCTAACTCCAGGTCATGAGTAGGATAATTTTCCTCATGCTTGCGAAGTTGTCTGGAGACATATGCGACTACCTTGCCTTCTTGCAT
This sequence comes from Aegilops longissima, assembly GCA_021605205.1. Taxonomy (NCBI): domain Eukaryota; kingdom Viridiplantae; phylum Streptophyta; class Magnoliopsida; order Poales; family Poaceae; genus Aegilops; species Aegilops longissima. The sequence continues at coordinate 200,592,277 of CM038677.1, read as the reverse complement.
CAACACACATCCGAGGCCCTTCCGGGATGCGTCACAATACACCTCAAAATTTTTGTGTATGTCTGGTACAATTAATACTGGTGCTGTCGTTAATTTCCTTTTAAATTCTTGGAAACTTTTCTCGCAAGCTTCTGTCCATTCAAACTTCTTATCTTACTTGCGTAGCTGCGTCATTGGCTTCGCTATGGTGGAGAATCCTTCAATAAATCTTCGGTAGTATCCTGCCATTCCCAAGAAACTTCGTACGTCTGTTACGCTGGCTGGTGGTTTCCAGCCAAATCGGCCTTGACTTTTCCGGTCACGGCAATACCCTCTTAGGTTAGTCGTGGCCCGAAAACCTACTTGCCTTAGCCAAAACTCACACTTGCTGAATTTAGCGTACAATTGATGTTTCCTGAGTTCCCCTAGTACAATTCGGAGATGTTCAGCGTGCTCTTCTGGCGTCTTGGAGTATATCAGAATATCATCGATAAATACCACCACAAACTTGTCCATAAACTTCATAAATACTTTGTTCATGAGGTGAACAAAATATGCGGGGGCGTATGTTAGTCCAAATGGCATTACAGTGAACTCATACAATCCGTATCTGGAGGTGAATGCCGTCTTGGGAATATCTTCTGTTCGTACTTTTAATTGATGGTATCCCGACCTCAAGTCAATTTTTGAGAATACCTTGGCCTGAGCGAGCTGATCAAATAAATCATTTATCCGTGGCATCGAGTATTTGTTCTTGATTGTGACCATGTTAAGCGCTCGATAGTCTATACATAATCTCAGAGTTCCATCCTTCTTTTTGGCAAATAAAATTGGTGAACCCCAAGGTGAGGAGCTGGCTTGTATATATCCTTTGTCCAGTAATTCTTTTATTTGCTTTTTCAGTTCTACCAATTCGGATGGTGCCATTCTATATGGTTTCTTGTATATGGGGGCGGTTCCGGGTGCTAGCTCAATGCTGAATTCTATCTCTCGGTCTGGTGGCATGCCTGGTAGTTGTTCGGGAAATACGTCTGGAAATTCACACACTACTGGAACCTTGCTTAATTCAGAATTATCCACCTTGTTCAATCTCGGTTGCCGGGATATTCTTCTTTCTTTGGCTGAAACTTTTATTGTCTTCCCGTGGTGGTGGGTGAGAATTACGTTCCGGTTGAAGCAGTCGATAAAACCTTTGTTGGTGGTTAACCAATCCATCCCTAAGATGACATCCAGTCCTTTATTTTCCAACACAATAAGGTTGGCGTGAAACTTAAACCCTTCAAACTCAATAACCACTCCTTGGCAATAACTCTGGGTAACTTGCTTAATCCCAGGGGACTTGACGATCATAGATTTTTCCAAGGGAAGCATCAAAAAATTATTTTGCAAGGAAAAACTTTTCGAAATGAATGAGTGAGAAGCTCCAGAATCAAACAAAACCATGGCAGGTATTGTGTTGACAGGAAACGTACCGAGTACGATATCTGGGGCATTCTGTGCTTCCTCTTTGGTCATGTGGTTCAGATGACCCTTCCTGTGGTTGTTATTTGGGTTGAAATTGTTGCGCTTTGGCGCCGAATTATTGCCTCCGTTGTTCGGCTTTGGGGTCGAAGTTCTTGGCTTGGGGCACCGCTTGACATAGTGCCCTTCTTCTCCTAAGCGTAGCAAATGCGCCTGGGCGGTATGTGAACTCCTTGTCCCTTGCATGGAAATTCTTGATTGGGCGTGAGACGTTTGTCGTGGGTTTGGGTGTCCCACCTTTCTGAAAATCTATCTTGTTGCGGTGGTTGCGGGCATGATTAGTCTGGTCCCTTTTTCGCTTGCGGAAATCTTCCAAGCTGCGTCTCTCATTTTCCAAGGTAATGGCCTTATCCACCAGCGTCTTAAAATCTGGGAAGGTGTGCACAACCAGCTGGCATTTAAGCGCGGGCGTCAGACCGTCTAGGAATTTTTCCATCTTCTTGATTTCAGACATACGCTCCTCGTTGGCGTAGCGAGACAACAGAGTAAACTGACTGTTGTATTCTGACACCGACATGGTCCTTTGCTTGAGGTCGTCAAATTCGCTCTTTTTGATCTTCATAAGACTTTTAGGAATATGTGCCCCATGAAAGCCTTCTTTGAACTCCTCCCAGGTTATATTATTTTCGTTGGGGTGCATGTGTAGGAAATTTTCCCACCACGATGCAGCTGCTCCAGTGAGATAGTGCGGTGCATATAGCACTTTCTCAAGATCTGAACACTGGGCAATAATTAATTTTCTTTCCATGTCTCAAGCCAGTCCTCGGCCTCAAGAGGTTTGTCAAGATGAGAAAATGTTTGGGGACGTGTCTTCTGTAGCTCAGATAACTTTGATTGCTGCTGATACTGTCCACGGTGATTTCCCATATTGATTACTTGGTTCATCATTTCCTGATGTTGTTGCTGACTTTGCTCATAAAGACGTCACATTTGGAAAAGTGTTGTTTCACTGTCCTGTTGACTTGACTGCCCCTGTGTGAAATTGTTGCTTGGTGGTGTGCCATAATTTTGTTCTGGCGGAGTTGGCATGGAGCGCGTCCAAGGACGAGACATTGTTCACTCTGGGGATATATTTTGTAAAACTCATAAGAAAAGAAATTGAGTCGCAAAAGTCAATAAATTCATGAAGACGGAAAAAGTCTTAAATGCTCCAAGATTTTTCAAGAGAATAAATGTTTGCGCACGGAGAAGGACTGCTCATTACATATCTTACACGCAAGCAGTAATTATACAATACATCACTCAGGATATGCGTACACATACCTGACGTGTTATTTAGGCTAGTGCACTTCTCCCAGTTCCTACATGATGCGCAAACAAGCTACTTCTCACAGCCTATGTACATATAAACATATCATACAAGTCAGTACATCGCATGGCAGCTAAGCGTACTTAGTCGGAGATGGTAAGGATTTCCCTTGGCCTGCCGAGGGTGAGGCGCAGTGAGGCTGGGGACTCAACCTCCTCCTCGCTAATAGGCTCCAGACGTGAAGTGCTGCGCTGAGTTGGTGGAGCTGGCGCCCTATGTGGAATAACACGAACATGAGTGGGCGCAAGGGGTGGTGCAGAACGAACTGGAGTAGGTGCAATGACTTGGTTGAACTCTTCAGTGGTAGGCAGGCAACGAGTAGTGGCGAGAGTAGTAGGTGCAAAAGTTGCCGATGACGAGACAAAAGTCGATGGCGGTCTTGCGGTGCGCAGGAGCTCCCTCTGTTGGCGGCACAGCCATGGATCGAGTCCATGCGGGCAGCCACAAGGTCGCCCACCAGGTTGTCGAAGGCTGCCTCGAGCCGGAGATACTCGATAAGCATCTCAAAAGCCTCGTCTCGTTCTCCTCTGGGGCAAGAGAACGCGTAGTGACAGGTGTATGGCACGTGACATGGAAGGTAGCGGTAACGACGAGTCTTCATCGAAGGAAGGACATCCCTGAGATGAGCTATCGCCTCACGGGCTGCCATCTGCATCACATGCTTCTCCGTAGGCATGGCTCTCCCCAAGAACCGGAAACGGCGTAACTCAACACGCCCTCCCTTGAATTGCACCGCGGCCTGGAGCATGGTTAGACTGTCGTTGACATTGTGCTTTGAGAGAGTGTGAAGATGGCGCCTGAGATGGCCCCATCGCGACTTGGACGATGAAGGAGAGAAGTTTGACGAACCCATCAGGCATGTTGGCGAACATCTGTGACTCGCAGTCGTTGCTAGCCATCTCCAAAAGTAGGCAAAAATTCTGAGTGGTCAGATCATAAATTTATGCTGACTGTCAGAAATTGACTACATTTGTAAAAATATAAATTAGCTCTATTATGCTAATAACCGATTAGCGATCGCACCTAGCGGCTTCCTACAGTCAGCCTGGCTCTGGTACCAAGCTTGTCACAACCGGTTTTCCAATAAAATGCTTACTGAGAAACCGACCTTTTGAGTCCAGTACGAGGAAAAAATCCTCCTGACTGGTAGACAAAATCTTGATACAATAAGCTAGTAGCATTAGGATATATTACAGGGTCGAGCTGGGGTGCTCAACCAATTATTACAAGCATGCCAATAATTATACATAATGGCAGATATGACACAATGGAGTGGGGTGGCATTCTACTGACTCGAGGTAGAGTGGTGGTGGAATAACACAGTGGAGTGGATAACATGACTCCTACACTGGCAGCTCATCGAGCGTCGAGGTGAGGCTCGATGAATTTAATTGGGTAGCGGAAGCGGAAGTAACATAGTGACCAATCCAGGGTCGCACGAGACTGACTGGGATTCCTCTAGGCGTTGGACTCGCTATCGAACTCTTCATCCATGAGATCAACAAGCCAGGTGAGTACTTTGAAAGTACTCGCAAGACGGTTCGGACATAAGATATAACAAATGCATGCATGAATGCGTCATGAGAAATTAGTATGGTACATCCAAATGAGGAAGTAACACGACATTAATTAGTAAGAAGGTAGTCAGGTGGTAGTAAAAATAACTGAAAACCGATCAGGTGTCTGAAGCGACGCCTCGAAGGGTGAAAAAATAAATAAATCATGCCACAGTCGGGCGTCTGAGCGACACCACAAAAAGGGCTTATATTGAAAATAAGAGACATGCGTGCCACAGTCGGACGTCGGGGCGACATCACAGAAAGGGCTTATATTGAAAGTAAATGACAACACTGCCGCAGTCGGACGTCTGAGCGACATCGCAGAAAGGGCTTATATCAAAAATAAATAATAACAATGACGCAGTCGGACGTCTGAGCGACATCGCAAAAAGGGCTTACATCAAGAGTAAATAATAAGAATGCCGCAGTCGGACGTCTGAGTGACATCGCAGAAAGGTCTTATATCAAGAGTAAATAATAACAATGCCGCAGTCGGACGTCTGAGCGACATCTCAGGAAGGGCTTGAAATTCACTTTTCATATCTGTTAACTTGCAAGAAATAGTGCTCATAGGAAAATATTCAACACATGATAATAAACGGGTTAGTCCATCCATAGGAATAAACATTTAACCAGATTTAACTCTCATATGGTCCTCCGGAGTTTCTGTCACCGAGACTGACACTTGACAAGATAAGATGAAAACAGTACTTGGACATGGATAAGATGATTTCAAGGATTATTGACTCTGCAGAGTTTGTACTAAATTATCCACAGCCAACGGTTTCCGTGATCACGAGGACTAGTTCCGTTCTGGTATTTCGGAGGAAACACATCTAACGAAGACACACCCATCCCACCTCACGATGCTAGGAATCACCCTAGACAGCGTTCAAGAAAAACTTTGAGACGGGAGATCACAATCTCGAATAGCATGGGATCAAATTTATATCTGCCGCTCTAAGGGTGCCCCTCTCGGTCCCAACGGAAACACCCATGCCCCCGACGGATGATAGGATTTAATCCAGGCCATGGAACCCTCATCCCGGCCTCTCGATTTGGTGTGTACCAGAAAGCGGTTTGAAACTTACTAAGCCATATTTCCTTGCGGAAAAACATGTGGTAGCACAGGAGGGAAACGGATGGAAACTGGACCGATTCATGTTGAAACTGGTCAAACAGTCAGGCATAAGACTGGCATGCTACAACACTGCCATCTTACCCATTCTTACGCCATCACATGGCCATGCAAACTCGTATCCAATATCTTATGGATTTTTGAAACTCACTTGTCTCCACTTTGTAGGTAATATGACATTCATCGAGGTGCTCATGATCATGCCATGCAACTACTTAATGCAAACATGCCAAAACACTCATCATATCAAAAGTTCAAACATGCTTGCCTGGTTCGGAGTAGTCGGGGCCTAGCTCGGTGAAGTTTGCGGTTCCGTCACCTCCTTCGGTATCTACGGTATACAAAAATACACGTGCAATCGTAAATACCGTGAGGTGTAGAGAAATATACCAAATATTTTTCAAATAAATCTGGTAAAAAAACTAGACAAAATTTTGAAGAGGGCAGAAAAGAATCACTCAAAAATCCTTTTCTGCTTAAAAGCTATAAGTGTTTTGGTCCAAGGACCTTTACGTAATGAAACGAAACTTCCTGAGGCTAAGCGAGAAAAGTCCAAAACGATTCAGATTGGAAAGCGCATTTTGCCAGAATACGCTTTCAGAAAACGGTTCGTTCAAAAAATGAGAGATCGACAGGCGGTCCCACCCGTCAGGTTTGAAAATTTAAAGCGGGAGACGGAGCTCGTCGGCGCCGAGAGCTGCAGTGGTCGCCGCGGCGATCCACGGCGAGCGGGGGATCGGGTGGTACCTCCGTGCTCGGTGCATCCTTCCGTCGGTGGGTGGTGGTGGTGGTCGCCGCGAGCACTACGTCGACAATGCCCTTGCTCCGCGGACGGCGGTTGGGTGGAGTTGGATCTCACCGGAGAGTGCTGCGAAGGGCAAATTGAAGTGGGGTTAGACTTACGGGTGCTCGAGGGATTCTTGACGAGGTTTGGGCGCGGGGACGGCCTCACCGGAGTGAATCGAGGTGGAGGCCGAGGCGGAACAGGCGGCCGGAGTTGGGAGGAGACCTCCTCGAGGCCCTCGTAGTGGCTGGCGGAGTGTTGGTGAGGTGCGAGGTGGTGCGTGCTCGAGGCGAGCTCGGGGCCCCTTTTATAGGCGATCCGAGGGGACGAAGGTTCTGGGCGCAGGCTTGGTCGGGTGGTTCAGTGGTTGGCGTCATCGCGAGGTCCACTGGCTCCGTTTAGGAACTAAACGAGCTTGGACTAGAAGCTTTGGGGTGTGTTCGACGGAACGGGGCGGCGCGGGCCCGTCAGCGGCAGAGGGCGTGCCCTGTGCTTGCCGGGCCACGGCGACGGTGCAGCCGGAGTGCACTAGCATGCATGAGCCACGCAGAGGGCCAGGGAGCGATGGGCGGCGTCGGGTGGCGTGGCGAGCAGGCTCGGGCCCTCGCTGGCCGCCACGGGTGGCGCAGCCACCACAGAAACTGCCAACGCCGGGCGAGGCTCGCCGCCACCGACGCCTGCACCCGACCAAGGGGCGCTGGCGCTCTGGCCATGGAGGAGGGGTCGTCGCCGCGCCAGGCGCGCCTGCTGACAGTGACTGAACTCGACGAAGAAACGACACTTGAACTTTCTGAATCTCTGAATTTCTCTGAAAGTGCAAGGTAACAGTCTGAGCCAAGTGTTCGACGAAATGATTTTGGTATGTGGGGATTTTTCCTTGAGCTGATTTTTGGTGAGGTGGCCTCTCACTGCATCTGGGGGCTGCCTGAATTTTGGTGGAATTTTTGGAGAAGAGGAGATATGAATTTCACCAAATTTGACAAATCTGGTCCAAACTTGCAGAAGCTGAAACTTAAAAATTTTGAAGAGAAGAAGAGTGGATCTTGATGGTTCTAGGTTGTGGGTGCTAGGGACTATCTAGAGGAGTTGGTTTGAGATCAAAGTTCAAAGGCAATTAGGTACTTGCTTTGCAAATCACCTAGGCTCAAAATAATGGACAGAAATGTTTTGGGGAAAGAAATAAATGAAATAAAATCCAAAAATGAGTTGGACTTGTTGGGACAGAATATTTAGATTGCCCCAAAGTGGAAGGAGGGTTTTTTGAAAGGATTTACCACAAGAGGCATGGTAAAACCATGGGTGGTTTCAATATAAGAGAAGACCCAAAACTCCTAGGGTTTTCTTTTAAAAGAAAATAAATCCCAAAAATAAATTTGAGAAGGGGAGAATCAGAGGAAAGGTTTTTAATAACCAAACACCAGAGTTGAAAAAGATGCCAAAATAAAATCCTTTGCCAAAGGGGAAAATTTTGAGAGAGAGATTTTTGGAAGGGTTTAAATGACCTTCTTCAAAACGTTTGGCAAAGCTCGGTATGATGACTACTTAATAGTTTAGTGCACCATGCTTTACGGCTAAGAATCGGGGCTTCAAAGACGTTTTGAATGCCACGGAGCATATGAGATGTTCCAAGAGTTCAAGTTAGTATTTCAGACTCATGCCCATGTCGAAAGGTATGAGACCTTTGACAAGTACTTTGCCTACAAGATGGAGGAGAATAGCTCAGCTAGTGAGCATGTGCTCAGAATGTCTGAGTACTACAATCACTTGAATCAAGTGGGAGTTAATCTTCTAGAAAAGATAGTGATTGACAAAGTTCTCTATTCACTATCACCAAGTTACTAGAACTTCGTGATGAACTATAATATGCAAGGGATAACGGAAATGATTCCCAAGCTCTTCATGATGCTGAAATCGACGAAGGTAGAAATCAAGAAAAGCATTAAGTGTTGATGGTTGACAAGACCACTGGTTTCAAGAAAAAGGCAAAAGGGAAGAAGGGGAAATTCAAAAGGAACGGCAAGCAAGTTTTTGCTCCCGTGAAGGAACCCAAAGCTAGACCCAAGCCTGAAACTGAGTGCTTCTATTGCAAAGGAAATGGTCACTGGAAGTGGAACTGCCCTAGATACTTGGCGGATAAGAAGGATGGCAAAGTAAACAAATGTATATTGGATATACATGTTATTGATGTGTACTTTACTAATGTGTATAGCAAACTCCTCAGCATTTGATACTGGTTCAGTTGCTAAGAGTAGTAACTCGAAACGGGAGTTGCAGAATGAATAGAAACTAGTTAAGGGCGAGGTGACGATGTATGTTGGAAGTAGTCCCAAGATTGATATGATAATCATTGCACACTCCCTATACTTTCGGGATTAGTGTTGAACCTAAATAAGTGTTATTTGGTGTTTGCGTTGAGCATTAATATGATTTGATCATGTTTATTGCAATACAGTTATTTATTTAAGTTAGAGAATAATTGTTGTTCTGTTTACATGAATAAAACCTTCTATGGTCATACACCCAATAAAAATGGTTTGTTGGATCTCGATCATAGTGATACACATATTCATAATATTGAAGCCAAAAGATGCAAAGTTAATAAAGATAGTGCAATGTATTTGTGGCACTGCCATTTAGGTCATATTGGTGTAAAGCGCATGAAGAAACTCCAGGCTGATGGGATTTTGGAATCAGTTGATTATGAATCACTTGATGCTTGCGAACCATGCCTTATGGTCAAGATGACTAAGACTCCATTTCCCGGAACAATGGAGCGAGCAAATGACTTACTGTAAATAATACATACAGATGTATGCAATTCGATGAGTGTTGAGGCTCGCGGCGGGTATCGTTATTTTCTGACCTTCACAGATGATTTAAGAAGATATGGGTATATCTACTTGATGAAACATAAGTCTAAAACATTTGAAAAGTTCATATAATTTCAAAGTGAAGTGGAAAATCATCGTAACAAGAAAATAAAGTTTCTACGATCTGATCGTGGAGGAGAATATTTGAGTTACGAGTTTGGTCTTCATTTAAAACAATGCGGAATAGTTTCACAACTCGCGCCACCTAGAACACCACACCGTAATGGTGTGTCCGAACATCGTAACCGTACTTTATTAGATATGGTGCAATCTATGATGTCTCTTACCGATTTACCACTATCTTTTTGGGGATATGCATTAGATACAGTTCCATTAATGTTAAATAGGGAATCATCTAAATCCATTGAGACGACACCATGTGAGTTGTGGTTTGGCAAGAAACGAAAGTTGTCGTTTCTTAAAGTTTGGGGTTGCGATGCTTATGTGAAAAAGTTTCATCCTGATAAGCTCAAACCCAAATCGGAGAAATGTGTCTTCATAGGATACCCAAAGGAGACAGTTGGGTACGCCTTCTATCACTGATCCGAAGGCAAGACATTCATTGCTAAGAATGGATCCTTTCTAGAGGAGTTTCTCTCGAAAGAAGTGAGTGGGAGGAAAGTAGAACTTGATGAGGTAACTGTACCTGCTCCCTTATTGGAAAGTAGTTCATCACAGAAATCTGTTCTTGTGACTCCTACACCAATTAGTGAGGAAGCTAATGATGATGATCATTTAACTTCAGATCAAGTTACTACTGAACCTCATAGGTCAAGCAGAGTAAGATCCGCACCAGAGTGGTATGGTAATCCTGTTCTGGAGGTCATGTTACTAGACCATGACGAACCTACGAACTATGAGGAAGCGATGATGAGCCCAAATTCCGGAAAATGGCTTGAGGCCATGAAATCTGAGATGGGATCCATGTATGAGAACAAAGTGTGGACTTTGGTTGACTAGCCCGATGATCGGCAAGCCATAGAAAATAAATGTATCTTCAAGAGGAATATGGACGCTGATAGTAGTGTTACTATCTACAAAGCAAGATTTGTCGAAAAAGGTTTTTGACAAAGTTCAAGGTGTTGACTACGATGAGAGTTTCTCACTCGTAGCGATGCTTAAGTCTGTCCGAATCATGTTACAAAATTGCCACATTTTATGAAATCTGGCAAATGGATGTCAAAACTACATTCCTTAATGGATTTCTTAAAGAAGAGTTGTATATGATGCAACCAGAAGGTTTTGCCGATCCTAAAGGTGCTAACAAAATGTGCAAGCTCCAGCGATCCATCTATGGACTGGTGCAGGCATCTCGGAGTTGGAATATACACTTTGATGAGTTGATCAATGCATATAGTTTTATACAGACTTGCGGTGAATCCTGTATTTACGAGAGAGTGAGTGGGAGCACTACAGCATTTCCGATAAGTATATGTGAATGACATATTGTTGATCGGAAATAATGTAGAATTTTCTAGAAAGCATAAAGGAGTATTTTAAAGGAGTTTTTCAAAGAAAGACCTCGGTGAAGCTGCTTACATATTAAGCATCAAGATCTATAGAGATAGATCAAGACGCTTGATAAGTTTTTTCAGTGAGTACATACCTTGACAAGATTTTGAAGTAGTTCAAAATGGAACAGTCAAAGAAAGAGTTCTTTCCTGTGTTACAAGGTGTGAAATTGAGTAAGACTCAAAGCCCGACCACGGCAGAAAATAGAAAGAGAACAAAAGTCATTCCCTATGCCTCAGTCATAGGTTCTATAAAGTATGTCATGCTGTATACCAGATCTATTGTATACCCTACACTGAGTTTGGCAAGGGAGTACAATAGTGATCTAGAAGTAGATCACTGGACAGCGGTCAAAATTATCCTTAGTGGAATAAGGATATGTTTCTCGATTATGGAGGTGACAAAAGGTTCGTCGTAAAGGGTTACGTCGATGCAAGTTTTTCACCAATCCGGATGACTCTAAGTCTCAATCTGGATACATATTGAAAGAGGGAGCAATTAGCTAGAGTAGCTCCGTGCAGAGTATTGAAGACATATAATATTTGCAAAATACATACGGCTCTGAATGTGACAGACCCGTTGACTAAAACTTCTCTCACAAACAAAACATGATCACACCTTAGTACTCTTTGGGTGTTAATCACATAGCAATGTGAACTAGATTATTGACTCTAGTAAACCCTTTGGGTGTTGGTCACATGACGATGTGAACTATGGGTGCTAATCACATAGTGATGTGAACTATTGGTATTAAATCACATGGCGATTTGAGCTAGAATATCGACTCTAGTGCAAGTGGGAGACTGAAGGAAATATTCCCTAAAGGCAATAATAAAGTTGTTATTTATATTTCCTTATATCATGATAAATGTTTATTATTCATGCTAGAATTGTATTAAACCGAAAACTTAATACATGTGTGAATATATAGACAAACTAAGTGTCACTAGTATGCCTCTACTTGATTAGCTCGTTGAATCAAAGATGGTTAAGTTTCCTAGCCATAGACATGAGTTTTCATTTGATTAACAGGATCACATCATTAGAGAATGATGTGATTGACTTGGCCCATTCCGTTAGCTTAGCACTTGATCATTTAGTATGTTGCTATTGCTTTCTTCATGACTTATAAATGTTTGTATGACTATGAGATTATGCAACTCCCGAATACCGGGGGAACACTTTGTGTGCTACCAAACGTCACAACGTAACTGTGTGATTATAAAGGTGCTCTACAGGTGTCTCCGGTGGTACTTGTTGAGTTGGCATAGATCGAGATTAGGATTTGTCACTCCGATTGTCGGAGAGGTATCTCTGGTCCCTCTCGGTAATGCCCATCACTATAAGCCTTTCAAACAATGCAACTAATGAGTTAGTTGCGGAATGATGCATTACAGAAGGAGTAAAGATACTTGCCGGTAACAAGATTGAGCTAGGTATTGAGATACCGACGATTGAATCTTGGGCAAGTAACATACCGATGACAAAGGGAACAACGTATGTTGTTATGCGGTTTGACCGATAAAGACCTAATATGAGCATCCAAGTTCCGCTATTGGTTATTGACCAGACACGTGTCTCGGTCATGTCTACATAGTTCTCAAACCTATAGGGTCCGCACGCTTAAAGTTTGGTGACGATCGGATATTATATGTTTATGTGTTTTGATGTACGGGGACATGAGACGGGGAGTCCCGGATGAGACGGGGACATGACGAGGAGCCTTGAAATAGTCGAGACATAAAAAGATCGATATATTGGACGACTATATTCGGACATCGGAAAGGTTCCGAGTGATTCGGGTATTTATCGGAGTACCAGAGAGTTATGAGAATTCGCTGGGGAGTATATGGGCCTTATTGGGTTTTAGGAGAAAGAGAGAGATGTGACGCCCCCGATTTAATAGTACACTAATCATGCACGCAAACGTGTACGATCAAGATCAAGGACTCACGGGAAGATATCACAACATAACTCTAAAACATAAATAAGTCATACAAGCATCATAATACAAGCCAGGAGCCTCGAGGGCTCGAATACAAGTGCTTTCGATCATAGGCGAAGTCAGCGGAAGCAACAATATCTGAGTACGTACATAAGTAAAACAAGTTTGCCTTGAGAAGGCTAGCACAAACCGAGATCTGATCGAAGAGGCGCAGCCCTCCCACAGGATCCTCCTAACTACTCACAGGTCGTCGTCGGCGGGCTGCACGTAGAAGTAGGCACCTCCATGTAGTAGTAGGAGTCGCCGCCGACGGTGGCGTCACGCTTCGGTTCCAAAGATCTGGTTGGGACAACCAGTAGAAGGAAAGGGGGTGAAGGGGAGAAAAACAACCGTGAGTACTCATCCAAAGTACTTCGGCTGATACCACGACGTCGGTTGCCCATATCTTGTCCCACGTGGCGGTTAGTGCGTATAAGGTCAACGACCCAACTCAGATCAAATACCAAGATCTCGTTAAGCGTGTTAAGTATCCGTGAACGCCGAACAGGGCCAGGCCCACCTCTCTCCTAGGCGGTCTCAACCTGCCCTGTCGCTCTGCCACAAAGTAACAGTCGGGGGCCGTCGGGAACCCGGCCCACCTCTACCGGATGGAGCCACCGTCCTTTCAGCCCCCATCTCCGAACATTATCACAGGTAATGTAATAGTGTAAAGTATATAGTATATGCCCGTGATCACCTCCCGAAGTGATCACAACCCAGTAGTATAGCATGGCAGACAGACAAGAATGTAGGGCCACTAATGGAACACTAGCATCCTATACTAATCAGTAGGATAGCAGGTAAAGGTAACAACAGTAGTAGCAAGGACAGGCTATGCAGCAGTATAGGATTAACTTAAAGCAGTAACATGCTACACTACTCTAATGCAAGCAGTATAGAGAAGAATAGGCGATATCTGGTGATCAAGGGGGGGGGGGGGCTTGCCTGGTTGCTCTGGCAAGAGAGAGGGGTCGTCAATTCCGTAGTCGTACTGGGTAGTAGCGGCGTCGGTCTCGGTGTCTAGCGAAAGAAGAGGGGGAAGAAACAATGAATACAATGCAAGAAGATGCATAACGGTGCATGACAAAGCAATGTGTGATGCTAGGCGTGCCCTAATGCGGTATGAGATGATACCGGTGAAGGGGGGAAACATCCGGGAAAGTATCCCCGGTGTTTCGTGTTTCCGGACAGATGAACCGGAGGGGGAAAGTTGCGTGTTCGGTATGCTAGGAGTGTGTGGCGGACGAACGGGCTGCGTATCCGGATTCGTCTCATCGTTCTGAGCAACTTTCATGTAGAAAGTATTTTCATCTGAGCTACGGTTTATTTTATCTGATTTTCTAAAGTTTTAAATCATTTTTAGAATTTATTTAATTAATTTATACTAACATTATCCGAATAGTGTTTCTTGACGTCAAGATGACATCAGCATCATCGAGAGGTTGATTGGGTCAACCGGCGTGTGGGCCAGTGGGACCCACCTGTCATACTCTCATAGGTTGATTAGGGTTCAGGTTAAACAAAATACTGTTTAATTAAACTAACTGGTCAATTAGATTAACTAAGTAGGATTAATTAACTTAATTAATTAGTTAATTAAATTTATTATTTTTATTAATTTTATTATTATTATTATTATTAGAATTCTTTTTTTAGCTTACGAGGGTGGGGCCCCTAGTCGATGGCACACAGGGCCTTAACAGCACGGAGCTAACGGTGCGTGGCGCCCGTCGGCGCAGCCCGACGCTGCTCGAGGTGGCCATCGGCGCGCTGGCGCCAGGCGCAAGGCAGCGACAATGTGAGGCGAGGCAGGCGGCCCGCTGGCCGTGGCTGGAGAGGGCGCATGGGGGAACGGCGGAGTTGCATCACCACTGGTGGAGCGACGAGGCGACAAGGTGGGGCGCAAGGCGAGGGGCGCCGTGGTTGGGTCGTCGGAAGCGGGTGCGCGGGAGCCGTGGTGAGGCACGGGGCTGCGGGGGGTGGGGGGAGTGCGGGTCAGGGGAGGTCCGGGGCGCAGGTGACGCACGGGCGCAGCAGAGAGCACCGACGGCGTCAGGCACGGGCACGGTCTGGCGTGGTGTGCAGGGAGCGGGAGCAGCACGGGCGGCGAGTGTGCGCGTGCGGACGCGATGGTGGATCCACCAGGGAAGAAGAGGGGAAGAGAAGGGGGCTCACATAGCCCTGTAGATGAGCATTCGCGTGCTCAGGGAGGCCTGAGGTAGACGGACGGCGATGATGAGGTCGGGGTCGTCCGGCGAGGCAACACCGGCGACGATGTCGGAACCGCACGTCGAGTGGCGCGGTGGTTTCGGGGGAGAGGGGCCAGGACCGCGAGGAGGACAACGAGGATGGGGCTGCGAGGCCCGGCGACGGGAAGGGCGGCGGCGGCCGGGGAGCGACGGCATTGGGGGCGGCGGCGACGATAGCGAGCGATGACGTGGTCGTAGCCCCCGATCCAGATCGGTGGGGAACGAGAGGAGTGGGGGGAGTGTGGCGACCGGTTTTCCGGTTGATATATTCCAGAAAATGGCCCTTGTGCTCACCAGCCCCAGGATAACTGTTAGCTGATGAGGCACCAACTTGATACAGAAATTCCAAGCAAAATACAAAATATGTAGTACAAGACCCTTCTGGCCTATGTGTATAACAATATGGTTTCTAGTGGTTGATGGCGGAAGCGTTTGTGGATCATCAGTGTCTATGGGACTCCTATTCCCACAGGAACAGCTGACCAGGCTAACTCCTATCTTCGCGAGGCTGCTATCACCGTTGCTTAGGTTCCGGGACTGTCGGCACGGTCGCTCCTCTCCGTGCAAGGAAATCTGGCCAAGACAATAGCCAGGGACAAGCCAGTGAGTACTTTGAATGTACTCGCAAACATTATGAACACAGGTATAATATAACAATGATATGCTGAAAATATCTTATGCTCATGACGTCAGTCACAAAAGATAAATAAAACTCTGATGCGTGCAAGCATGTTATTTGTGAATATGCAATAACATGGTAGTATTAAAATTATGAAATAAATAACATAAAGGGCTTTAAAAGAAATGCCACAGTCGGGCGTCTTAGCGACACCGCATAAAGGGCTTTAAAAGAAAGGCCACAGTCGGGCGTCTTAGCGACACCACAAAAAGGGCTTTAAAAGAAATGCCACTGTCGGGCGTCTTAGCGACACCACATAAAGGGCTTTAAAAGAAATGTCACAGTCGGGCGTCTTAGCGACACCACATAAAGGGTTTTAAAAGAAATGCCACGATCGAGCGTCTTAGCGACACCGCATAAAGGGCTTTAAAAGAAATGCCACAGTCGGGCGTCTTAGCGAAACCCCAAAAAGGGTTTAAAAGAAATGCCACCGTCGGGGCGTCTTAGCGACACCACATAAAGGGCTTTAAAAGAAATGCCACAGTCGGGCGTCTTAGCGACACCGCATAAAGGGCTTTAAAAGAAAACACAGTGAATACCCAGGAGGTAGAACCATCCCAGGGATATTCGATAATACCAAAAATATCACGGGTTAGTCCACATCAAAATAATAATCATAATTATCACAAGTCACAATCGTGATTCCAGCTTTTGGTTTAACAGCTCCTCAAGACCGACACTAAGACCGACACTTGACCCATCCTGCATCGTAATCCTTAACCATGGTCACGGCTATTCGAATAGGTTTAATCTCTGCAGAGGGTGTACTCTTTACCCACAAGTAACGGATTCCTTTAGTCCTCAAGACTAATTCCATCTACGGTCTTTTAGTTGAAAACACACCTAACTTGCACACACCAGCTTAACTCACATGTGTCTGGAATCACCCACGACACCTGTTAAGCAAAACTCTAAGTGGGGAGGCTACAACCTCGACGTAACATGGGATCACAAAATTTATACCGCGCACAAACTGGGGAGCTACCCCATTCGGCTACAACCGAAACACCCGTGCTCCCGGACCGGTGGCATGACTACGGATGCCTCCAAGATCTTCCACCATGGCCTCTCATGCGGTGTGTGCTAGGAAAGGGTTGACAACTTATCGAACTGCACCCTACCTTTGGCAGGGACAAGTGGCAGCACGAAACAAGTATGGGGTTACTGAACAAGACTCGATCTACGGTCGACTCGGAGGTTCAAATATTTCCTGCATGATTAGCATAACAAATACATATTCTTCAACCAATAGATAGAAACATCACGCAACATACCCCTCATGCCATACGGACACGACCGTCTCGACGGAGGACTAGGGACAAGAACGTGTCTACCTAAGATGAGGCCTTCCGGCTTCCCTTCCGGTATGCATGAAAGGCATATGACGGTGATTTCCATTGCAACCATATCAACTCCATCAGCATAAAAATCATTAATATGCACTCATGAGTAGGATCACACCCTCACATAAAATGACGCATGCTCGAGTCGGGGTGGTGTTGTCACCGAGTCAAACAACACATACAAAAATTACACCAGGGTTCGAATGCTTGCCTTCAGGTCATGAGAAAGCAGGTGCATTCCCAAAACATCTTGAAATCTTCAAAACCCTATTTGATGTAATATATATGAATTAACACACAAAATTAAAACAGCACAAAAAGTTGTTTTGAAAAAATTCAAATAAATCTTAAAATAAACTAGACAATATTTGAGAGAGGTAGGAAAAAGAATTAATTTATTTGGAGTTGTATTTAATAAGATACAGCCGGTCAAAGTTTGGTCAAAAATCTGTTATTTAAATAAGAACAAAAAAAAACCTTTCGAATATATATACGCACACGTCAAGGCGTACTATGGAAATTGCCCACTTAACCCACGTGGATCAAGGGTCAGCCGACAGGGGTCCAGGGGCCCACTGGTCAGGTTTGACCAGTCCATCCCTCCTTCTTCCTTCGCCCGAACGGAGGCAAGGCGACGGCGATCAACGCCGGCGAATGGCTGCTCCCCGCGGGCTCCAGAGAGTCGAGATGGATCCGCAAGACTGGGGCGGTCCTCCCGGTGGCCGTTGGGTCGGCGGGGGTGGAGGGAGTCGCCGACGGTGAGCTTCGCGGTGGTGGAGGCCTCGGGAGCAAAGTGCTTTTGTGGCTGTGGTGGTTCCCGATCAAAAGCGAGTGGGGGAAAGGGTTCACGGGAGGAAGAGAAGGCTCCTGGTGGAGAGATTGGAGAGGGGGAGGCCCTGGTGGTGCCGGAGTGGCTGGAGCAATGGCGGCGGCAGGAGTTGCCGGAGACGGGGAAGAGAACCTCCCCGGGTCGATTGCGAGCTAGCGAAGCGCCATTGAGGTGGCCTGAGGTTGCCTGTGTGCGGGGACGGGCTCGAGGCTTCCTTAAATAGGCGAGTCGAGGCGGTTCGGCGGCGACCTCGGATAAGGTCGCCGGCGACCGTCTTCTGTAGCTGCAGGGCAACGTGGCGAGGCTGGGGATGGCAGCAGGAGCTAGCGGACGAGCGGCTAATGCTCCAAGGGCGAGCTGGCGAGCGGAGACGGCTTGGGCGGCGCTGGCTAGTGCAGGAGCTGTCTGGCGGCGGTGGCGGCTAGTCCTTGGCCTGCCGGAGACGCGGCGATGGTCTGCTTGGCGTTTTGCAGTGAGGAGGGGAGCGTGTGGCGCGGCTCTGCAGAGCGGTGGCGTACCGAAGCGACGCGTCGCTCGGGCGCACGTCGCGGGCTAACGCATGCTCGGGCGTGCCAGAGCACGCCCGTGACGTGTTCGATGAAAAGCCGTGGTAGCCTAGCGTGCTTGAGCGGGCTGGCAAGTGAGGGCTAGTTTAGGGTTAGCAAGGGATCAAGGGACATGGTGGATAGGTCGGGGCTCAAGTTCACAATGTAAACTTGAAATCATGCCAAATCTGGATATGCACTGTGGTGTTTGACAAAATGCCAAAGGCACCTAGGCAGTACTTGGGGTGGCCAAATTCTCCAGATCAGTGTCTCTGTGGATGAATGAGAGGGTGGTGAAGTTAGTTTGCAAAAAGGAGAAACTTGCTAGTGCAAGTTTTGCAAAACTACACTTTTGGACAGGGAGTAAATGGCATCATTACATGGACCATAAGTGTTCCAAGGAGTGCATGCTCCTGGACTTAGGGGTTTTGTAGGGTTGACTACAAACATGAGAAAGCACAAGATCACTAGAGCAAGAAAGAATGGGGTTGCAGTAGAAAACACAAGTCTGCTCCAGAATGAAAAAGAGGTTGATACACTCAATTTATCCAAAGAACAACACTAGGTTTTTGCATAAAGTCGGATGGCATGTTACCACTGACATCCTAAAATTTTGATGGAGGCTCTGAGGAAATATTTAATTAGGTTATAGTGCAAAAGTGTCCACTGACCAGAGTTGAAAAACAGGTGTAAAACTCAAAATATGCAATGAAATAACTATATTATTGCACAAAAGTGATTTAGAGACATCACATGACATCTCCAAATTTTGGTTGGAATTTTAAGTGAATCTATCAAATGGTTGTAGTTCAAATATGGCCATATAATCATGGAAAACCATTTTTCAAGAAAATAAAGATCAAGCAAATTAATTAAGTAATTAGTTCTACTAATAAAGGAAAAGTTTTCCTTGAGAGGTTAAACAAGTCCAATAACATATTTGAAAGGTTTTATTTTGGGAAAAACTCCATAATAACTAGAGAGATAAATCGTCCAAAAATCAAAAGGGAGCCCAGAAAATAAAATTTTATTTCCTGGCAAAATTTTAATTAACAAAACAAGGCTAAAATTTTTGTGGTGTCACAGGGAGTGCGGGAGAGGCGATTGGGGCGACGGGGGAAGGTGGGGAGGGGCCGCTAGGGTTTCGGGGGAGTGGGGGTTAAGGAGCGGGGTGGGCCGGCCGGTTGCTGGGCTGGCCGGCTGTGTGGCTAGTTGGGCCACCTGGCCCAGGGGAGAGGGGGGTTCTCCCTTTTCTGCTGCTTTTGTTTTATTTTTCCCGTTAAATAGTTTTTCTATTTTATTTACTATTCATTTTAGTTTTGTTCACTATAAAGCAACACCTAATGTAGTGTTACTAGTTATATCATTGCCAATACTAGTTAGGCATTAAAAAAACAGTTTGTAATCTTATAACTTGAAAAGGTATTTAATTAATTGTTCTACTAGTTGTTTTGGTTAATTTAGAGCATTTAAACATTTTATAAAAATGTGGTTTCTCCATCATAATTACTTATGCATTAATTGACACAACCCGAACAATTTAGTTTTGATGTTCGAAAACTTCTGTGGTTTTCCATATTTTGAATTTGAATTTTGAATCCATTTTGAACTAACGTGAGGTTAATAACAGTAACCGTGGTGACGTGGCATCATTAGCAGGGAATTACTGTAACTTAATTATCCGGGCGTCACAAGAGAGGAGGCTGCGCGCCCCCAAGGCCTAGTCCGAATTGGACTAGGGGGAGGGGCGGCGCCCCCACCTTTCTTCTCTTCTCTTTTCCCTTTCCTTCTCTCCTACTCCTACTACATGGAAGGGGAGGAATGAGTAGGACTCCCCAGGGCGCACCATAGTAGAGGGCCAGCCCTCCCCCTCGTCCACTCCTTTATATATGGGGGAGGGGGGCACCCCATAGAAACACAAGTTGATCATTGATCTCTCTTAGCCGTGTGCGGTGCCCCCCTCTACCATAATCCACCTCGGTCATATCGTAGCGGTGCTTAGGAGAAGCCCTGTGTCGGTGTCAAAACCGGCGGATCTCGGGTAGGGGGTCCCGAACTGTGCGTCTAGGCGGATGGTAACAGGAGACAAGAGACCCGATGTTTTTACCCAGGTTCGGGACCTCTCGATGGAGGTAAAACCCTACTCCTGCTTGATTAATATTGATGATATGGGTAGTACAAGAGTAGATCTACCACGAGATCAGAGAGGCTAAACCCTAGAAGCTAGCCTATGGTATGATTGTTGTTCGTCCTACGGACTAAAACCCTCCGGTTTATATAGGCACCGAAGAGGGTTAGGGTTACACAGAGTCGGTTACAATGGTAGGAGATCTACATATACGTATAGCCAAGCTTGCCTTCCACGCCAAGGGAAGTCCCATCCGGACATGGGACGAAGTCTTCAATCTTGTATCTTCATAGTCCAGGAGTCCGACCAAAGGTCATAGTCCGCTATCCGGACACCCCTAATCCAGACTCCTCAAGAGTCTGAACCAGGCTTCAATGACGACGAGTCCGCCCGCATATTGTCTTCGGCATTGCAAGGCGGGTTCCTCCTCCGAATTCTTCATAGAAGATATTGAACACAAGGATAGTGTTTTCCCCGAAGAGGAGAGGATGATGCAACAGAGTAGCGTAAGTATTTTCATCAGTTTTTGAGAACCAAGGTATAAATCCAGTAGGAGGCCACGCGCAAGTCCCTCGTACCTACACAACACAAAGAGCTCAACGCAACCAACGCGATTAGGGGTTGTCAATCCCTTCACGGTCACTTACGAGAGTGAGATCTGATAGAGATGATAGATAATATTTTTGGTATTTTTGATATAGAGATGCAAAGTGAAAAGTAAAAGGCAAAGTAAAAAAGCAAGGCAAAAGTAAAGTGATGGAGATTGATATGATGAGAATAGACCCGGGGGCCATATGTTTCACTAGTGGCTTCTCTCAAGAGCATAAGTATTCTACGGTGGGTGCACAAATTACTGTTGAGCAATTGACAGAATTGAGCATAGTTATGAGAATATCTAGGCATGATCATATATATAGGCATCACGTCCGTGACAAGTAGACCGAAACGATTCTGCATCTACTATTATTACTCCACTCATCGACCGCTATCCAGCATGCATCTAGAGTATTAAGTTAGGAATAGAGTAACGCTTTAAGCAAGATGACATAATGTAGAGAGATAAATTCATGCAATATGAAATAAACCCCATCTTGTTATCCTCGTTGGCAATGATACAATACGTGCCTTGCTGCCCCTTCTGTCACTGGGAAAGGACACCGCAAGATCGAACCCAAAGCTAAGCACTTCTCCCATGGCAAGAACTACCAATCTAGTTGGCCAAACCAAACGGATAATTCGAAGAGACTTGCAAAGATAACCAATCATACATAAAAGAATTCAGAGAAGATTCAAATATTATTCATAGATAGACTTGATCATAAACCCACGGTTCATCGGTGTCAACAAACACACCGCAAAAAGAAGATTACATCAAATAGATCTCCACGAGAGAGGGGGAGAACATTGTATTGAGATCCAAAAAGAGAGAAGAAGCCATCTAGCTAAGAACTATGGACCCGAAGGTCTGAGGTAAACTACTCACACTTCATCGGAGAGGCTATGATGATGTAGAAGCCCTCCGTGATGACGGCCCTCTCTGGCGGAGCTCCGGAACAGGCCCCAAGATGGGATCTCAAGGATACAGAAAGTTGCGGTGGTGGAATTAGGTTTTTGGCTCCGTATTTGTTCGTTTGGGGGTACGTAGGTATATATAGGAGGAAGTAGTACGTCGGTAGAGCTTCGATGGGCCCACGAGGGTGGGGGGCACGCCTGGGGGTGTAGGGCGCGCCCCCCTACCTCGTGCCCACCTCGAAGCTTCCTTGGTGTAGGGTCCAAGTCTCCTGGGTCATATTCGGGAAGAAAATCACGTTCCAGAAAGGTTTATTCCGTTTGGACTCCGTTTGATATTCCGTTTCTTCGAAACAATGAAATAGGAAAAAGACATCAATTCTGGGCTGGGCCTCCGGTTAATAGGTTAGTCCCAAAAATAATAAAAGTGGAAAATAAAGCCCAATATATTCCAAAACAGTAGATAATATAGCATGGAGAAATCAAAATTATAGATACGTTGGAGACGTATCAGGCATCCCCAAGCTTAATTCCTGCTCGTCCTCGAGTAGGTAAATGATAAAAAGAGAATTTTTTATGCAGAGTGCTACTTGGCATCATTTCAATGCAAATCTTCTTAATTGTGGTATGAATATTCAGATTCAAAAGATTCAAGACAAAAGTTCATATTGACATAAAAATAATAATACTTCAAGCATACTAATAAAGCAATCATGTCTTCTCAAAATAACATGGCCAAAGAAAGTTATCCCTACAAAATCATATAGTCTGGCTATGCTCTATCTTCACCACACAAAGTATTTAAATCATGCACAACCCCGATGACAAGCCAAGCAATTGTTTCATACTCTAAATTTTTCAAAACTTTTTCGATCTTCATGCAATACATGAGCGTGAGCCATGGATATAGCACTATATGTGGAATAGAATGGTGGTTGTGGAGAAGAAAAAAAGAGGGGAAGATAGTCTCACATCAACTAGGCGTATCAACGGGCTATGGAGATACCCATCAATAGATATCAATGTGAGTGAGTAGGGATTGCCATGCAACGGATGCACTAGAGCTATAAATATATGAAAGCTCATCAAAAGAAACTAAGTGGGTGTGCATCCAACTTGCTTGCTCACGAAGACCTAGGGCAATTTTGAGGAAGCCCATCATTGGAATATACAAGCCAAGTTCTATAATGAAGAATTCCCACTAGTATATGAAAGTGACATAACGAGAGACTCTCTATCATGAAGATCATGGTTCTACTTTGAAGCACAAGTTTGGTAAAAGGATAGTAACATTGTCCCTTCTCTCTTTTTCTATCATCATTTTTTATTTGGGCCTTTTTTCTCTCTTTTTATGGCCTCTTTTTTTCGTCCGGAGTCTCATCCCGACTTATGGGGGAATCATAGTCTCCATCGTTCTTTCCTCACTTGGGACAATGCTCTAAAAATGATGATCATCACACTTTTATTTTTCTTACAACTGAACAATTACAACTCGATACTTAGAAAAAATATGACTCTATATGAATGCCTCCGGCGGTGTACCGGGATATGCAATGAATCAAGAGTGACATGTATGAAAGAATTATGAACGGTGGCTTTGCCACAAATACGATGTCAACTACATGATCATGCTAGCAATATGACAATGATGGAGCGTGTCATAATAAACGGAACGGTGGCAAGTTGCATGGCAATATATCTCAGAATGGCTATGGAAATGCCATGATAGGTAGGCATGGTGGCTGTTTTGAGGAAGGTATATGGTGGGTGTATGATACCGGCGAAAGGTGCGCGGTATTAGAGAGGCTAGCAATGGTGGAAGGATGGGAAAAAGTGCGTATAATCCATGGACTCAACATTAGTCATAAAGAACTCATATACTTATTGCAAAAATCCAGAAGTTATCAAAGCAAAGTATTACGCGCATGCTCCCAGGGGGATAGATTGGTAGGAAAAGGCCATCGCTCATCCCCGACTGCCACTCATAAGGAAGATAATCAATAAATAAATCATGCTCCGACTTCATCACATAACGGTTCACCATACGTGCATGCTACGGGAATCACAAACTTTAACACAAGTATTCTTTAAATTCACAACTACTCAACTAGCATGACTCTAATATTACCATCTTTATATCTCAAAACAATTATCAAGCCTCAATCTTTTCTTAGTATTCAACGCACTCAAAAGAAAGTTTCACAAATCTTGAACACCAAGCATATTATTATTAAGCAAATTACCATGCTATTAAGAATCTCAAAATAATTTAAGTGAAGCATGAGAGATCTATAGTTTCTTTAAAACAATCCACCACCGTGCTCTAAAAGATCTAAGTGAAGCACATAGTGCAAAATTATAACGCTCAAAAGATATAAGTGAAGCACATAGGGCAAAACTACATAGCTCAAAAGATATAAGTGAAGCACATAGAGTATTCTATCAAATTCCAATTCATGTATGGCTCTCTCAAAAGGTGTGTACAGAAAGTATGATTGTGGCACACTAACAAACAAAGGCACAAATAATACAAGACGCTCCAAGCAAAACACGTATCATGTTGGTGAATAAAAATATAGCTCCAAGTATATTACCGATGGAAGTAGACGAAAGAGGGGATGCCTTCCGGGGCCTCCCCAAGCTTTGAATTTTTGGTGTCCTTAGATTATCATGGGGGTTCCATGGGCCTCCCCAAGCTTAGGCTCTTTCCACTCCTTGTTCCATAATCCATCAAAAGAATTCACCCAAAACTTGAAAACTTCACAACACAAAACTCAATAGAAATCTCGTGAGCTCCGTTAGAGAAAGAAAACAAAAAACCACTTCAAGGTACTGTAATGAACTCATTCTTTATTTATATTGGTGTTAAACCTACTATATTCCAACTTCTTTATGGATTATAAAATATTTTACTAGCCATAGATTCATCAAAATAAGAAAACAGCACACGAAAAACAGAATCTGTCAAAAACAGAACAGTCTGTAGTAATCTGTAACTAACGCAAACTTATGGAACCCAAAAAATTCCACCAAAATTGGAAGACCTAGAAAATTTGTTTATTGATCAGAAGCAATTGGAATCAGTATTTTATCACGTTCTGATGATTTTTAACAATTCGGGCACTAAACGCAAAGTTTCTGGAAATTACAGCAAGATCAAATAACTATCATCCAAGAAGATCCAATAGGTCTAACTTGGCACAAACACTAATTAAAACATAAAACCACATCCAAACAGAAGGAAGATTGATTATTTATTGCTAACCAGCAAGGATAAATATTGGGTTGTCTCCCAACAAGCGCTTTTCTTTAAAGCCTTTTTAGCTAGGCATGATGATTTCAATGATGCTCACAAAAAGATGAGAATTGAAACATAAAGAGAGCATCATAAAACATGTAACAAACACACTTAAGTCTAACATACTTCCTATGCATAGGCATATTATAGGCAAACAAATTATTGTAGCAAGCAAAAACTAGCATATGCAAGGAAGCGGAAAGGAACGATAGCAATCTCAACATAACGAGAGGTAATTTAGTAACATGAAAATTTCTATAACCATATTTTCCTCTCTCATAATAATTACATGTAGGATCATAAGAAAATTCAACAATATAGCTATCACATAAAATATTCTCAACACGATCCACATGCATGCGAAGTTGACACTCTTCCAAAATAGTGGGATTATCATTAACTAAAGTTGTGATTTCTCCAAGCCCACTTTTATAAAACAATTCATAAGATTGAATGTTATCCAAATATGTGGGATCTAAAGTTTACACTCTTCCAAATCCACTTTGAATATTATTGCAAACTGTCACATCCCTAGAGTTTGCTTGTAACTAGTGGCTTTGCATCCATGCATCATGTTTAAAGTTTGAAAGAAATATGAAATGGGGATGTTGAAACCCTAGCACCAAATGAATTCAACTAGGTTCAAACTTAAAAATTTTCAATGAACCCAAAATGCCCTTCATAAATGCTCACCATCTTTGGTCCTGGCTAAACCCTCTGCCAAAAATGGTTTCATATTTTTGGAGGCTATTCTGGATTTTTGAATTAAATCATAAGTATTTGAATTTGGACATTTAAATTCTATAAAATATTTTAAATGTCCAAATAATCTTGAAAGCATTTGAGGGCTATTGGAAATAATTGAAATAGTGCCCACAATTTTTTTCAGGATTTTACAAAATGAATTAGTATTTTTACTAATTCAAAACAGAGAAATAAAATAGAAAACAGAAATAATTAAGTAAGAGAGAGAGAGAACCTTACCGTGCAGCCCACCACTGTAGTGGCCTACTGGCCAAAGCCAGCCCGGCCCACCAGGGGCAGCACTGTCTTCTTCCTCCTGCCAGGAGGAGAAGCAGCTGCGTGCCCGATGCCCAGACGAGCCGCGCCGGCTCCTCCCTGCCTACGTGCCCCCCGACTGCCTGGTCGCCTCCACGCGTACCCCGCCGCCCCCTCGACCCTCTCTCACTCTCCCCGTGCTCATCCTCCCCTCTGTCTCTCTCTCACGCGCACGGCCGAACGCCACCCTCGCCACCATCGCCGACCACCGCGGCCACAGCCGTCCCCACGCCTCTCCGTGCTATCCCCGCTGTCCGCCTCGACGCCGTGAAGCTTTCCTCTCAACAAGCGCAAGCCCGGACGCCCTCAAATGACGACCACGCCGTCTTCTTAAACCCCGGTCCGTCGAGATCGTCACCGCCGTTCCGCCGGCACCGGACCTCCCCCGAGCCTACTGAGCACCCTGACGGCCTCGCAGTGAGCACCTCGTCGTTTTCCCTCTCCTCTCTTCCTCGTTTGCGTGCCGTAGCCGCACTAACCACCGGACCCGAGAGCTCATCGCCGCCGTAGTTCCTCACCGCCGTGGCGGGGCCACCCGGCTGCGCTGAAGCGCGTCACCATGTTCGCCGCCCTCCCAGGAGCCCGCAGCGCCCTTCGGTTTCTCCTCTAGTGCACCGTAGCGTCGACCCCTTCCACGTCCGAACTCCGGCCACCGCGGGTGCGCTCGCCGTCGTCGATTCCGGCGACCACGCGGCCTCCCGTGCGGCTAGCTAGATGCGGGCATGCTCGGGCTACCTTCTGGTGGCCTTCGCGCGTCCATACGC
Organism: Aegilops longissima; assembly: GCA_021605205.1. Lineage (NCBI taxonomy): Eukaryota > Viridiplantae > Streptophyta > Magnoliopsida > Poales > Poaceae > Aegilops > Aegilops longissima. The sequence goes on along the minus strand of CM038677.1, from coordinate 200,565,218 downwards.
CGCCTATAGCGCAGCCCCGGCGAGCTTCCTCCGTAGATTTGGTCACCGCCGGTGGGACTCCGGCGAGCCGACTTGGCACACTTAGTTAACACTAATGACGCCATTAGCTAATCACTGTGCCATTGACGGATGGGCCCCACGCGCTAATTAACCCCAGGATTTATTCCCTGTTTAACTTAGACTAAACCACCGGGCCACACGTCAGGTTGACTTTGCTGACGTGGCTGTTGACTGGACCCACTGGTCAGTTTGACCGGGACCGCGCCAGTTGACCGCTGACGTCCACAAAGGACGTTAGTCTTGATGCGATTAATTATTTTCTGAATTTATTCTTATCCAGGAAATTTCAAAAAATAATGCTAACTTCAAAAATTCATAGTAATTCAACCGTAACTCCAAATCAAACAAATTATATATGAAAAATGATCAGAAAAATATGAAGAATCTGTTTATGGCACTTTCATGCATGATTGAACAAGTTAACCTCACTGAATAGGATGAATCATGATTAGGGTAATTTATGAACTAGCATTTGGAGTTGGAGTTTAACCTTGTTTGAATTCCACTTCAATTAACTTGGCTTACTGCTGCATTAGGTCAATTTAGTTCCTTAACATGACATGTCATTCATTTGTTTGTGCATTGCATTGATTGTGTTTCTTCTTGTTTGTCGGTGGTTGTTCCCTCTCGATAGACGTGGTTTCGACGATGAGATCGATGACACTGATGAAGAGCTATATTATCTTCGGAAGTGCCAGGCAAGCAAAACCCCCTTGTTCATTCCGATACAATCCCACTCTCTCGCTCCTGCTCTCTTTTACTGCATTAGGACAACAACGATTCATCTGTTACTTGCTGCGGTAGCTGAACCCCTTTATCCTCTGCATGACCTGTCATTCCACAGTAAATAGATGAAACCCACTAGTATGAGCAGGAGTTGTTTGAGCCCTTTTGTGCCTACTCATTCATGCTTGTTTGTCATGCCTGCTACTGCTTAGAGTTGAGTCAGGTCCGATTCATCGGGGATGAATCAGAGGTGTGTGAACATGTCCTACTGTGTGTGAGCTAAGTGTGTGAACACGATTTGATAAAGGAAGCGGTGAGAGGCCATGTAGGAGTACATGGTGGGTTGTCTCATTGAAGCCGTCCTCAGGAACTGAGTTCTGTGTTTGTGATCCATGAACAACTACTACCACACATTGGGTTCCGGTAACTCGACCCCTCTCGGCTTATTAATCGCCTCGATCTCTGTCCAGGAGTTGCAACTAGTTTCTGGTGTTTGTAGGATATGTGTTGGGGCCGTGCGTAGCGCTGACCCTAGGGGTGGGCTATGTTGCGGTAGAGACACGAGGCACGGTGTACCGAGACGCCCGTTTGGTGCCTCGGGAACCCTGCTCTCATCGTTTGGGGCTGTGAGCGACACCCCGGCCGGATCTCCTCGCGGATGGAACCCGAATAGGCGATAAACCTGGACTAGAGACTTGTGTGGTTAGTCAGGTCGTGGCCGACTCCCTCGCCAGGCTTCCGCTTGAAGGTTGCCGAGATACACGAGGTGTACATGGCAGTAAGTGGCGAGAGCGTGTGTGAAGAAGTACACCCCTGCAGGGTTAATATGATCTATTCGAATAGACGTGTCCGCTGTAAAGGACTTCTAGGTTGCCTATAACAGTTCATAGACAAGTGAAAGTGGATACTCTAAAATGCGCAAGATAAGCGTGAGTGCTATGGATGGCGTTCTCGTAGGGAGACGGGAGCGGATCCATAGTGGTGTATTGATATGGTGAATATGTGGACTCGTGTGCGCCACCTCAAAAGAGTTACTTGCAGTCGTAGTTCAGGTTAGCCACCGAGTCAAAGCTGGCTTGCTGCTTTTAAACTCCGCCACCCCCCTTTTGATAATGATGCATATGTAGTTAGTTCTGATGTAAGTCTTGCCGAGTACATTTGTACTCATGTTTGCTTATTTTATGTTTTGCAGAGAGACGTCAGTCTCGCTAGTAGTTCCACGTGGACTTCGACGTTTAGCTTGTTACCTCAGCTACGATCTTGTGCCCTCGGCAGGATCTGGTAGATAGTCAGGCTTCTCAGCCATTTTCATTTGTAGATGTCTGTACTCAGACATGTTAAGCTTCCGCTTGTGCTTTGACTTGTATGCTCTGAGTGTTGGGTCATGAGACCCATGTTTGTAATATCTTGCTCCTCGGAGCCTAATGAATAAATATTTGAGTCGTAGAGTTATGTTGTGATGCCATGTTGTATTTACACATATTGAGCATATTATTTGTATGTTTGAAATGCTTGGTATGTGTGGGATCCGACAATCTAGTTGTTTATCCTTGGCATCCTCTCATATGGGGAAATGTAGTCTAGTTCTTCCTGAGCGATAGTAGTCCGCTACAGCCCGGTTCACGAGTCCTGCTAGCCCAAACTACTACTTTGGACACTTGATGGCGGCATGTGTTTCACTTCGTTCCTATATCTGTCCCTTGGGAAATGTCACGCGTGATATTAGGAGTCCTGCCTAGCCTGCTACAGCCGGGTTACGGAGTCCTGTTAGCCAGTGCTACAGCCCGGATTCATACGTTGATGACCGTCATGTTCGATGTGATTAATGTATGCCTGTCCCCATGGGTTAGTGCCGCTTTGGGTTCACGACTAGCCATGTCGGCCCGGGTTCTCTGTCATATGGATGCTAGCGACACTATCATATACGTGAGACAAAAGGCGCAAACGGTCCCGGGCCATGGTAAGGCGACACCCGTGGGAATACCGTGCGTGAGGCCGCAAAGTGATATGAGGTGTTACCGGCTAGATCGATGTGACTTGGAATCGGGGTCCTGACACAAACACTATTATCAATCTTATATTCATCATGGGGTTTAAATAAATTTTCAAGATCATAAGAAGAATCTCCCCAATCATGACTATTGGACATAGCAAAACTAGCATCCCCAAGCTTAGGGTTTTGCATATTATTAGCATAATTTACATCAATATAATTTATAATAAAATCATTGCAATCATTCTTTTTATTCAAAGATCTATCGTGAAGCACTTCATCACAATTTTCAGATTTACGGATTTCAGGCAAAAGCTTATAAAGATAATCTAGTGCATCCAAATCACTAGGAATTGGTTCATCATGATTGGATATCTTAAAAAGATTGACAAGCGGATGAGGATCCATAGATATTATCTTCTCTGTTTAGGAATAAATACACAAGTATTTCAACCAAGCGAGCAAACGAGCCAAGTAAGACATCAAGGCAAACGAAAAGACGAACAGAAAAGAGAGGGCGAATAAAACGGCAAGGTGAAGTGGGGGAGAGGAAAACGAGAGGAAAATGGCAACTAATGTAATGCGGGAGATAGGGATTGTGATGGGTACTTGGTATGTTGACTTTTGTGCAGACTCCCCGGCAACGGCGCCAGAAATTCTTCTTGCTACCTCTTGAGCTTGCGTTGGTTTTCCCCGAAGAGGAGAGGATGATGCAGAAGAGTAGCGTAAGTATTTCCCTCAGTTTTTGAGAACCGAGGTGTCAATCCAGTAGGAGGCCACGCGCAAGTCCCTCGTACCTACACAACACAAAGAGCTCAACGCAACCAACGTGATTAGGGGTAGTCAATCCCTTCACGGTCACTTACGTGAGTGAGATCTGATAGAGATGATAGATAATATTTTTGGTATTTTTGATATAGAGATGCAAAGTGAAAAGTAAAAGGAAAAGTAAAAAAGCAAGGCAAAAGTAAAGTGATGGAGATTGATATGATGAGAATAGACCCGGGGGCCATAGGTTTCACTAGTGGCTTCTCTCAAGAGCATAAGTATTCTACGTTGGATGAACAAATTACTGTTGAGCAATTGACAGAATTGAGCATAGTTATGAGAATATCTAGGCATGATCATGTATATAGGCATCACGTTCGTGACAAGTACACCGAAACGATTCTGCATCTACTACTATTACTCCACTCATCGACCGCTATCCAGCATGCATCTAGAGTATTAAGTTAAGAACAGAGTAACGCTTTAAGCAAGATGACATGATGTAGAGAGATAAATTCATGCAATATGAAATAAAACCCATCTTGTTATCCTCGATGGCAACGATACAATACGTGCCTTGCTGCCCCTTCTGTCACTGGGAAAGGACACCGCAACATCGAACCCAAAGCTAAGCACTTCTCCCATGGCAAGAACTACCAATCTAGTTGGCCAAACCAAACGGATAATTCAAAGAGACTTGCAAAGATAACCAATCATACATAAAACAATTCAGAGAAGATTGAAATATTATTCATAGATAGACTTGATCATAAACCCACAATTCATCGATCTCAACAAACACACCGCAAAAAGAAGATTACATCGAATAGATCTCCACGAGAGAGGGGGAGAACATTGTATTGAGATCCAAAAAGAGATAAGAAGCCATCTAGCTAATAACTATGGACTTGAAGGTCTGAGGTAAACTACTCACACTTCATCGGAGAGGCTATGATGATGTAGAGGCCCTCCATGATGACGACCCTCTCTGGCGGAGCTCCGGAACAGGCCCCAAGATGGGATCTCATGGATACAGAAAGTTGCGACGGTGGAATTAGGTTTTTGGCTCCATATCTGTTCGTTTGGGGGTACGTAGGTATATATAGGAGAAAGAAGTACGCCGGTGGAGCTTCGGTGGGCCCACGAGGGTGGGGGCGCGCCTGGGGGTGTAGGGCGCGCCCCCTACCTCGTGCCCACCTTGAAGCTTCCTTGGCGTAGGGTCCAAGTCTCCTGGGTCATATTCGAGAAGAAAATCACGTTCCAGAAAGGTTTATTCCGTTTGGACTCTGTTTGATATTCCGTTTCTTCGAAACACTGAAATAGGCAAAAAACAACAATTCTGGGCTGGGCCTCCGGTTAATAGGTTAGTCCCAAAAATAATAAAAGTGGAAAATAAATCCCAATATAGTCCAAAACAGTAGATAATATAGCATGGAGCAATCAAAAATTATAGATACATTGGAGACGTATCACGCCCCCTCCTTCCTTCTCTTCTCTTTTCCCTTTCCTTCTCTCCTACTCCTACAACATGGAAGTGTAGGAATCCTACTCCCAATGGGAGTAGGACTCGCCAGGGCGCACCATAGTAGAGGGCCGGCCCTCCCCCTCTTCCACTCCATTATATATGGGGGAGGGGGGCATCCCATAGACACACAAGTTGATCATTGATTTCTCTTAGCCATGTGCGGTGCCCCCCTCCACCATAATCCACCTCGGTTATATTGTAGTGGTGCTTAGGTGAAGCCCTGCGTCGGTAGCTTCATCAACACCGTCACCATGCCATCGTGCTGATGAAGCTCTTCCCCGAAGCTCTACTGGATCGTGAGTTCGCGAGACGTCATCGAGCTGAACGTGTGCTGAACGCAGAGGTGCCGTACGCTCGGTACTGAGGACCGGTCGATTGTGAAGACGTACGACTACATCAACCGCGTTGTCATAACGCTTCCGCTTACGGTCTACGAGGGTACGTAGACGACACTCTCCCCTCTCGTTGCTATGCATCACCATGTTCTTGCATGTGTGTAGGAATTTTTTTAAATTACTACGTTCCCCAACAGTAGCATCCGAGCCAGGTTTATGCGTAGATGTTATATGCACGAGAAGAACACAAGTGAGTTGTGGGCAATACAAGTCATACTTCTTACCAGCATGTCATACTTTGGTTCAGAGGTATTGTTGGATGAAGCGGCCCTGACCGACATTACGCGTACGCTTACGCGAGACTGGTTCTACCGACGTGCTTCGCACACAGGTGGCTGGCGGCGTCAGTTTCTCCAACTTCAGTTGAACCGACTGTGACTACGCCCGGTCCTTGTTGAAGGTTAAAACAACACTAACTTGACGAACTATCGTTGTGGTTTTGATGCGTAGGTAAGAACGGTTCTTTCTCAGCCCGTAGCAGTCACGTAAAACTTGCAACAACAAAGTAGAGGACGTCTAACTTGTTTTTGCAGGGCATGTTGTGATGTGATATGGTCAAGACATGATGCTATATTTTTTTGTATGAGATGACCATGTTTTGTAACTAAGTTATCGGTAACTGGCAGGAGCCATATGGTTGTCGCTTTATTGTGTGAAATGCAATCGCCATGTAATTGCTTTACTTTATCACTAAGTAGTAGCGATAGTCGTAGAAGCAATAGTTGGCGAGACGACAACAATGCTACGATGGACATCAAGGTGTCGCGCCGGTGACAATGGTGATCATGACGGTGCTTTGGAGATGGAGATCAAAGGCACAAGATGATGATGGCCATATGATATCACTTATATTGATTGCATGTGATGTTTAGCCTTTATGCATCTTATTCTGCTTTGATTGACGGTAGCATTATAAGATGATCTCTCACTAAAAATTTCAAGGTACAAGTGTTCTCCCTGAGTATGCACCGTTGCCAAAGTTCGTCGTGCCGAGACACCATGTGATGATCGGTTGTGATAAACTCAATGTTCTTGTACAACGGGTGCAAGCCAGTTTTGCACATGCAGAATACTCGGGTTAAACTTGACGAGCCTAGCATATGCAGATATGTCCGCGGAACACTGAGACCGAAAGGTCGAACGTGAATCATATAGTAGATATGATCAACATAGTGATGTTCACCATTGAAAACTACTCCATTTCACGTGATGATCAGTTATGGTTTAGTTGATTTGGATCACGTGATCACTTAGATGATAAGAGAGATGTCTATCTAAGTGGGAGTTCTTAAGTAATATGATTAATTGAACTTTAATTTGTCATGAACTTAGTCCTGATAGTATTAGCATAGTATTAGCATATCTATGTTGTAGATCAATAGCTCACGATGTTGCTCCCCGTTTATTTTCATATGTTCCTAGAGAAAAACTATGTTGAAAGATGTTAGTAGCAATGATGTGGACTAGGTCCTGATCTGAGGATTATCCTCATTGCTGCACAGAAGAATTATGTCCTTGATGCACTGCTAGGTGACAGACCTATTGTAGGAGCATATGCAGACGTTATGAACGTTTGGCAAAGCTCGGTATGATGACTACTTAATAGTTTAGTGCACCATGCTTTACGGCTAAGAATCGGGGCTTCAAAGACGTTTTGAATGCCACGGAGCATATGAGATGTTCCAAGAGTTCAAGTTAGTATTTCAGACTCATGCCCATGTCGAAAGGTATGAGACCTTTGACAAGTACTTTGCCTACAAGATGGAGGAGAATAGCTTAGCTAGTGAGCATGTGCTCAGAATGTCTGAGTACTACAATCACTTGAATCAAGTGGGAGTTAATCCTCCAGATAAGATAGTGATTGACAAAGTTCTCTATTCACTATCACCAAGTTACTAGAACTTCGTGATGAACTATTATATGCAAGGGATAACGGAAATGATTCCCAAGCTCTTCGTGATGCTGAAATCAACGAAGGTAGAAATCAAGAAAAGCATTAAGTGTTGATGGTTGTCAAGACCACTGGTTTCAAGAAAAAGGCAAAAGGGAGGAAGGGGAAATTCAAAAGGAACGGCAAGCAAGTTTTTGCTCCCGTGAAGAAACCCAAAGCTAGACCCAAGCCTGAAACTGAGTGCTTCTATTGCAAAGGAAATGGTGACTGGAAGTGGAACTGCCCTAGATACTTGGCGGACAAGAAGGATGGCAAAGTAAACAAATGTATATTGGATATACATGTTATTGATGTGTACTTTACTAGTGTGTATAGCAAACTCCTCAACATTTGATACTGGTTCAGTTGCTAAGAGTAGTAACTCGAAACGGGAATTGCAGAATGAATAGAAACTAGTTAAGGGCGAGGTGACGATGCATGTTGGAAGTAGTCCCAAGATTGATATGATCATCATTGCACACTCCCTATACTTTCGGGATTAGTGTTGAACCTAAATAAGTGTTATTTGGTGTTTGCGTTGAGCATTAATATGATTTGATCATGTTTATTGCAATACAGTTATTCATTTAAGTTAGAGAAGAATTGTTGTTCTGTTTACATGAATAAAACCTTCTATGGTCATACACCCAATAAAAATGGTTTGTTGGATCTCGATCATAGTGATACACATATTCATAATATTGAAGCCAAAAGATGCAAAGTTAATAAAGATAGTGCAATGTATTTGTGGCACTGCCGTTTAGGTCATATTGGTGTAAAGCGCATGAAGAAACTCCATGCTGATGGGATTTTGGAATCACTTGATTATGAATCACTTGATGCTTGCGAACCATGCCTTATGGGCAAGATGACTAAGACTCGATTTCCCGGAACAATGGAGCGAGCAACTGACTTACTGTAAATAATACATATAGATGTATACAATCCGATGAGTGTTGAGGCTCGCGGCGGGTATCGTTATTTTCTGACCTTCACAGATGATTTAAGAAGATATGGGTATATCTACTTGATGAAACATAAGTCTAAAACATTTGAAAAGTTCATATAATTTCAAAGTGAAGTGGAAAATCATCGTAACAAGAAAATAAAGTTTCTACGATCTGATCGTGGAGGAGAATATTTGAGTTACGAGTTTGGTCTTCATTTAAAACAATGTGGAATAGTTTCACAACTCACGCCACCTAGAACACCACACCGTAATGGTGTGTCCGAACATCGTAACCGTACTTTATTAGATATGGTGCAATCTATGATGTCTCTTACCGATTTACCACTATCGTTTTGGGGTTATGCATTAGATACAGTTGCATTAATGTTAAATAGGGAACCATCTAAATCCATTGAGACAACACCATGTGAGCCGTGGTTTGGCAAGAAACGAAAGTTGTCGTTTCTGAAAGTTTGGGGTTGCAATGCTTATGTGAAAAAGTTTCATCCTGATAAGCTCAAACCCAAATCGGAGAAATGTGTCTTCATAGGATACCCAAAGGAGACAGTTGGGTACACCTTCTATCACTGATCCGAAGGCAAGACATTCGTTGCTAAGAATGGATCCTTTCTAGAGAAGGAGTTTCTCTCGAAAGAAGTGAGTGGGAGGAAAGTAGAACATGATTAGGTAACTGTACCTGCTCCCTTATTGGAAAGTAGTTCATCACAGAAATCTGTTCTTGTGACTCCTACACTAATTAGTGAGGAAGCTAATGATGATGATCGTTTAACTTCAGATCAAGTTACTACTGAACCTCATAGGTCAACCAGAGTAAGATCCGCACCAGAGTGCTACGGTAATCCTGTTCTGGAGGTCATGTTACTAGACCATGACGAACCTACGAACTATGAGGAAGCGATGATGAGCCCAGATTCCGAAAAATGGCTTGAGGCCATGAAATCTGAGATGGGATCTGATGAAGTCATGTACCTGGGGTAGGGTGATAGACCTGCCCAAAGGTACCCTCCACAAGGACACTCGCAAGAGAAGCAGCCTTCCATTCGACCTGGTAGGTTTCCACTCGACAGATTCAAAGACACTCGACCATGAAGACCCACTCGACCACCAGGAGTCCAAGAGCCACTCGGTGCCCAAACGTTACGTAGTTAAATAGTCTTTATGATCTTAATGGCACTTTATGTAAGGCGTTACCAAGAACGCCTAGCTTTAACGCACCTTAAACCCTCTACTACGTGGGCTGGCTGGGGTCTGGCGCACTCTATATAAGCCACCCCCTCCACGGTAGAAGGATTCGCACCCTCAGAACTCATATGCATATAATCCGATCATTGCCTCCGGGCTCCGAGGCGTGGGGCTATTACTTCCTCCGAGAAGGGCTGAACTCGTAAATCCCTTGCGTATACAACTAATCCATAGCTAGGATCTTGCCTCTCCATACCTACCCCATTCTCTTGTCGGACTTAGAACCACGACGGTTGGCGCCCACCGTGGGGCGGGTGTTCTAGCGATTTGTTGGAGAAGTTGGGATTCTTCGATCTCCTACATCATGGTTTCGGTGGAGTTCGGTCGACGGCCACGAGATCCGTCTCGTGCGCTCACATTAAATCGCCGACGACTCGCTTGGCCAGGAGGCTCCACTTGGCGTGGGCGCGCTCCCGTCCGTGGGCGACGCACTTTCGCGCGTGTGTCGCGGCATCCTCCTGCGGAAACCGTCGACCCGGATGGGTCGGCTCCTGCGCCGTCTTCACTCCCAGTCTCCCAACGGCGCAAGCGTTCCGGTCGGTCGAGGCTTCAACGGTGGGTGAGGCATGCAGTGGCCCGCCAGTCGGCCACCCCCCAAGTCGCGGCGATCGAGCCCGACGAATCTCTCTGGCCTGTTCGACGGCTCCGTGAGACTGCGTCCAAATGCGATAGCGATGACCGGCGGCGGAGGTTACGATGGTCGATGGACCACGCGTCCCCCGTTCACCCGCACCAACGGAGGTGGCGGTGGAGGCGATCCGAGCAAGCCCACGAAGAGTACCTGCCGAGCCCCTCACTTCGCTCCAGAGGAGGAGCTTCGCCGTCGGAACATGGATGCACTTCACACTCCTATCGTTGGAGAAACCCCGAGGCTCGTGCCTTGGAGGATGCGGCCATTAGCCTGGCTGGCGCTTTTCGACCGAGAATCTTCAGCGAGTACTCGACGAGCGCCGCGACCAAGGGTTCGAGAATCCGATCGGCGTCGGCTCTTTCAACCGCCAACTCAGGTATATCAAACTCCGATTCAGAATTTAGCAGCTGCCGCCAGTATAGCGAGTCAATTCAGCCTTCCCAATCGGGCGGGTAGAGGTTTGCAGCAAATCAAGGATCTGCTCCGGGCGGCAGGAGATCAAAACTCAGTTGTATCCCAGTCGTGGAACAGGGTTCACAGCTGATCCGTCGCTGCGAATTCAGTCCAGTCGGCCCATAGTCCGAGATCGCCCCCGAGGCGTGAGGAACGTGGGGGCCGGCGTGATGATCAATACAAGGGCATGAGCAGTATGAGCACCGATTCGATTGCAGCGATCGACGTCGAGTGCCCTCCTCCCCAAGGGGTGGATCATCGCTCCCGGCAGCAGATTTACGACGCCAAAGACACAGGTCTTTGGGTGAAGAGTGCCGATCGACCCGTGGAACCAGGCTTTGTTGCGAGATCTATTATCGTTCAAGGTTTGGTCAACAGGAACAGAGCTCATCGAGACGGCCATGATAGAGAAGTTCCTTCCAGCAGGAAAGTTCATGTCTCGGGACCAGAGTGTTTCAGCAGAGCCATCAGAGCCGCAGTGATTCCTCCCAACTTCAGGTTGGCGACTGGAGTCTGTAAGTTCACTGGTGAATCCAAGCCTGACACTTGGCTTGAAGATTACCGAGTGTCTGTTCAGATCGGCGGTGGCAACGATGAAGTAGCCATGAAGCATTTGCCTCTTATGTTGGAGGGTTCAACCAGGGCGTGGCTGAATCAGTTAGCACCCAGCAGTATTTACACTTGGGAAGATCTTGCCCGAGTGTTTGTCAGGACATTCGAAGGAACTTGCAAACGACCAGCAGGATTGACAGAGTTGCAGTCGTGTGTGCAAAAGTTGAGTGAAACTTTGAGAGATTATATGCAGAGGTGGATCACTATGCACCACACAGTTGAGAATGTATCTGACCACCAGGCAGTTTGTGCCTTCAAAGAAGGCGTCAAAAACAGAGAGTTGAGTTTGAAATTTGGTCAAACCGGAGATATGACCCTGAGTTGGATGATGGAGACTGCCACCAAGTATGCAAATGGTGAAGAAGAGGATCGGCTCCGGAGTGGTAAATATAAATCGCCGCCAATGAGGCGGCGGAGAAAATTCGGTCGGAAGCGAAGCGCAAAGCCGAGCCAGCCGCTCCGGAGAGGCCTTGGCCGTGACCCGAGGAAAGTTCAAGGGGAAACCAAGGGTCCTTGGAACCCCAAGAAGGTGAAAGACCAGGATGGAAGCGGCGTGTTGGATTTGCCATGTCATATTCATACAAAGAAAGATGAAGAGGGTAAACTCATTTACCCGAAACATACCACTCGACAGTGTCGGCTCTTGATTCAGCAGTTCCAAGGGAAACAACTCAAGGATAAGGATAAGGAAACAGACAAAGTTGAGGACAGAGATGACAGCGATGGCGGATATCCCCAGGTCAATTCCACCCTGATGATTTTTGCTGACGTCGAAAGCAAAAGTCGATTGAAGGTTATCAATCGGAAGTGAACTTGGTTGCTCGGCGACTCGCAATTATCTGAAATGGTCCTGCACCGCCATCACATCCGACCACCGATCACCGGCGCACATTGCCACCCCAGGAGGCAAGCATTGATGGTCGACCAGGTTGTTGAGGGCACTCGGTGACCAAAGTCCCGATGGATGGTGGTAGTGGCTTGAACACATTGTACGCGGAGACATTGAAAGGGATGGGCATTCCGATGTCCAGACTCAGTACCAGTAACATGAGCTTCCACGGAGTCATTCCTGGAAAGAAGGCTGAATCACTCGGCCAAATTGCTCCCGATGTAGTTTTTGGTGATTCGAAGCATTTCCGGAAAGAAAAGTTGACCTTTGAGGTCATGGATTTCCAGAGCGCTTATCACGCTATCCTGGGAAGGCCAGCTTATGCACGTTTCATGGCCCGACCATGTTACGTGTATCTTAAATTGAAGATGCCTGGTCCCAAGGGCATGATCACTGTCACGGGCAATCGGAAGAACTTCTGCTTCCAGAAAGGCTCTAAGATCGCCGATGCTCAGTTGGCAGTGGTAGAGCTACAACAGAAAACTGCAGATCCAAGTGATTTGTTGCGAGCTAAGAAGCACACTCTGGTCAGCATTTCATCGACCGTGAGACGAAACAGGTTCACATTCACCCGACTGATCCCAATGCTGCTCCGACCAACATCTCAACAACACTCGACTCAAAATAGGAAGAAGCACTCATCCAGTTCCTCCGTGAGAACTGGGACATCTTTGCATGGAAGCCTGCTGACATGCCGGGTGTTCCCAGGGGGCTGGCTGAGCATCGCCTACGAGTCGACCCAAAATTCAAACCGGTTAAAGAGTATCTTCAGCGGTCCGCTGTCCAAAAGAGAAAGGCCATTGCCGAGGAGGTGGCTCGGCTCTTAGCAGCAGAGTTCATCCAAGAGATCTACCACTCCGAGTGGCTCGCCAATGTCGTCATGGTCCCCAAGAAGGACAAGTCGTTGCGAATGTGCATCGATTTCAAGCATATCAACTGGGCCTGCCCGACAGATCATTTCCCTCTTCCTCGCATCGACCAAATAGTCGACTCAACTGCGGGATGTGAGAGGTTGTCTTTTTTAGACGCTTATTCCGGGTACCATCAGATCCGTCTGTATGGACCCGATGAGATTAAAACAGCGTTCATCACTCCATTCGGGTGCTTCTGTTATGTCACCATGCCATTCGGTCTCAAGAATGCCGGAGCCACATTCATGAGGATGATTTAGAAGTGTTTGCTCACTCAAATCAGTCGGAATGTGGAAGCGTACATGGATGATATAGTGGTCAAGTCACGAAAGGGTTCCGACCTGTTGACTGACCCTGCTGAAACATTTGCCAATCTCAGGAGGTATGATATCAAGCTTAACCCATCAAAGTGTACATTTGGAGTTCTTGGTGGAAAGTTGCTCGGTTTTCTCGTTTCTGAGCGAGGAATCGATGCTAACCCAGAAAAGGTTGGCACCGTACTCCGAATGAAGCGCCCGGTGCGTGTGCACGATGTCCAGAAACTTACTGGATGCTTGGCTGCTTTAAGTCGATTCATCTCTCGCCTCGGTGAAAAAGCATTGCCTCTTTACCGACTGATGAAGAAGTCAGACAAGTTCGAGTGGACTCTAGAAGCTGATGCAGCGTTTGCAGAGCTCAAAGCTCTGCTCTCCACCCAGCTAGTGCTTGCTGCTCCAATCAGCAAAGAGCCTTTGCTGCTTTACATTGCAGCCACTGGACAAGTCGTCGATCTGCATTTACTTACGGTCGAGCGGGAAGAAGGAAAAGCCTTCAAAGTTCAACGCCCAGTTTATTATCTTTCTGAAGTACTGACCCCATCAAAGCAAAGATACCCTCACTATCAGAAGTTTGTTTATGGGATCTATGTGACCACGAAGAAGGTTGCTCATTATTTCTCTGATCATTCCATTACAGTCGTCAGCGACGCCCCTTTGTCGGAAATTCTTCACAACAGAGATGCAACTGGTCGAGTGGCAAAATGGGCGATTGAACTCCTTCCCCTTAATATCAAATTCGAGGAAAAGAAAGCCATCAAGTCCCAAGCAATAGCAGATTTCCTCGCCGAGTGGACTGAACAGCAGCTTCCGACTCAAGTTCACTCGGGACAGTGGACTATGTTTTTCGACGGTTCCAAGATGCTGAACGGTTCTGGTGCAGGGGTTGTATTGGTTTCCCCCGAGGAGATAGGCTCAAGTATGTTCTCCAGATTCACTTTGATTCTTCCAACAACGAAGCAGAATATGAAGCACTCCTGTATGGGTTGCGCATGGCCATTTCACTCGGCGTCCGTTGCCTTATGGTCTACGGCAACTTGGATCTGGTTGTTAATCAAGTGATGAAGGAGTGGGATGTCAGAAGCCCAGCTATGACAGGTTATTGTAATGTAGTGAGAAAGCTGGAGAAGAAATTCGAGGGGTTAGAGCTTCATCATATTCCCCGACTGAAAAATCAAGCTGCGGATGATTTGGCGAAGATAGGATCCAAAAGGGAGGCCATTCCCAGTAATGTATTTTTGAGCACATTCATGCACCTTCGCAGGAGGATCCTTTCATGGAAGAAGCCCGCAGCAAAAGAGTGCCAATTATCCGATGAAGTTGAGGTCCCACCGTGGTCAACCTAATTATGGAAGTGGTGGTCATCACTCCCGATCGACAAAGTGCCGCACATCGCATATATCCTAAGGAAAGAGCTCCGGAGAATGAAGAAGAGGCTCGATAGATTGTCCGACGATCCAAGGCCTTCTACAAAGATCAAGGGACAGTTGTTCGAGAAAGCGTGGTCGAGTCGGCCGAGGTGTATCACGCCGAAGAAGGTCGATAATTCTTGTGGATATCCACTGGGGACTGTGGCCATCATCGTCCTCTCGGACCATTGTGGCTAAAGCATACCGAGCAGGATTTTACTGGCCGAAAGCAAATGAAATGGCAAAAGAAATAGTTGACAAGTGTGAAGGATGTCAGTTCTATTCCAACATGTCGCACAAGCCCGCCTCAGCCTTGAAGACCATTCCACTCGTCTGGCCCTTATTGTTTGGGGATTGGACATGATTGGACCGCTGAGAACTGGCAGAAGCGGCTTCACTCATTTGCTAGTAGCAGTCGACAAGTTCACCAAGTGGATCGAAGCCAAGCCCATCAAGAACCTCGATGCATGCACTGCTATCAGTTTCATCAGAGAGTTGATATTCAGATATGGAGTTCCGCATAGCATCATCACCGACAATGGGTCAAACTTCGATAATGAGAAGTTCAAAGCCTTCTGCGCCTCTCAAGGCACGCGGGTCGACTTTGCTTCATTGGCTCATCCTCAGTTGAATGGACAAGCAGAACGAGCAAACGGCCTCATTCTCAAAGGGCTGAAACCACGGCTGATGCGTGATCTCAAGCACGCAGCAGGAGCTTGGGTCGACGAACTTCCATCAGTTCTCCGGGATTGAGGACCACTCCTAATCGGTCGATGGGAGAACTCCATTCTTCCTGGTCTATGGAGCTGAAGCAGTTCTGCGAGTGACCTGCTTCACAATGCGCCTCGAGTCGAGCTATACTCAAGAAGAAGCGGAACAGGCCCGGCAAGATGCAACGACCTCTTGGAAGAGGAGAGAAATGGCCCTGATCCGCTCGACTATCTATCAGCAAGACTTGCGTCGATTCCATGCCGAAATGTGAAGAGTCGAGCCTTCCAAGAGGAGATTTGGTCCTCCGAGTGGATCAACAGAAACCACACAAGCTTGCCCCCACTTGGGAAGGTCCTTCATCGTCACAAGAGTCCTCCACAACGGAGCATATCATCTCTACAATGTTGATCGCCAGATCGACGAGCCTCGAGCTTGAACGCGGAGCTGCTCCGCCTTTTACACTTAAAACTCACTCGGTTGAGATGTAATAAAAGTACTTTTGTAGTTTGTTTATCTAAGACAAGAATGTTATAATTTTCCCGATGATTGTTATTGCTTTTGTTGAAATTTCCCCGATGGGTGGCTTAGTTGCGAATCCGATTCGCCTAAGTTTGTAAAAAATCCTTTCGAGTGCGAGCCAGCCTCTCACTCGGGGCTTAGCTGCTAATCCTCTTCGCCTAAGTATTCAAAATCCTACCGAGTGGCGAGCCAGCCTCCCACTCGGATGCTTAGCTGCAGTCAAGTACTCGCCTAAGTATTCATAATCCTACCGAGTGGCGAGCCAGCCTCCCACTCGGAGGCTTAGTTGTAGTCCAAGTACTCGCCTAAGTATTCAAAATCCTCACCGAGTGGCGAGCCAGCCTCCCACTCGGAGGCTTAGCTGCAGTCCAAGTACTCGCCTAAGTATTCAAAATCCTCCGAGTGGCGAGTCAGCCTCCCACTCGGAGGCTTAGCTGCAGTCAAGTACTCGCCTAAGTATTCAAATCCCACCGAGTGGTGAGCCAGCCTCCCACTCGGAGGCTTACAACAGCCCAAGGATTAGCCTTAACATCCAAAATAATAAAATCCCTACGAGTGGAGAAAAACCTCCCACTCGGGGCTTAGCTGCAGCCCAGTGCTCGCCTAAGTAATAGAAATCCTACCGAGTGGTGAGCAAACCTCCCACTCGGGGGCTTAGCTGCAGCCCAGCGCTCGCCTAAGTAATAGAAATCCTACCGAGTGGAGAGCAAACCTCCCACTCGGAGGCTTAGCTGCAGCCCAATGCTCGCCTAAGTAATAAAAATCCTCTTGAGTGGAGAGCAAACCTCCCACTCGGAGGCTTAGCTGCAGCCTAGTGCTCCCTAAGTAATAAAAATCCTACAGTGGAGAGCAAACCTCCCACTGGAGGCTTAGCTACAGCCAGTGCTCACCTAAGTAAGGAATTCATCCCAATCCGCAAGGACGACGAGGTGCAGGTCGACTGTTACCTTCTCCTTCGGTGCTTCGCCACAAGTACAACGTGCGGTCCATCCCAATCCGCAAGGACGACGAGGTGCAGGCCGACTGCTACCTCCTCCTTCGGAGCTTCGCCACAAGTACAACGTGCGGTTCATCCCAATCCGCAAGGGCGACAAGGTCGATCGCGATCAGTGTTCCATCTCTACCGCAAGATAGATGAAGCACAAGTCATTCGAATTTCAACGGAATATCTTCGAATGAGGAATAAAGTTCTCTCGAAGGAAAACAAAGCATGTTAAAGGATAAATCAAGTTCGGATAAACGTCCTATGGATCCAAAGGTGCTCAGGCGTTAAGCCTGTTAAAGTTTATCGGTTACAAAACCACTCGGCATTACGAGGCAAATTTAAAGTGGGACTTAGAAGTTTTTACTCCTCCGTGGAGGACTGGAAGGTGCAACAAACTGGTCGAGGTCGATTCCGTCGGCAATACGGGTAGCAGCAGCGATGAAAGTCTCCATGAAAGATCTGAAGTTGTGCTTCCGGTATTAGCAACCTTGAGAGACACCAGCTTGTCCTCTTGCGCTTCTTTGCGGTGGACACGAACCGAGATAGAGCAACATCAGCACCACACCGGCGAAGACTTTTTCCATTCTTGCACTCGACTTGGAATCTCATTCACCGAGTCATCGAGATTCAAGGTCATTCTCAAGAGTCTGTACGGCGGAGAGTCGAGTCGATCCGCGACATCGCAACTTTCAATCGAGCAAGATAATCCACCACACTAGCAACGCGAGACTCGATCGGAGCACATTCATAGCAGCCGTCCTTCCTTCATGGAGAGTTGATGGGGTCCAAGCTGGTTTCCACTCGTGGTTTCTTCTTCAAAGTTTTGGCAGAATTCTAAAAACACAGCTCAGACTCAAAATAACGATCATGTGATGAGCCGGTGAGAGCAAGACAGTTGGGTAAAAGAGATTACCTTCAAGCATGAGAAACAACTTCTTGGCGAGCCCTCCAAGATAAATCTCCAGGTCGTTTCGCTTCCCGCCAGTTGGCCAGCCTTGTCAGACAGAACAATCTTGTCGTTCTTCAGTCGACTAACTTCCTTGTTAGCCGCGTCAAGAGCGGCTTTCAGCTTGGCATTTTCATCTTCAAGTTTGTCGACTGAGGCAAGCTTCTCTTCAGCGAGCTTTGTTTTCTCCAAAGCCACCTTCTGTGCCTCTGCAAGGTCAAGGTCCTTCTTCTTCAAAGTCTCTTCTAGTTTATCTGCAAAGCAACAATGAGAACAGAGTTGAGAATGAACAGAAAAACAAAGACAGTCGTCAAAAATTCTCACCAGCCATACCTTTTGCTTCATCCTTTGCCTTCTGCAAATTCTCCTGAGCAAGCTTCAAATCGAGGTTGAGCTGGATCTGCTTGTTCTCTAACTCAGTATAGCGAGCCACAAGCTCGCAAGATTTCTACATAGAGTAAACCAACGAAAGACATCAAAGACAGATCACTTCCGAGTGATTAAGGAAAAATAGTAGCATTTCTAAGACTACGATCGAATCAAAACATTCGACGGTAGTCTCGGGACTTCACTGGCGGGTGCACTTAGCGTGCCCCACTGGTTTACCAATTTGGTTCGACCAACGACCAAAAGAGGCAAAAAGGTTATGATTCTAAAACCATGGCTAATTGTCGTGATCACCGCGAGAAAAAAACAGTTCTTTAGACTATAGTCGACGGCACACGATCGACCATAGTCTCGGGACTACACCGGTGGGTGCACTTAGCGTGCCCCCACCGGTTTCGGTTCCATTCGACTTGGTCCATCCAGGTCGAGTGAAGAAGTTCACAACATAAAGACTATAGCCGATCGCACGCATCGACCATAGTGTCGGGGACTACACCCAGTGGGTGCACTCAGCATGCCCCCACAAAAGTTCAATCGACACACCCACCCAAAGAGGTGTACAGATATGGAAATCTCCAAAAGGAAGCAGTTTCAGGTAGCATATCCTAACAAAGCAAGCAACGATTGACTTACTTGGACATTGCTCTGGAGAGCTGAACTAGCATCATAGGCCGCCTGACTAGCCTCTCGGACCGCTTTCACTTGCTCCATCATGATCCCTGCCTGGCGTATGTCCTCCTTAGCAGCACTCACTTGGTCTTCCGGGACGTGGTGTATAGCAAAGAGAGATGGTGGATCAGCAGTCGACGAAGTGGGTTGGGCACTTGTTAGCGGTATAGCGAAAGACACAGAAGTCCGAGTGGGGTTGCCTCCCTCAGAAATCAGCGTCTCAGGAATCACCGCGACTGGAGCAGCCTTGCCAGCAGGCATTTTCTTGTTCTTCCTCTTCCTCAATGGCGCTTCCTCGTCATCATCGGGGAGATCAATGACGTGAGGCGGAACTACAAGAAAGATTCAGAAGTAAACATGGAAGTCCAATCGACTAAAAGCTCCAGCCGACTAAAAGCGAAACCTCAGAGATCTTACCAAGGTTGGAGGTGGCAGCATCCTCCATTTCCTGATCTTCGTGCTTGGCTGAAGTCTCGGAGGTAGCAGCGCTGTAGATTTCAAGAATCGGCTGATCAGTCATCAAGTTGACCAAAAGTTCACTCATGTTGAATGAGGAAATGCAAGGTTCTGTTGGTTACCCGGAGATGGTGGGGATGACCATTCGCTTCTCGGGCAGGGCCTTCGCCGGCTTTGACGACGTCGCCCGAGGTTTCTTCTGCGGTTTCTCGGTCGGCGCAGGGGAAGTTGTCCTAGGTCGCTTCGTCGACTGCCCAGTGGGCACAACAGCTTTACCGTGCCCGGCCGCCGGGTCATGCGTCAACTTGGACCTTCCCTCCGAGCGAGGAGGATCGACGTCTTCCTCCTCTTCCTCCTCCTCCTCCTCGTCATCAGAGCTATCATCCTCCTCATCCTCCTCGCCATTGGACACCCATTCCTCCGGACTTTCACCTCCACTTCCTTCTTCTTCTTCGACTGTTTCCTGCACCCCGTTGGGCATCGAGTACATCTCAGTGGTGACCTAGAAGACAACAAAACAAGGCAAAAGTCAGTCGACGAATTAGCATCAAAACAGAATGAATGCAGCAGAATCACAGTCGGAGGTAAGTGGTTATACCTTGTCTGGTAGGTAACTCTGGTCGAGTGGTGGAATCCTCCTAGCTCCGCGAGGGTTGTCTTTGTTTCCTATGATGGCAGTCATCCACTTCTCCAGCGTGGCGTCATCGACCTCCTCTGGATGGACCCGAGTGATATCATCCGTACCAGAGTACATCCACATCGGATGACCTCGGTATTGGAGTGGCTGAATACACCGTCGGAGGAAAACCTCCAGGAGATCCATGCCAGTCACCCCGTCGCGAATAAGCTGGACTACACGCTCCATCAGCAACTTTACTTGGGCCTTCTCCTCTGGTAACACCTTCAGGGAAGATGGCTTGTTCACTCGACTCATGGAGAAAGGAGGGAGCCCAGTCGACTGCCCCGACGTCGGCTGGTCTTGGCAGTAGAACCATGTAACGCCCCGGATGCAACTTTCCATATTCGTAACTCCAACTCTTGCCTTTTCCGGAGATGCGATATTATTATTTCCTTCGTGGTTGGGTTTTGTGTTTTGTTTTGCATTTTGTTCATGTCATGCATCTCATCTCACGGCATCATTCGCATTGCATCGGCACTCGTTGCCGTCATTGTATGTAAAACTTGCATCCGCGCGTAGTTGCCGCTCCTCGCTTCCCTCTATGTTGCGTTCATTGACCCTTTCGAGATCAACCGTGTTTTCGGTTCCCTCTTGTCAAACCACCTAACCTCTCTCCGACCCCCTCTTTCGTGCGTCCGAAATCTTCCCCGAACCCGAACCGGTCTATCATTACCGATGGATCCGGATCATCCCCAAACGTCTATAAAACATCTCCGTTTTCTCTTTTGGACTCCCTAACCCATTTATTCCGGACCGCCCGATCGCGATCGAAGGATCCAAATCATCCCCTTTCGTGTATATATATATTTAATCTAACCCTAGCCCTGTCCCATCCATTCCTCCCCTATCCTATCGCCGCCGCTGCCACTTCGTTTTCCTCGGGATCTTGCCCGATCCATTCGAGTCGCCCAACCACCTTCCTGGTTTTCAGCGCCGAGCCAACCCAGCCTCCTTCCTCCTCGGATCAGCCGCAGCTGCCACCCATCAAATCCATCCATCCGCAGCGCCGCTCCCTCCTCCAGGCGCCTTCCTCCTCCTCCTCCCGTGCGCCTCGTCGGTCCAGCCGCCGCCGACGACCCGAGACCAGGCGCCACCAGCAGGCCGTCCTCGTCGCCCCTGCTACCTTCCCTTCCTCTTCTTCGTTGAAGCTTCTCTGACCACCCCCTCATCATGTTTCTCTCTCTCACAGGAGATTCTTCCGTCGGCCATGGCGCCCGCAGCCCCATGCGCCCCTGGATGCCCTCTGCCTCGCTTGAGCTCGCCGGGGAGTGGAGCACCACGGCGCCCGATCTTCTGCACCTCCCCTCGTCCACGAGCATCTGCTCGAGCCCCCTGCCTCGGCCTCGCGACCCCGCGTCGCTCCGGCGACCCAGCCCGCCGGCGACCTCAACACCCAGGCCAGCCCCGCGCCGCCCCATCTCTCCTTCCTCCCTCCCGCTGCTCCCTCTTTTCTCTAATCTCTCTGTCTCTTGTTCTACAGCCACCGCCATGGGCTCGCTGAGCACTGACCGCGCCAAGCTGGCCGACAACCTCCTCAAGTCCCGAACCCGACCCCGTCGCCTCCTCTGCTTCGCCCGCGCCTACCGCCGGCCGGCCACGGCCAGGTCTTCTCGCCTCCTCTCGCTCTCACTCCGGCCCTCTCTCTGTCCCTGTCGCTTGACTGAATTTTCCCAATTTGCCATGGCCATGCAGTTCCTCCCCGCCTCGGAGCTCCCTTGCGCCGCCGGATCCGAGACCCTCTCGCCCGGACCTGCCCGTTCCGACGCCTTGCGTCGCCACAGCCACCACCATCGCGGAGTTCTGGTCGGCTCGCGCGCCGACCTGCAAGTCCCTGCCGCCGCCCCTGCTTCCCCTGCTTCAAGCGAGACGGGATGACGTGCCCCTGCTCCTCGCGTTGACCGCGCCTCCAGGCCCAGCGCGCTCCTTCGCGGCCTGCCTTGGCCTCCTCCACCGACCGGCCCATGAGGCCTGGTGAGCAGCCCCCCTGGCCTTTCCACTATTGGGCTAGGCAGATTCGGCCCGTGACTTGTTTTTTTACGTACTGCAATTTCCTAATTATCCAAAGTGATTTAACAGATTTGCGAAACCCCTTGCACTTCATGCATATAATAACTCATGATCATGCATCATATGTAAAAACTTTATATATGTAAAATGCTTAGAATTTTATCTAGTTTAACATTATGCCACTTTCATCCCATGTTAAAATGTTTAAAATGCTATTTGATTAAATTTGCTCAAATGCCATGTTAAAATGCTTTATTTCATAACTAAATAACCGTAGCTCCAATTTTAACAAACTTTATATGTATTTGGGGTGGAAAAATGCCTAGTTTAACATGGTGGACTTTATTTTCCTGTTTAACAACTTTAAAATTGTGTATAGGGCAGAACAGTACCGAATCTAAAATATTGCTCATGAGGATTTTCCGGAATTGTTGTTTCTTATTTCCGGCCTCATTTAGACTTGCCTAAGTATTTAGTTTAATTATGCTTCACCCCTTGCCATGTTTAAAAACATTTAATATTGTTGTGTACCTAAACGAGATCAAACTAAATATTTGCATGTGGTGTTTTGTCAATATGCAACTCGTTGCATATTGAGCTCCACTTAATTGGTAGTATTGTTTGTTGCACTTTGCCATGCCTTGCCTCATTAAACCGGACATGCATCATACTTGATTGTGCATCATGCCATGTTTACGCTTGTGCATTTATCATGTTGTTTGTTTCTTTCCGGTGTTGCTTCTCGGTTCCGGTAATGTTGCGATTGTGAGGATTCGTTCGACTACGCCCGTTCATCTTCTTCATGGACTCGTTCTTCTTCCTTGCGGGATTTCGTGCAAGATGACCGCTACCTGGATCTCACTACTATCATTGCTATGCTAGTTGCTTCGTTCTATCGCTATGCTGCGCTACCTATCACTTGCTGCTCAAGCCTCCCAAATTGCCATGAACCTCTAACCTGTTGCACCCTTCCTAGCAAATCGTTGATTGGCTATGTTACCGCTTTTGCTCAGCCCCTCTTATAGCGTTGTTAGTTGCAGGTGAAGATGAAGTTTGTTCCTTATTGGAACATGGAGATGTTGTTCCTTGTTGGAACATGTTTACTTGTTGGGATATCACAATATATCTTATTTAACTAATGCATCTATATACTTGGTAAAGGGTGGAAGGCTCGGCCTTATGCCTGTGTTTTGTTCCACTCTTGCCGCCCTAGTTTCCGTCATATCGGTATTATGTTCCCGGATTTTGCGTCCCTAACGCGGTCGGGTGATTTATGGGACCCCCTTGACAGTTCGCTTTGAATAAGACTCCTCCAGCAAGGCCCAACCTTGGTTTTACCATTTGCCTCACCACCACCTACACCCTTTCCCTTGGGTCGGCCAACCCGAGGGTCATCTTTATTTAGCCCCCCCGGGCCAGTGCTTCTCTAAGTGCTGGCCTGAACCGAGCTGCCTGCGGGGCCCCCTCGGAGAAACTCGAGGTCTGGTTTTACTCGTAGCTAGTCTCATCCGGTGTTGCCCTGAGAACGAGATATGTGCAGCTCCTATCGGGATTGTCGGCGCATCGGGCGGCTTTGCTGGTCTTGTTTTATCACTGTCGAAATGTCTTGTAGCCGGGATTCCGAGACTGATCGGGTCTTCCCGGGGAGAAGGAATATCCTTCGTTGATCGCGAGAGCTTATCATGGGCTAAGTTGGGACACCCTGCGGTATAAACTTTCGAGCCGTGCCCGCGGTTATGTGGCAGATGGGAATTTGTTAATATCCGGTTGTAGTAAACTTGAAGCAAACTCTTCTAAAATACACCAACCGTGTGCGTAACCGTGAGTGTCTCTTTTCGGGGTTGATCGAGAGGAGAACACGGTTTCTGGGTTATGTCTGACGTAAGTAGGAGTTCAGGATCACTTCTTGATCATTACTAGTTGACGACCGTTCCTTTGTTTCTCTTCTCGCTCTCATTTGCGTATGTTAGCCACCATATATGCTTAGCCGCTGCTGCAACCTCACCACTTTACCTCTTCCTTACCCATTAAGCTTTGCTAGTCTTGATACCCATGGTAATGGGATTCTTTGAGTCCTCGTGGCTCACAGATTACTACACCACCGAGTTGCAGGTACAGGTTATGCGATGATCATGACGCGAGAGCGATGTTTATTTGTGTTGGAGTTCTTCTTACGCTTCTTCTTGATCGGGGATAGGTTCGGTCGGCAGCCTGGGCTAGCAGTGGTGGATATTGTTTGAGTTTCTGTTTATGTTTCATCCGTAGTCGGATGTTGATCTTGTATATGATGTGATGTTGTATTCGTGTGGCATTGTATGCCTTATGTATGTATCCCCACTATTATGTAATGTTGATGTAATGATATCCACCTTGCAAAGCGTCTTCAAGATGCGCTTCTATCCTTGGTGGGACCTTCGAGTTCCTTTAGGATAGGGTCGCATCTTGGGCGTGACAAGTTGGTATTAGAGCCTCGACCGACCTTAGGAGCCCCCTTGTTTGTTGGCCGTTGTTGAGTCTAGAAAAAAATGTTTAGAGTCTTAGGATTATATATATCGAAGAGTAGTATTCTTTTTACTCCTCAGTCCTTTCGTCGCTCTGGAGAGGCCTCCTGACGTAGATGTTTTGTCTTTCCTCTCCTCAAATTTCACGAACTTTATTTAGGATCACGCGAGTATCTTGGAATCGTTCCGATGGTTTTGTGACGAGAACATTGTTCTTGGTGCCTCCTGACATTTAGGGGTTGTGGCAGTGTCCCGGGGAGTTGAGCTCCGAGGTGTTGTCGTCACAATTTTATCGTTGCAGTTCAGCTTTGCCGACATCGAAATCTCTTTTGTACAGTTGTTGGTGAGATAACCCCGATAACCCAGTACTGGGGCGAGCTCGGGAGTATTGCCATGACTCGTATAACGGATGCTTTTCGAAGGTTGAGGTACACGATTTCCGGAGTTTTCTTGGTTATGTGTTGATGGATGGATACAGCTGGATCTAGGTATTGTTAGTTTGGGTGATATATTTTGTGTCCCCTGTATCCCCAACACCAGATTGCATAACCAGAAAGTTTCGGGAGTTTATAGGTGGGAATTCAAGTAGCTCCTAGAATATCTTCCGACAGATGCATGATATGAGATTGGGTAATCTCTATCATATGTATTTGTTCCGGCTTATTCTGCAAGCCAAATCCTTTGTTTTGTTTTATTTGTGGTATTTGAGTTGCTTCGAAGTCAAGTGTTGATCCATACCTTCCTTAAACGGTGTTCTCATATTGCTATGTGAATACTAGTCCTTCTTGATCATCGAGGTCGTCATGTTAATTCTTTTCCCAACCGGCGTGCTTCTCTTCAAGTGGATCCGATCATTTCAACATTTGCGAGATCAATTCCAAGTTTTCTCACCGGTGTTTGTTTCATCCGTCCCAAGTTGTTTTGTTTTCCCGCCCTCCCACCCTTTTTCTTCAAGGACTCAAATTTCTTAATCAAGTATCCATTTATTCATGTGAAGTCTCTTCACTCTTTGCAATCAATGTTCTGATCCAGTGATCCCTCATGAAGATGCTCAACAATTTCAAGTTCATCATCCTTCATTGTTGTTTCTTCTCCAGTGGATCCAATTCAAGCTTTCGATATTCATCATATTCCTTTCCTCGTTTCTAATGCTTTCTCTTGCCGATGAACCTCTTAATCATTCACTTCTCGCTATTCATTTGTTCTGGAGTGTTGAAGATATCTCAGAAGGCTCGTCTTTTCATTCTAGATCCATTCAAGTTATTTCGAGGATGTTTTCCCATTCAAGCCATTTAATTCAACCGGTGCAACCTGTCTTTAAAATTGTTCAACGGTGTTTTCTTTTGAGTGGGCCCTAACCCACAGGTCTTTTCCCAGGATCTTACCTGACTCTTCTATTTATTCCGGAACCATTCTCAAATTCATTTCAAAGTTTGACGTAAGAATGAATTTTCCTCAGTCACATGCCTTCTCCTAGGCCGCTTTCAAATTCTTTTCATCTCTGGCTCAACCTTTCCTCGTTTAATCTTTTCGGAGTTTCTCAACAATTTGGTGTTGTTTCTCCTCGTCATTCTCAGCATGTGAAGACCGAAGAAGAGTTTCTCTTAAATCTTGCTCCATTCTCTTCAAGATTCATGGTTCTAGTTTGATGCCATCCTCTCATAATTGTTTTCGATGTGGGAATTCTTTTCACCCATCCGGAGCATTTCATGAGTTGTTTTCCATTTCTTTCCTCCGAAGGCCATCATGTCATAATTCTTCATTCTCAGCGTGTAGCTATCGTTCTCCAAATCTTAATGGTGAATCGTTCAAATATCCTCTAATCAGTTCATGATCTCTTCGTTCTCATGTATCTAAATCCTCTCAAGTATCTTCGTTTTCTTTTTCTCCAATTCTTCCCGGTGACTTGTGCCTTTGCTACGTTCATTTTCAATTCTTATGGTGGTTCGTTCAAGATTTCACTTCCTTTGTTATCATATTAATTCATTCATTGTTTCCAAATTCCACTGGTGGTTCCATCAATACCTTCTCAAGTTTACGCTATATCTCTCTTAATCCTTTCTACGGGAATAAGTTTTCATGATGAAGTAATTCTCGGTTCTAGTGTTTCATCTATTCTTTTTCCGGAGTTCCAAGTTTTCCGCATTATCTCGTCGCGAAGCTCCATCTAAATCATCGCAAGGCTTAACCTTGTGTTTTCAACTTCTCCTAATTTTTATCATCCTTTTATTATCGGAGTTCTTCATGGAGGCTCTACATGGTGGTTCGTCAAGGATTGTTTTCTCTCTTCAATTGTTCTTCAAGATTTCTATCGAAGTTATGATCCGCCAAGCTATTCTCTAAAATAAACATGGTGTTCAACACATGTTTTGTTTTGAGGAGTTCAAGCATTCTTCATCTTGCATTCCAAAGTGCAATTCGTTCTACCTTATCATTTGAGGTGGTGTTATGTCATTCTTGACAATTTGAGTTCGTGTTTCATGATTCACATGTTGTCAAGAATGAGATATTTTAAATCCACCAATCTCTTCGTTGGAGTCATCTTCTGTCTTGTTTCACCTACAGCCTTCCCTAAGGAATGTAGCTATTTGTGGTGCTTATCAATGATCCAATTTTCTCCTTCTCATCTCGGTGAAGAAGTTTCTCTTATCTTCATTGATCTCAACCAATCAATTGTTTCTGTTAATGGCGGGTTGTCACCTCATCATTTTGAGATGTTTGCCATAAGCCCATAACAGCTTGTGTTTTTCGTTGTTGATTTTCCAACAACTTCGTTCAATTCTTCTTTGCAAGGTGCTTTTCAAGATCATTTGTGGCAGAAGTTGGCATTTTCTTCTCCATTCTTTTATTTCATTGATCTAACTTCTATTCTTTCGTTACGGAAGCATTGTGATGTTGTGCTCTTCACCCATCACCTCGTTTTGTGAGGATCGTGTTCTTTTCTTGCTTATCCATTTAACCGAAGCGTTGTATCATCTCGTCAATATCTTTTCATCTCATCAAGTTTTCTTCTCTTTTCTACCGGAGTGCTGTCCGAATTATATCATTCTATCTCTCTCATCTTGTTTTAACCGGAGTGGTTTCGAATTCTATCTTGTCCATTAAACTCTTTTTTCCATGTCTTTCAACCATCAAGTTCTCGTAATACTCCTTGTTCCTCTTTTCTATCGGATTGTTTGCAATCTTGTTCATCTCTGCGGTACTCTTTCTTTTAAAATTGCTCAATCTCTCAAAGTTCGTGGTTTCACTCGTTCGTCAAAGAAGCAACTTAGTTTACCTCTTATATTCCTCTTCCTTTTCTCTCCGGTGCCATCCTAGATCTCGGGTCGAGATCCTCTTGTAGTGGTGGAGTGTTGTAACGCCCCGGATGCAACTTTCCATATTCGTAACTCCAACTCTTGCCTTTTCCGGAGATGCGATATTATTATTTCCTTCATGGTTGGGTTTTGTGTTTTGTTTTGCATTTTGTTCATGTCATGCATCTCATCTCATGGCATCATTCGCATTGCATCGGCACTCGTTGCCGTCATTGTTTGTAAAACTTGCATCCGCGCGTAGTTGCCGCTCCTCGCTTCCCTCTATGTTGCGTTCATTGACCCTTTCGAGATCAACCGTGTTTTCGGTTCCCTCTTGTCAAACCACCTAACCTCTCTCCGACCCCCTCTTTCGTGCGTCCGAAATCTTCCCCAAACCCGAACCGGTCTGTCGTTAACGATGGATCCGGATCATCCCCAAACGTCTATAAAACATCTCCGTTTTCTCTTTTGGACTCCCTAACCCATTTATTCCGGACTGCCCGATCGCGATCGAAGGATCCAAATCATCCCCTTTCGTGTATATATATATATTTAGTCTAACCCTAGCCCTGTCCCATCCATTCCTCCCCTATCCTATCGCCGCCGCCGCCACTTCGTTTTCCTCGGGATCTTGCCCAATCCATTCGAGTCGCCCGACCACCTTCCTGGTTTTCAGCGCCGAGCCAACCCAGCCTCCTTCCTCCTCGGATCAGCCGCAGCTGCCACCCATCAAATCCATCCATCCGCAGCTCCGCTCCCTCCTCCAGGCACCTTCCTCCTCCTCCTCCCGTGTGCCTCGTCGGTCCAGCCGGCGCCGACGACCCGAGACCAGGCGCCACCAGCAGGCCGTCCTCGTCGCCCCTGCTACCTTCCCTTCCTCTTCTTCGTTGAAGCTTCTCTGACCACCCCCTCGTCATGTTTCTCTCTCTCACAGGAGATTCTTCCGTCGGCCATGGCGCCCGCAGCCCCACGCGCCCGTGGATCCCCTCTGCCTCGCTTGAGCTCGCCGGGGAGTAGAGCACCACGGCGCCCGATCTTCTGCACCTCCCCTCGTCCAGGAGCATCTGGTCGAGCCCCCTGCCTCGGCCTCGCGACCCCGCGTCGCTCCGGCGACCCAGCCCGCCGGCGACCTCAACACCCAGGCCAGCCACGCGCCGCCCCATCTCTCCTTCCTCCCTCCCGCTGCTCCCTCTTTTCTCTAATCTCTCTGTCTCTTGTTCTACAGCCACCGCCATGGGCTCGCTGAGCACTGACTGCGCCAAGCTGGCCGACGACCTCCTCAAGTCCCGAGCCCGACCCCGTCGCCTCCTCTGCTTCGCCCGCGCCTACCGCCGGCCGGCCACGGCCAGGTCGCCTCGCCTCCTCTCGCTCTCACTCCGGCCCTCTCTCTGTCCCTGTCGCTTGACTGAATTTTCCCAATTTTCCATGGCCATGCAGTTCCTCCCCGCCTCGGAGCTCCCTTGCGCCGCCGGATCCGAGACCCTCTCGCCTGACCTGCCCGTTCCGACGCCTTGCGTCGCCGTCACCTCCACCGTCGCCGAGTTCTGGTCGGCTCGCGCGCCGACCTGCAAGTCCCTGCCGCCGCCCCTGCTTTCCCTGCTTCAAGCGAGACGGGATGACGTGCCCCTGCTCCTCGCGTTGACCGCTCCTCCAGGCCCAGCGCGCTCCTTCGCGGCCTGCCTTGGCCTCCTCCACCGACCGGCCCATGAGGCCTGGTGAGCAGCCCCCCTGGCCTTTCCACTATTGGGCTAGGCAGATTCGGCCCGTGACTTGTTTTTTTCTGTGCTGCAAATTTCCTAATTATCCAGTGATTTAACAGATTTGCAGAAACCCCCTTGCACTTCATGCATATAATAACTCATGATCTGTGCATCATATGTAAAAACTTTATATATGTAAAATGCTTAGAATTTTATCTAGTTTCACATTATGCCACTTTCATCCCATGTTAAAATGTTTAAAATGCTGTTTGATTAAATTTGCTCAAATGCCATGTTAAAATGCTTTATTTCATAACTAAATAACCGTAGCTCCAATTTTAACAAACTTTATATGTATTTGGGGTGGAAAAATGCCTAGTTTAACATGGTGGACTTTATTTTCCTGTTTAGCAACTTTAAAATTGTGTATAGGGCAGAACAGTACCAAATCTAAAATATTGCTCATGAGGATTTTCCGGAATTGTTGTTTCTTATTTCCGGCCTCATTTAAACTTGCCTAAGTAGTTAGTTTAATTATGCTTCACCCCTTGCCATGTTTAAAAACATTTAATATTGTTGTGTACCTAAACGAGATCAAACTAAATATTTGCATGTGGTGTTTTGTCAATATGCAACTCGTTGCATATTGAGCTCCACTTAATTGGTAGTATTGTTTGTTGCACTTTGCCATGCCTTGCCTCATTAAACCGGACATGCATCATACTTGATTGTGCATCATGCCATGTTTACGCTTGTGCATTTATCATGTTGTTTGTTTCTTTCCGGTGTTGCTTCTCGGTTCCGGTAATGTTGCGATTGTGAGGATTCGTTCGACTACGCCCGTTCATCTTCTTCATGGACTCGTTCTTCTTCCTTGCGGGATTTCAGGCAAGATGACCGCTACCCTGGATCTCACTACTATCATTGCTATGCTAGTTGCTTCGTTCTATCGCTATGCTGCGCTACCTATCACTTGCTGCTCAAGCCTCCCAAATTGCCATGAACCTCTAACCTATTGCACCCTTCCTAGCAAACCGTTGATTGGCTATGTTACCGCTTTTGCTCAGCCCCTCTTATAGCGTTGTTAGTTGCAGGTGAAGATGAAGTTTGTTCCTTGTTGGAACATGGAGATGTTGTTCCTTGTTGGAACATGTTTACTTGTTGGGATATCACATTATATCTTATTTAACTAATGCATCTATATACTTGGTAAAGGGTGGAAGGCTCGGCCTTATGCCTGGTGTTTTGTTCCACTCTTGCCGCCCTAGTTTCCGTCATATCAGTATTATGTTCCCGGATTTTGCGTCCCTAACGCGGTCGGGTGATTTATGGGACCCCCTTGACAGTTCGCTTTGAATAAGACTCCTCCAGCAAGGCCCAACCTTGGTTTTACCATTTGCCTCACCACCACCTACACCCTTTCCTTGGGTCGGCCAACCCGAGGGTCATCTTTATTAGCCCCCGGCGGTGCTTCTCTAAGTGCTGGCCTGAACCGAGCTACTGCATGGGCCCCTCGGGCTTCGAGGTCTGGTTTTACTCGTAGCTAGTCTCATCCGGTGTTGCCACGAGAACGAGATATGTGCAGCTCCTATCGGGATTGTCGGCGATCGGGCGGCTTTGCTGGTCTTGTTTTATCACCGTCGAAATGTCTTGTAGCCGGATTCCGAGACTGATCGGGTCTTCCCGGGAGAAGGAATATCCTTCGTTGATCGCGAGAGCTTATCATGGGCTAAGTTGGGACACCCTGCAGGGTATAAACTTTCGAGAGCCGTGCCGCGGTTATGTGGCAGATGGGAATTTGTTAATATCCGGTTGTAGTAAACTTGAAACAAACTCTTCTAAAATACACCAACCGTAATGCGTAACCGTGAGTGTCTCTTCTCGGGGTTGATCGAGAGGAGAACACGGTTTCTTGGTTATGTCGGCGTAAGTAGGAGTTCGGGATCACTTCTTGATCATTACTAGTTGACGACCGTTCCTTTGTTTCTCTTCTCGCTCTCATTTGCGTATGTTAGCCACCATATATGCTTAGCCGCTGCTGCAACCTCACCACTTTACCTCTTCCTTACCCATTAAGCTTTGCTAGTCTTGATACCCATGGTAATGGGATTGCTGAGTCCTCGTGGCTCACAGATTACTACACCACCGATTGCAGGTACAGGTTATCACGATGATCATGACGCGAGAGCGATGTTTATTTGTGTTGGAGTTCTTCTTACGCTTCTTCTTGATCGGGGATAGGTTCGGTCGGCAGCCTGGGCTAGCGAGGTGGATATTGTTTGAGTTTCATTTATGTTTCATCCGTAGTCGGATGTTGATCTTGTATATGATGTGATGTTGTATTCGTGTGGCATTGTATGCCTTATGTATGTATCCCCACTATTATGTAATGTTGATGTAATGATATCCACCTTGCAAAGCGTCTTCAAGATGCGCTTCTATCCTTGGTGGGACCTTCGAGTTCCTTTAGGATAGGGTCGCATCTTGGGCGTGACAAACCAGGTCGACTGCCACCCTCTAACCGAGTCAGGGAGAGTCATAGCTGGAAAGGCGCTCTTCCCCCTCATCTGGACCCCGAGTCCCCCACACATCTGGATTACTTGGGTCCTCTCGTCATTCGGGTTCGTTTTCTTCACCGTCTGAGAGCGACAGGTGAATATGTGCTTGAAGAGACCCCAGTGCGGTCGACAACCCAAGAAGTTCTCGCATAGCCAAATGAAAGCAGCAAGATAGACAATGGAGTTTGGAGTGAAATGATGGAGTTGCGCTCCAAAAAAGTTCAAAAACCCCCGGAAAAAAGGATTTGGCGACTTGGAAAACTCCCGATCTACGTGGGTGTCCAGGAGGACACACTCACCCTCTTCAGGCTTCGGTTGCCACTCCGTACCTGGAAGCCTCGCCGACCCATGGGGGATCAGTCCTTCATTGGCCAGATCGGCGAGATCCTTTTCGATGATGGTCGGCGGATCCAATCTCCTTGGACCCAGCTGGCGGCAGCTTGGACCCTTGAAGAGGATCCGCCCCGACTAGGCGCTCTCCCCTTGGACTTCGCCGCCGCCTTCTTCACCCGTTCCAGGGCTGCGGTCTTCTCCTTCACCATGGTCGCCAGCGGCAGAAGTACCGAGCTGCGCAACCGACAGCGAAGAGCGCAGCGAGAAGGTTTGGAGGTGGAGGAGGAGAAGATTGGGGTCAGCTGTTCAAAATGCCTGTCCAAGGCTTTATATGGAGCCGCTTCGATGGCTGACCGGTAGGCCTGTGCAATCCCATCACAATCCATAGCGGTAGCGCATTACGATACGTGGCGAAAAAGGCGGCGCGAAGATCGAGGCGTCATCGTCTTATCCCATCCGAGTGCCGTAGTTTTCTCCGCTTCGCGCGCTTCCCAAAATTCGGATCCCGCGAAATCCGCTAACCGCAGGGCAACTCGTCAGATAGCAGATTTCCTCCGATCCGTCGCTCGGAAATCCTCAAGTTCACGGAGTTCACTCGACAAACATGAAGAATGGATCAAGGCGACTGAAAGAGAAGTTGATGCCATCACTAAAAGGTCGTTGATCCAGAGTAACACGCACTCACAACATGAAGAACAGGTCGGAAAGATTATCAACTCCTTCCTCACTCAAACCTCGATCCATTCTGGGGCTAATGATGAAGTCATGTACCTGGGGTAGGGTCATAGACCTGCCCAAAGGTACCCTCCACAAGGACACTCGCAAGAGAAGCAGCCTTCGGTCGACCTGGTAGGTTTCCACTCGGCATTCAAAGACACTCGACCATGAAGACCCACTCGACCACCAGGAGTCCAAGAGCCACTCGGTGCCCAAACGGTCTGTAGTTAAATAGTCTTTATGATCTTAATGGCACTTTATGTAAGGCGTTACCAGTAACTCCTAGCTTTAACGCACCTTAAACCCTCTACTACGTGGGCTGGCTGGGGTCCTGGCGCACTCTATATAAGCCACCCCCCTCCACAGGTAGAAGGGTTCGCACCCCTGTAACTCATACGCATATAATACAGTCGACCTCCTCCGGGCTCCGAGACGTAGGGCTATTACTTCCTCCGAGAAGGTCCTGAACTCGTAAATCCCTTGCGTATACAACTACTCCATAGCTAGGATCTTGCCTCTCCATACCTACCCCCATTCTACTGTCAGACTTAGAACCACGACAGGATCCATGTATGAGAACAAGTGTGGACTTTGGTTGACTAGCCCGATGATCGGCAAGCCATAGAAAATAAATGTATCTTCAAGAGGAAGATGGACGCTGATAGTAGTGTTACTATCTACAAAGCTAGATTTGTCGAAAAAGGTTTTTGACAAAGTTCAAGGTGTTGACTACGATGAGAGTTTCTCACTCGTAGCGATGCTTAAGTCTGTCCGAATCATGTTAGCTAATTGCCACATTTTATGAAATCTGGCAAATGGATGTCAAAACTACATTCCTTAATGGATTTCTTAAAGAAGAGTTGTATATGATGCAACCAGAAGGTTTTGCCGATCCTAAAGGTGCTAACAAAATGTGCAAGCTCCAGCGATCCATCTATGGACTGGTGCAGGCATCTCGGAGTTGGAATATACACTTTGATGAGTTGATCAATGCATATAGTTTTATACAGACTTGCGGCGAATCCTGTATTTACGAGAAAGTGAGTGGGAGCACTACAGCATTTCTGATAAGTATATGTGAATGAAATATTGTTGATCGGAAATAATGTAGAATTTTCTAGAAAGCATAAAGGAGTATTTTAAAGGAGTTTTTCAAAGAAAGACATCGGTGAAGCTGCTTACATATTAAGCATCAAGATCTATAGAGATAGATCAAGATGCTTGATAAGTTTTTTCAGTGAGTACATACCTTGACAAGATTTTGAAGTAGTTCAAAATGGAACAGTCAAAGAAAGAGTTCTTGCATGTGTTACAAGGTGTAAAATTGAGTAAGACTCAAAGCCCGACCACGGCAGAAAATAGAAAGAGAATAAAAGTCATTCCCTATGCCTCAGTCATAGGTTCTATAAAGTATGTCATGCTGTATACCAGATCTATTGTATACCCTACACTGAGTTTGGCAAGGGAGTACAATAGTGATCTAGGAGTAGATCACTGGACAACGCTCAAAATTATCCTTAGTGAAATAAGGATATGTTTCTTGATTATGGAGGTGACAAAAGGTTTGTCGTAAAGGGTTACGTCGATGCAAGTTTTTCACCAATCCGGATGACTCTAAGTCTCAATGGATACATATTGAAAGAGGGAGCAATTAGCTAGAGTAGCTCCGTGCAGAGTATTGAAGACATAGAATATTTGCAAAATACATACGGCTCTGAATGTGACAGACCCGTTGACTAAAACTTCTCTCACAAACAAAACATGATCACACCTTAGTACTCTTTGGGTGTTAATCACATAGCGATGTGAACTAGATTATTGACTCTAGTAAACCCTTTGGGTGTTGGTCACATGACGATGTGAACTATGGGTGCTAATCACATACTGATGTGAACTATTGGTATTAAATCACATGGCGATTTGAGCTAGATTATCGACTCTAGTGCAAGTGGGAGAGTGAAGGAAATATTCCCTAAAGGCAATAATAAAGTTGTTATTTGTATTTCCTTATATCATGATAAATGTTTATTATTCATGCTAGAATTGTATTAAACCGAAAACTTAATACATGTGTGAATATATAGACAAACTAAGTGTCACTAGTATGCCTCTACTTGATTAGCTCGTTCAATCAAAGATGGTTAAGTTTCCTAGCCATAGACATGAGTTTTCATTTGATTAACAGGATCACATCACTAGAGAATGATGTGATTGACTTGACCCATTCCGTTAGCTTATCACTTGATCGTTTAGTATGTTGCTATTGCTTTCTTCATGACTTATAAATATTCGTATGACTATGAGATTATGCAACTCCCGAATACCGGAGGAACACTTTGTGTGCTACCAAACGTCACAACGTAACTGTGTGATTATAAAGGTGCTCTACAGGTGTCTCCGGTGGTACTTGTTGAGTTGGCATAGATCGAGATTAGGATTTGTCACTCCGATTGTCGGAGAGGTATCTCTGGTCCCTCTCGGTAATGCCCATCACTATAAGCCTTGCAAACAATGCAACTAATGAGTTAGTTGCGGGATGATGCATTACAGAAGGAGTAAAGATACTTGCCGGTAACAAGATTGAGCTAGGTATTGAGATACCGACGATTGAATCTTAGGCAAGTAACATACCGATGACAAAGGGAACAACGTATGTTGTTATGCGGTTTGACCGATAAAGATCTAATATGAGCATCCAAGTTCCGCTATTGGTTATTGACCAGAGACGTGTCTCGGTCATGTCTACATAGTTCTCGAACCCGTAGGGTCTGCACGCTTAAAGTTTGGTGACGATCGGATATTATATGTTTATGTGTTTTGATGTACCAAAGGTAGTTTGGAGTCCCGGATGAGATCGGGGACATGACGAGGAGCCTTGAAATAGTCGAGACATAAAGATCGATATATTGGACGACTATATTCGGACATCGGAAAGGTTCCGAGTGATTCGGGTATTTATCGGAGTACCAGAGAGTTATGAGAATTTGCTGGGGAGTACATGGGCCTTATTGGGTTTTAGGAGAAAGAGAGAGATGTGACGCCCCCGATTTAATCATACACTAATCATGCACGCAAACGTGTACGATCAAGATCAGGGACTCACGAGAAGATATCACAACATAACTCTAAAACATAAATAAGTCATACAAGCATCATAATACAAGCCAGGGGCCTCGAGGGCTCGAATACAAGTGCTCGATCATAGACGAGTCAGCGGAAGCAACAATATCTGAGTATAGACATAAGTTAAACAAGTTTGCCTTTAGAAGGCTAGCACAAACTGAGATACAAATCGAAAGAGGCGCAAGCCTCCTGCCTGGGATCCTCCTAACTACTCCTGGTCGTCGTCAGCGGGCTGCACGTAGTAGTAGGCACCTCCAGTGTAGTAGGAGTCGTCGTTGACGGTGGCGTCTGGCTTCTGGGCTCCAGCATCTGGTTGGGACAACCAGGTAGAAGGGAAAGTGGGGGGGGGGAGAAAAACAACCGTGAGTACTCATCCAAAGTACTCGTACTTAAAGAAGATTATCAAGAGTGTCTTTGAGTGTTTAATAACTCAGAGCCCATGAAAACTGTAACCAGTGAGAATGTAGTACTTGATGAAGAACTCATAAGAAGTTATGCAGTTCCAAGATAATCTCGAGATACCAGGGGGGTAATACTCGAAGACGGATCAAAGTAGAGGTTGGACTCGGGTATTAATCCGCATAAGACAAATGTTTAAACTTGCCCGAGAAATGGGAACAAAGAAGAACAATATGGTCGAAACCATAACTACAAGGGGTCCAATTTAACAACACCGAAAAAATTACTCGAATGAGTAAATATTTGGCAAGAAGCTTCCATGATAAGTTCCACATCAGGTCCATGGGCATGAACTCAGAGTTCAAGGTCGACTCCCACTTCTCCAATGCATACCCTTTCATTCACTTCTCGCTTTCGATGAAGTTATAGTGTTGAAATATTATCTAGCAAAACAACAGTAGAGTATGACCCGTAGTAGTTTCCGGGTTCACCCAGATTAGAAAAGGCATAGGTTCAACCCATCAAGGTCTCTTAGGAACATATACCACAAACTTTAGGAATAAATAACATAAGCTCGAAGGCAGAGCATGGCTGGTCAATGAGAGGATAGCATTTACCAATGGAGAAAGAACTTCCAAAGTGATTGGATATGAAGGACGCTATCGGATAAAATCCAACAAGGGACCCGGTGGTCCTCAAGGGATCTGATGTGAGCATCGGGGTACTCAACAGAGGAAGATACAATGCAAGGAGATCAGACTATAGAAACAACCGACTAATTCAAAGCTCAAATGCAAAAGAATTAATGATTTCCACATCAAGGGATCAGAAGCAAACGCTCTGATTAAGGATGGATAACTTGAGTAAACTTAGGGTTACAAACAACGACAATTTGACTGGTCGAGATCCAGCTCATGTTAAAAATGAGGTCTGAGCCGGAAGGATGAATTCTAGGATATGATTTAGGATTGCGAGCATTCGCAACATATCGAATCAACGGACTCAAAATGATATTGACAAAGGATTCCAATAATATTACCAGACTTATGGGATTAACCATAATGCAAGCAAGCAAGAATTTCAAGAGCAATAGGCGGCTCAGGATTTTTGGATGATCGGGTATTATTTGAATGTATTTTTGTGAAACACATGAACAAATTTAGACGAACGAATACTCGGTAAGAGCGAGGAATTATCTGTAGGGGTATTCATGTGGCAAAGAACTGCAAGGCAGTAGGCACAAAGTATTCTTGAAACAATAGAGAGAATTTCAATGTATCTTGTAATAACAAGATCAACTGGGAAGCACTGTATGAATGGCGAGTATACGTGGTTATCCATAGGGGTTATCGATGGAGGGGAATTGCAAAAGCGATGCCATAAAGTCTCAAGAGAACATCGGAGAGTATCTTCGGATTCTTCTGGTGCAGCAGATGATCATCTGTAATAAGGGGCTCTCCGGGAGAAAGTATTATCGAGAACCTAGAGTCAGAGTTAGTAAAATCGTTTAACCCGAATAGAAGAGATGTCAGAGTCCCAGAGTAAGGATCGAGGAGTAAAAGATTCTAATACCACCCAATGGCGACGTGGGCCCATGAGGCACACAGCCATGTTAGTAAAAGTTTTGTACTGTCTAGACTCGACTTCGGCCAAGGAGTTGGAAGGGGGATTCCTACAGGCAGTCGGCTCTGATACCAACTTGTGACGCCCCTGATTTAATCGTACACTAATCATGCACGCAAATGTGTACGATCAAGATCAGGGACTCATGGGAAGATATCACAACATAACTCTAAAACATAAATAAGTCATACAAGCATCATAATACAAGCCAGGGGCCTCGAGGGCTCGAATACAAGTGCTCGATCATAGACGAGTCAGCGGAAGCAACAATATCTGAGTACAGACATAAGTTAAACAAGTTTGCCTTAAGAAGGCTAGCACAAACTGAGATACAGATCGAAGAGGCGCAGGCCTCCGCCAGGATCCTCCTAACTACTCCCAGTGTCGTCGCCGGGCTGCACGTAGTAGTAGGCACCTCCAGTGTAGTAGGAGTCATCGTCGACGGTGGCGTCTAGCTTCTGGGCTCCAGCATCTGGTTGGGACAACCAGGTAGAAGGGAAAGGGGGGGAGGGGGAGAAAAACAACCGTGAGTACTCATCCAAAGTACTCGCAAGCAAGGAGCTACACCACATATGCATGGGTATATGTGTTAAGGGGCCATATCAGTGGACTGAACTGCAGAATGCCAGAATAAGAGGGAGATAGCTAATCCTGTCAAGACTACGCTCGCAGCCTCCGCCTTGCAACATGTAGAAGAGAGGTAGATCAAGTCCTCCAAGTAGCATCGCATAGCATAATCTTACCGGCGATCCCTCCTCATTGCCCTCGATAGAGAGCGATCACCGGTTATATCCGCACTTGGAAGGGTGTGTTTTATTAAGTATCCGATTCTAGTTGTCATAAGGTCAAGGTACAACTCCAAGTCGCCCTGCTATCAAGATCACGGCTATTCAATAGATTAACTTCCTTGCAGGGTGAACCACATTACCCGACACGCCGATCCCGCTTTGGCGGACACACTTTCCTCGGTCATGCCCGCCGCTGGAGATCAACACGCCACAGCCCCACCTTGGCACAACAGAGAGTCAAGACGCCGTCTAAACCTAAGCGCAGGAAGTGCAGGCCCATCGCCTTAGCACACCGCACGCTATGAACGCGACCGGAAGCGTAACTAGCCCCTTAATACAAGAGCAGGCTTACGCCCAATCCGTAGCGCGTCGCTCGATCGGCCGACGTCACGAAGTGCTTCGGCTGATACCACGACGTCGGTTGCCCATATCTTGTCCCACGTGGCGGTTAGAGCGTATAAGGTCAACGACCCAACTCAGATCAAATACCAAGATCTCGTTAAGCGTGTTAAGTATCCGCGAACGCCGAACAGGGCAAGGCCCACCTCTCTCCTAGGCAGTCTCAACCTGCCCTGCCGCTCCGCCACAAAGTAACGATCGGGGCCGTGGGAACCCAGGCCCACCTCTACTGGATGGAGCCACCGTCCTTTCAGCCCCCATCTCCGAGCAGTATCACAAATAATGTAATAGTGTAAAGTATATAGTATATGCCCGTGATCACCTCCCAAAGTGATCACAGCCCAGTAATATAGCATGGCGTAAGGACAAGAATGTAGGGCCACCGATGGAACACTAGCATCCTATACTAAGCAAGAGGATAGCGGTAAAGGTAACAACAAGAGTAGCAAGGACAGGCTATGCAACAAAGATAGGATTAAATGAAAGCGGAATATGCTACACTACTCTAATGCAAGCAAGATAGAGAAGAATAGGCGATATCCGTGATCAAGGGGGGCTTGGCTGGTTGCTCGGCAAGAGAGAGGGGTCGTCAACTCCGTAGTCGTCTTCGGGTAGCAACAAGTCGGTCTCGGTGTCTACCGGAAGAAGAGGGGGAAGAAACAATGAATACAATGTAAACAGATGCATAACGGTGCATGACAAAGCAATGTGTGATGCTAGGCGAGCCCTAACGCGGTATGAGGTGATACCGGTGAAGGGGGGAAACATCCGGGAAAGTATCCCCGGTGTTTCGTGTTTCCGGACAGATGAACTGGAGGGGGAAAGTTGCGTGTTCGATATGCTAGGTGTGTGTGGCGGACGAACGGGCTGCGTATCCGGATTCGTCTCGTCATTCTGAGCAACTTTCATGTAGAAAGTATTTTCATGTGAGCTACGGTTTATTTTATATGATTTTCTAAAGTTTTAAATCATTTTTAGAATTTATTTAATTAATTTAAACTAACATTATCCAGAATAGTGTTTGCTGACGTCAGCATGACATCAGCAGTCAACAGAGGTTGACTGGGTCAAACTGACGTGTGGGCCCAGTCGGACCCACCTGTCATACTCTCATAGGTTGATTAAGGTTCAGGTTAAACAAAATACTGTTTAACTAAACTAACTGGTCAATTAGATTAACTAAGTAGGATTAATTAACTTAATAACTTAGTTAATTAATTAGTTAATTAAATTTATTATTTTTATTAAATTTTTTTTAGAATTCTTCTTTTTTCGTTCTGAGTGGTGGGGCCCCCTAGTCAGTGGCACACAGGGCCTTAACAGGCACGGGAGCTAACGGGTGCGTGGGCGCCCGTCAGGGGCGAGCCCAGACGCTGGCTCAGGGGTGGCCATCGGCGCGCTTTGGCGCCAAGGAGCAAGGCAGCGACAGTGGCGAGGAGGAGGCAGGGCCCGGCCGGCCGTGGTGGAGAGGGCGATGGGGAACGGCAGCGGCGGGCAGCGCAAGGATGATGCCGGAGTTGCAGCACCGCTGGTGGAGTGACGAGGCGACGAGGTGGGGCGCCGTGGTTGGTTCGTCGGACGCGGGTGCGCGGGAGCCGTGGCGAGGCATGGGGCTGGGGGGGGGGGGAGTGCGGGTCAGGGGAGGTCCGGGGCCCAGGTGACGCACGGGCACAACAGAGAGCACCGACGGCGTCAGGCGCGGGCGCGGTCTGGCGTGGTGTGCAAGGAGCGGGAGCAGCACGGGCGGCGAGTGTGCGCGTGCGGACGCGACGGCGGATCCGCCAGGGAAGAAGACGGGAAGAGAAGGGGGCTCACATAGCCCTGTAGATGTGCATTCACATGCTCGGGGAGGCCTGAGGTAGACGGACGGCGATGATGAGGTCGGGGTCGTCCGGCGAGGCAACACCGGCGACGACGTCGGAACCGCAACGTTGAGTGGCGCGGTGGTTTCGAGGGAGAGGGGCCGGGGCCGCGAGGAGGACGACGAGGATGGGGCTGCGAGGCTCGTCGACGGGAAGGGCGGCGGCGGCCGGGGAGCGACGGTGTTGGGGGCGGCAGCGACGATAGCGAGCGATGACGGGGTCATAGCCCCCGAACCAAATCGGTGGGGAACGAGAGGAGTGGGGGGAGTGCGGGAGAGGCGAGTGGGGCGACGGGGGAAGGTGGGGAGGGGCCGCTAGGGTTTCAGGGGAGTGGGGGTTAAGGCGTGTGGTGGGCCGGCCGGTTGCTGGGCTGGCCGGCTGTGTGGCTAGTTGGGCCACCTGGCCCAGGGGAGAGGGGGGTTCTCCCTTTTCTGCTGCTTTTGTTTTATTTTTCCCGTTAAATAGTTTTTCTATTTTGTTTACTATTCATTTTAGTTTTGTTCACTATAAAGCAACACCTAATGTAGTGTTACTAGTTATACCATTGCCAATACTAGTTAGGCATTAAAAAAATAGTTTGTAATCTTATAACTTGAAAAGTTATTTAATTAATTGTTCTACTAGTTGTTTTGGTTAATTTAGAGCATTTAAACGTTTTATAAAAATGTGGTTTCTCCATCATAATTACTTATGCATTATTTGACACAACCCGAACAATTTAGTTTTGATGTTCGAAAACTTTTGTGGTTTTCCATATTTTGAATTTGAATTTTGAATCCGTTTTGAACTAACGTGAGGTTAACAACAGTAACCGTGGTGACGTGGCATCATTAGCAGGGAATTACTGTAGCTTAATTATCTGGGCGTCACAAGAGAGGAGGCTGCGCGCCCCCAAGGCCTAGTCCGAATTGGACTAGGGGGAGGGGCGGTGCCCCCACCTTCCTTCTCTTCTCTTTTCCCTTTCCTTCTCTCCTACTCCTACTACATGGAAGGGGAGGAATGAGTAGGACTCCCTGTATGCACCATAGTAGAGGGCCAGCCTTCCCCCTCGTCCACTCCTTTATATACGGGGGAGGGGGCACCCCATAGACACACAAGTTGATCATTGATCTCTCTTAGCCGTGTGCGGTGCCCCCCTCCACAATAATCCACCTCGGTCATATCGTAGCGGTGCTTAGGCGAAGCCCTGTGTCGGTGTCAAAACCGGCGGATCTCGGGTAGGGGGTCCCGAACTGTGCGTCTCGGCGGATGGTAACAGGAGACAAGGGACACTATGTTTTTACCCAGGTTCGGGCCCTCTCGATGGAGGTAAAACCCTACTCCTGCTTGATTAATATTGATGATATGGGTAGTACAAGAGTAGATCTACCACGAGATCAGAGAGGCTAAACCCTAGAAGCTAGCCTATGGTATGATTTTTGTTCGTCCTACGGACTAAAACCCTCCGGTTTATATAGGCATCAAGAGGTTTAGGGTTACACAGAGTCGGTTACAATGGTAGGAGATCTACATATCCGACGCCAAGCTTGCCTTCCACGCCAAGGAAAGTCCCATCCGGACATGGGACGAAGTCTTCAATCTTGTATCTTCATAGTCCAGAGTCCGCCAAAGGTCATAGTCCGCTATCCGGACACCCCTAATCCAGACTCCTCAAGAGCCCTAACCAGGCTTCAATGACGACGAGTCCGGCGCGCATATTGTCTTCGGCATTGCAAGGCGGGTTCCTCCTCCGAATTCTTCATAGAAGATATTGAACACAAGTATAGTGTCTGACTCTGCAAAATAAGTTCCACATACCACTATAGAGAGAATAATATTCACACAAGCTCAATCTGCTGACATATTCCGCAGCGTGACATCACACCACGGCCAAGCCTTTATTCGAATCGTTTTCACTGTCCCACCTCAGCGCGTTTAGCGAGGCGGTTTCCTTGGCAGGTCATGTCAAAGCAGAGATCGTGTCCCCTTATTCCGGGATTCTCATCAATACGGGCGTGGGTAACCCAGTCGTGCCCGTTGGCACCCTCCTCTATCGAAGGCGAGTCCCGAACGGTCACGGGGAGGGCTCCTGGTATTCAACCTTTTTATAAAGAGACCAAGGCCCCGCTCCTTTTTCTCAATCTCAATCGAATCCGCCCCTCGCCTCGGGTTCCAACACCCAAAGCTCCAGATTCAGGCGCTTCGGACCTTCGATGATGTCCGGCTCTGACTTTCAAGGGCGGTGGATGCCTTCCTCCGTCACGGAAGAAGACGTCCTAAAGCTGAGAGATGACAGGTATCTAACCGGCGAAATCTCGCATAGGTTGCCTTCCCAAGGGCAGGTTATTCCCACTCCCAAGCCCGGTGAAAGCGTGGTGTTCGCGTCTCACTTCCTTCGGGGGCTAGGCTTCCCGACGAACCCCTTCGTGAGGGGGCTCATGTTTTATTACAGGCTGGAATTTCACGAATTGAATCCGGAGTCCATCCTCCACATCTCATCGTTCATCGTCGTATGCGAAGCCTTCCTCCACATTACCCCTCACTTCGGATTGTGGCTCAAGACCTTCAAGGTGGAGCCAAAGATGATCAAGGGGCAACAGGTAGAGTGCGGAGGGGCTGTTATAAGAAAGAATGCTGCCGCTTCATGGCCCATGGGCTCTTTTCAAGAGGAGCTTAGTCTGTGGAAACAAGAGTGCTTTTATATCACAGCTCCCAGGGGCACCAAATGTGTGGCGCCACCTGCCTTTCGCTCGGGTCCTCCACCGCGGCTGGTGTCATGGGTCAATAAAGGGCTTGACTGGGGTCCGTCCAAGGACGTGCCCTTGTTGCAGGGCCGTATTCGAGACCTCCTAGAGAGAGAGATCAATCTGGTCGTAGTAGCGTAGGTCATGCTGATTCGCCGCATCCTGCCCTGCAAACATCGCCTCCTCCGCCTGTGGGAGTTCAATCCAGAGGGACCGCGCGCTCTCCAACATTTTATGGGCGCAACGCCCGTGGAGATGTACAAACTATTCTTTGGATCACAAACAATGTGTCCGGACTTGACCGAGGTTGCAGGTCTGAGCTGCAATCGCCCGGATACTAAAGTAATTAGTCCTGTACCCGGACACGCTATCCGTCTATTTATCATAAACTTGCCCTCAAAAGAGCTGTCCCTTAAACAGGAGTGGGTAGTGAAAGAAAAACTGATCAGGTGTCCGGCCCCCCTCCCTGAGACCACGCCGGATCCCGTGTTAACCAAGATGCTGGAGGCTGCGCCTTTGGAAGAAGGCGAAGGGGGGAACAAGGAAGCTACTGCCTCCGCGAAGGAGGTCAT
This sequence comes from Aegilops longissima, assembly GCA_021605205.1. Taxonomy (NCBI): domain Eukaryota; kingdom Viridiplantae; phylum Streptophyta; class Magnoliopsida; order Poales; family Poaceae; genus Aegilops; species Aegilops longissima. The sequence goes on along the minus strand of CM038677.1, from coordinate 200,520,437 downwards.
CAAGAAAGGAGGGATCGAGAATCCCTCCATCCAAGGGGAGAAGAGGACCGCCTCTGAAGATCCGGAGGCCAAGGCCTCAAAGCGAGGGAAGAAATCTTCGCCAGAGGGTCCTGCGCCGGGAGATGTCCCGGCCGCACTATTTCCCCAAGGAGATCAGCCCTCCAGCGAGCCGTAAGTAGAGAGGGGAGTTTTTAAAATAAGAGACATCCCTGTTTTATTTCTGAAGATGACCGAAATTTTACCTTGTAGTTTGGATGTCAGCCATTCTCAGCAGAGCTCGTCTTTGTTGGGTTCTACGGTAGGGTGCGTCGACTGCAAATTTAAATTTTCCTACATGCAGAACATCTAGGAACTTGCTACGGGAGATGGATCACAGTTCGTTACCACTAGACGCGCAGTGCCGTGCAGCGGAAGAAGAGTTGGGGCAGCGCGTCCGCGTGGATCGTCTCCTCCTCGTTCGATCTCCCTCGAACAGCCAGTTGTCCGATCCCATGTACGAGTTCGCCGGAGGCGCAAGTGCACCGCCTCTAACGGTATCCGCGCGTGCAGGAGGAACACCGTGCGGCGGACTGCTAGGTCCGATCACACAGTCGGCGGCGAGTGGAGGTGGCTATTCGCAACACATGCAAACCCTAGCCGCAGCGCCGAAGCGATCAACCTCCTGAGTGTGCCGCACCTCCACTTTATATAGGCGTCCATCGCAGGCTCAACACTTGGGCCTTGCACGGACCCTAAAGCCCAAAGTCTACTCGGTCATGTTCCTAGTCCAGCTCGGATCACATCCGACCAAAGTCCTATGAACCGACCTCGTGGTTCCTTCCTTGCCGCCACCCCTTAGGTTCAAGTTGGCTTGGTCACATCCGGATCACCTCCGACCTGCACGGTTGGTAGCGGCCTCTAGCAAGGCGTGCCGACCACCAAGCAGGCTATGAAGCTGGTTAGGCGAACCTGCATAACGTGTCACACTTCTGTTCCTTTGCAAGACGATATATGTTGTCGGGCTCAAGGCGAGACTGTCATCCTTGTGCTAGCCCGACCTCTTTCGCTCCAAAGGATACTGACCACAATCCGGATTATCTCATAATCCTTGTCGCATGGCCATGCTTATCCTGGCCGGATCACACGAGGGGCCCAGAGTATATCTCTCCTGATTGGAGGGGCAAATCCCATCTTGCTCGACCATGTCTTGCAGCATGGGACTGGACAAACCCGAAACCTACCTTTGTAACTACCCGGTCACGGAGTAGCGTTTGGTCGGCCCAAAGCAAGTCTGTCACCATCCCGAGTACATGCTTCAGCTCAGGTCTTAGGACATAGAACTTATGTTGTACTAGAGACTCACAGATGACATATCGCTGCGTCTCACAGTTGGGTCTGTCCGACTCGGACCTTATCTCGACTCGGATCCGACTACGTCGAATCCGACCAGACCTTTCCAAGTCCATATTATCCGGTTAGCATCCATGGCTAGTGAGACCAAGCCATCGACCGTGTCATATGCTAGTCTAGTCGGCTGCGCGTCCACACAGCCCTTTCGACTATGGACCTTTTAGGACAGTCATCATACAATGCATAGTCCCACAAACAAGTCACGTACTTGCGGATACACATCATTGATAATGTCCAAGGAATATCTTTATTCATAAACACATTGGAAATATCATCATACATGATTGCCTCTAGGGCATATCTCCAACAGTCTCCCACTTGCACTAGAGTCAATCAAATAGACATCGAATGCCCATAGCTCTAACGTGCCCCTCATGCTTGGGTTGTGGAAGCGGCTTAGTCAACGGATCTGCAACATTTGCATCCGTGTGAATCTTGCATAACTCTACATCACCATTCTTACGATCTTTCAGACGTGATATTTCCGGTCTATGTGTCTGACCTTGTGGTGATTCCTCGGCTCCTTGGCTTGTGCGATGGCACTAGAATTATCACAATAAAGGTCCAATGGTTTCACCGAGGCTGGGAAAATACCAAGATCATCCAGAAAATGCCGGATCCAAACACCTTCCTTTGCAGCTTCACAAGCCGCAATGTATTCGCTTCGTGGTAGAATCGCCACCGTATCCTGCTTGGAACTCATCCAAAGGTACTGCTCCTCCATTCAGACGCATACGAATCCGGACTGTGATCGACATCATCTCTGCCGGTTTGGAAACTAGCATCGACGTAACCCCTTACGACGAGCTCTTCCTCACCTCCATAAACTAGGAACATCTCTTTAGTCCTTTTCAGGTACTTCAAAATAGTCTTTACCGCTGCCCAGTGACTCTCACCTGGGTTGGCCTGGTATCTACTTGTTAGGCTTATTGCAAAAGCAACATCAGGCCTTGTACATATCATGGCATACATGAGGGATCCAATTGCCGAGGCATACAGAATCCTACTCATCCTGCTTCACTCATCAGATGTCGAAGGACTCTGAGTCTCGCTTAGCCTTATACCATGTGAGAGTGGCAAGAACCCTTTCTTTGCCTCACTCATGTTGAACCGCTTCAACAGTTTATCTATGTACGTGCTCTGGCTTAGGCCGAGCAGCCTCGTCGATCTATCTCTATAGATATTAATGCCTAAAATATAGACTGCCTCACCAAGGTCCTTCATCGAAAACTTGCCATTCAATGATCCCTTGACCGAGTTTAACATCAAAACATCGTTCCCGATCAGTAGTATGTCGTCCACATACAAGATCAAAAACACTATCGAGCTCCCACTTAACTTCTAGTATAAACAAGAGTCCTCTTCACTTTTGATGAAACCGAGACCAGTGACGACCTCATCAAAACGAATGTTCCAACTCCGAGATGCTTGCTTCAACCCATAAATGGATCTCTTGAGCTTGCATACCTTACTAGTGCTAGTCGGATCGACAAAACCCTCGGGCTGTATCATATACACGTCCTCGGTTAAATTTCCGTGAAGGAAAGCCGTTTTGACATCCATCTGCCATATCTCGTAATCGAAATATGCAGCTATAGCTAGTATGATCCTCACCAATTTCAGCATCGCTACCGGTGAGTAAGTCTCGTCGTAGTCAATTCCTTGAACTTGTCCATAACCTTTAGCGACAAGCCGAGCTTTGTGGATCTGAACATTTCCATGCACATCGGTTTTCTTCTTAAAGAGTCATTTGCAACCAATGGCAGTTACGCCAGGTGGTGGATCAACCAAGTTCCAGACTTGATTCTCATCCATGGACTTTAACCCGGATCTCATGGCCTCCAGCCATGCCTCGGAGTCTGGGCTCACCATCACTTCCGCATATGTGGCCGGCTCGTCGCTTTCTAGCAACAATACATCGTGCACTCTGCGCAATCTCTCCGACCTCCGTGGTTCTGGTGCCGCTTCCACTACGGGTTCCCTGACAGACTCTGGTATGATCTCATCACCAGCCGAGCCGTCCCCGAGTGGTCCTCGAATTTCTTCGAGTCGAACCGTCCTACCACTGGCCTCCCGACTGAGAAACTCTTTCTCAAGGAAAACCTCGTTCCGAGCAACAAACACTTTGTTCTCTTCCCGGTTGTAGAAGCTATATCCCAAGGTTTCCCTCGGATATCCCATGAATATGCATTTATCCGACTTAGGTGTAAGCTTGTCTGACATAAGTCGCTTGCCAAATGCTTCACAACCCCAAATCTTTAGAAAATACAAACTGGGACTCTTCCGGGTCCACATCTCATGTGATGTCTTGTCTACGGATTTTGATGGTACCTTGTTAAGTGTGAAAGCTGCAGTTTCTAGAGCGTATCCCCAAAATGACAAGGGTAAATCCGATTTGCTCATCATAGACCGGACCATGTCCAACAAGGTCCTATTCCTCCGCTCCGACACGCCGCTTTCTCCGTGGCGCATCGGAGGTGTGAGCTGAGGTACTACACCTCGACTTTTCAGATGATCATCAAACTCCTGGCTCATGTACTCACCTCCACGATGAGATCGCAGAAGCTTTATAGTCTTGCCGAGCAGATTCTCAACCTCGTTCTGAAACTCTTTGAACTTTTCAAAAGACTCCGAATTGTGCCTCATCAAATAGATATATCCATATCTACTCAAGTCGCCGGTAAAAGTCACGGCATCGATAGCCACCTCTGGCAGTTGTGCTCATTGGACCGCACACATCACTATGTATAAGCTCCAATAGCTCTGGACGCCTCTCGCAATTCTTTGTGAAAGGAGACTTAGTCATCTTGCCGAGCAAGCATGATTCACATGTCTCGAACGACCAAGTCGGACGGGTTAGGAGCCCATCATCATGGAGCTTCTTCATGCTTTCAGCACTAATGTGTCCAAGCCGCAATGCCGTAAGTATGTCGGATTTATCTCATTAGGCTTATGCCTCTTGACATTCACGTTATAGACCGTTCCTGTTCTAGATTCAATATAAATAGCCCATCAACAATGGGTGCATAGCCGTGGAACATACCATTCAAAAATATCGAACAACCATTGTCCTTTAAATTGAATTCATAACCTTGACTCATCAAACATGAGGCAGAAATAATGTTCGACTAAGTGCAGGAATGTAATAACAATTATTCAATTCCATGATGAATCCGTAAGGAAGTCGAGCTGCATCGCGTCGACCTCCAACGCAGCAACTCTTGCTTTGTTGCCGACCTCGATGTCAATCTCCCCTTGTGCCACACGCCTAGTTCTTAACAGCCCCTGCATCGAGTTGCAAGTATGAACAACCGATCCGGTATCAAATACCCAAGAGCTACTAGGTATGTCAGCAAGGTAAATGTCTATAACATATGCAACAAGTGTACCTTTGCCTGAAGAAGCATTTCCGGCCTTCTTGCCTTGCTCTGCAAGCCACTTGCTACAGTTCCTCTTCCAGTGACCGGTCTCCTTGCAGTGAAAGTAAACGGTCTTTGAGTCCGGTCCAGACTTCGGCGCAACGGCGGAGGTTACTATCTCCGTGCCCTTTGCCTTAGCCTTTTTCTTGGACCAACTCTTCTTGAACTTAGCCGATTTCTGCACCATCAACACTTGATGCGTGCCTTTCTTAATATCCCGCTCTGCCACCTTGAGCATCCCATGCAATTCAGTGAGCTTCTTATCCATGCCATGCATATGATAGTTCAAGATGAACGCCCCATAGCTGGGCGGAAGAGAACCCGAATCGCATCAAGAGCTAGCTCATCCAAGAGCGGGAAGCCCAAACGATCCAAAGCTTGCACATATGCGATCATCTTGATCACATGTGGGCTCGATGGATCACCTTCCTTCAGGTTGCAATCCATCAAGGATCGCCAGACGTTGAACCTTTCGGTCCTAGCTCGTGTTCGAAACATGCTCTTGAGACTCTCGATCATATCGTGAGCCTCAACATTTTCAAATGCTGTTGCAAATCGGCTCCATACAAGACAAAGATCGACACTGATCTCCATTGATTCATCAATGAGTTTCGTAGGCATTCTTAGCTGTGGCACTAGCATTATCGGCAGGTTCCTCCGAAGTGGATCCTCTAGAACATGTTCCTTTTATCGTGCTTGAGAACAATTCTCAAATTTCTATACCGTGGTAAAGTTTGTTCCATTCAGTTTATCCTTTTCCGAATTGATTTCAATGCAAAGTTGGGTTGAGCAGGTGGTGCCATTGATCTACAAATGTAAAATATGCAATCACTAAGCAATGTGTTTATGTAGAGTAATTCTAGCCTAAACAGAAATACTCCCATCAAGTCAGATCCTCCGCAAACTCTCGGTGATTCAGATCCGACTAGGGCATGCGATTAGTGAGCTTTAGCATCATCGCTAGCCAACATACCTATCCGTAAGCAACTCCTTGCTAATCGTATTCTATACTACTCCCGCGACCGAAGGAATCTCATACCCCGGCTCCCAACCTTCTTTGCCACAAGGCCCAAAACCGTTTTGATAGCCTTGTCAAGTTAACCTGATGCAGTGCATGTCCATGTCCGACACGAACCCTTCAGTTCAACGACACCCAGCAACACCCCAATTTTATGATCCCACTACTTGACGTACTTGACGTGCGAAGGTGCAACATCGGGGATGGCAATTCGCTTGATATTAATGAGGGATCTTTCTACCATTCTAACATGCATAGAAAACAAAGAAGCATAACAATCACAAATATAACACATATTGTCAAATAGTATGGCTCCTTCATGGACGTTCTTCCAGGTCGGCTCCGACTCCGATGACCATCTACGAACTCCATCTTGTTTGTCACGCCGAGACACCAAGCCGCCAACCTGATCTCTATTATCCAAGTACTACAACTAGTAATAAATTTACATAGAGTCACAAGTCGACACGCAGGTCGTTATACAATATAATGACAGCACTTTGGCTCCTGCCGGCTGACAAACATGACACGCAGGCCACGTATAAATTACACACATGCATCACATACATATGAGCCATACTATTCACATCAAACCTGCAAAACAAAGTTATGCATGGAATCGCATTCTACCGGTTTGTGTGTCGGGTACGAAATACAAGGCGCTACGCACACGGCAGGGCCCGACGTTTTAGAAATTCACAGATCGCATATGAACTCCGTTCACGCCGAATTTTCTGATCTGACCGATCATATCGATCATCACGAATCCGATTCGGATTTACGTTTCACTGTTAACCCCGATGGCGGATGACCAACCGGTAGGGGTATATCGTGTCACAACCTCATCGATCCCGATTGACAGAAAACATAGCCTTAACGATCCCCATGTGCAGTTGAGCACATCAACCGTGCACATAGCCAAACTTATCAACGACAACAGATCTCATCTGCCGCCTCCACATATCTAATATGCATACGATCTTAATCCAAATCCTATAGCAGAGGCTCTGATACCACTGTTGGGTTCTACGGTAGGGTGCGTCGACTGCAAATTTAAATTTTCCTACGCGCAGAACATCCAGGAACTTGCTACGGGAGATGGATAACAGTTCGTTACCACTAGACGCGCAGTGCCGTGCAGCGGAAGAAGAGTTGTGGCAGCGCGTCCGCGTGGATCGTCTCCTCCTCGTTCGATCTCCCTCGAAGAGCCAGTCGTCCGATCCCACGTACGAGTTCGCCGGAGCGGCGGAAGTGCACCGCCTCTCACGATATCCGCTCGTGCAGGAGGAACACGGTGCGGCGGACTGCTAGGTCCGATCACACAGTCGGTGGCGAGTGGAGGTGGCTATTCGCAACACATGCAAACCCTAGTCGCAGCGCCGAAGTGATCAACCTCCTGAGTGTGCCGCACCTCCACTTTATATAGGCGTCCATCGCAGGTTCAACACTTGGGCCTTGCACGGGCCCTAAAGCCCAAAGTCTACTCGGTCATGTTCCTAGTCCAGATTCGGATCACATCCGACCAAAGTCCTACTGAACCGACCTCGTAGGTTCCTTCCTTGCTGCCACGACCTTTAGGTTCAAGCCGGCTTGGTCACGCTCGATCACCTCCGAACTGCACGGTTGGTAGCGGCCTCTAGCATGGCGTGCCACCACCAAGCGCACTATGAAGCTGGTTAGGCGAACTCTGCATAACGTGTCACACTTCTGCTCCCTTTGCCAAGACGATATATGTTGTCGGGCTCAAGGCGAGACTGTCATCCTTGTGCTAGCCCGACCTCTTTTTCGTTCCAAAGGATACCGACCACAATCCGGATTATCTCATAATCCTTGTCGCATGGCCATGCTTATCCCGGTCGGATCACACGAGGAGCCCAGTATATCTCTCGATTGAGGGGCAATCCCATCTTGCTCGACCATGTCTCGTAGCATGGGACCGGACAAACCCAAACCTACCTTTGTAACTACCCGGTCACGGAGTAGCATTTGGTCGGCCCAAAGCAAGTCTGTCACCATCCCGAGTACATGCTTCACCTGAGGTCTTAGGACATAGAACGATGTTGTACTAGAGACTCACAGATGACATATCGCCACGCCTCATAGTTGGGTCCGTCCGACTCGGACCTTATTCGACTCGGATCCGACCACGCCGAATCCGCCGACCTTTCCAAGTCCATATTATCCGTTAGCATCCAATGCTCCATGGCTAGTGAGACCAAGCCATCGACCGTGTCATATGCTAGTCTAGTCGTTGCGCCGTCCACACAGCCCTTTTGACTAGGGACCTTTAGGACAGTCATCATACAATGCATAGTCCCACAAACAAGTCACGACTTGCCGATACACATCATTGATAATGTCCAAGGACTATCTTTATTCATAAACACATAGGAAATATCATCATACATGATTGCCTCTAGGCATATCTCCAACAGTCTCCCACTTGCACTAGAGTCAATCAAATAGACATCGAATGCCCATAGCTCTAACGTGCCCCTCATGCTTGGGTTGTGGAAGCGGCTTAGTCAACGGATCTACAACATTTGCATCCGTGTGAATCTTGCATAACTCTACATCACCATTCTTACGATCTTTCGATCGTGATATTTCCGTCTATGTGTCCGACCTTGTGGTGATTCCTCGCTCCTTGGCTTGTGCGATGGCACCGAATTATCACAATAAAGGTCCAACGGTTTCACCGAGGCTGGTAAAATACCAAGATCATCCAGAAAATGCCGGATACAAACACCTTCCTTGCAGCTTCACAAGCCGCAATGTATTCGCTTCGTGGTAGAATCGCCACCGTATCCTGCTTGGAACTCATCCAAAGGCACTGCTCCTCCATTCAGACGATACGAATCCGGACTGTGATCGACAATCATCTATGTTGGTTTGAAAATTAGCATCGACGTAACCCCTTACGACGAGCTCTTCCTCACCTCCATAAACTAGGAACATCTCTTTAATCCTTTTCAGGTACTTCAAAATAGTCTTTACCGCTGCCCAGTGACTCTCACCTGGGTTGGCCTGGTATCTTCTTGTTAGGCTTATTGCAAAAGCAACATCAGGCCTTGTACATATCATGGCATACATGAGGGATCCGATTGCCGAGCCATACGGAATCCTACTCATCCTGCTTCGCTCATCAGATGTCGAAGGACTCTGAGTCTCGCTTAGCCTTATACCATGTGAGAGTGGCAAGAACCCTTTCTTCGCCTCACTCATGTTGAACCGCTTCAACAGTTTATCTATGTACGTGCTCTGGCTTAGGCCGAGCAGCCTCGCCGATCTATCTCTATAGATATTAATGCCTAAAATATAGACTGCCTCACCAAGGTCCTTCATCGAAAACTTGCCATTCAATGATCCCTTGACCGAGTTTAACATCGAAACATCGTTCCCGATCAGTAGTATGTCGTCCACATACAAGATCAAAAACACTATCGAGCTCCCACTTAACTTCTTGTATAAACAAGATTCCTCTTCGCTTTTGATGAAACCGAGACCAGTGACGACCTCATCAAAACGAATGTTCCAACTCCGAGATTCTTGCTTCAACCCATAAATGGATCTCTTGAGCTTGCATACCTTACTAGTGCTAGTCAGATCGACAAAACCCTCGGGCTGTATCATATACACGTCCTCGGTTAAATTTCCGTGAAGGAAAGCTGTTTTGACATCCATCTGCCATATCTCGTAATCGAAATATGCAGCTATAACTATTTTCAGGAAGTTCTTCAGGGCGCTCGTTTAATAGAGACGCAGTGCTCGAAGGATATTATGTTCGAATAACATGTATTATTGTGAAACAATGTTTTGATGGAATATAGAAGCTTTTTATACTTGTGCCTTCAATAAATAAAATACCTCCTGTGCGGCCGTTAATGTATATGTGTATATAACCTGAAAGATGGCAGTCTTTGGCTTCAGCCCCCACGCATATAATGTGGGGGTGTTTGCAGAAAGCGCCTTTTCACACTTGATCCAACGTCTTGGTCCTACAAAGGAGGTGATAGCGCAGCACACTAGGCAACCGGACTATAATGCTTTATCACTTTCACTTAGCCATAGGAGTTCGACGGTGGGGCTACTATATAGCCCCTAGGGGCACCGCGCCACCCGAATTGGGGCGATGTGCTCGATCGAAACGACCTTCGTCAATGCGGAGGAATTCTAAAGATTCCAGCGGGTCATCGAGTGGTTGACCAGTCTCACGCTATATCATGACAAATCAGTTTTGGCTTTCTATTGAGGTGCTCGCCCGGCCGAACCAGGGGCACAATCGCAGTAGTTCTCCTGGTGCCGCATTAGCCGATAGAGCGGAACGTAAGGCAGCAAAACACAGGAGCCGGGCAAACCCAACATTTGACCACATGATTCGGAGCTGATGCATATAAGGCCTAACTCGAGACGCCGAACACTCCCTAAGGTGTTCGGTCTTTATGAAAACAGGTCGAACAATCGCCCTTGGTAATAAGCCCTTGGTGTCCAGGTACGCACGAAATTCAGACGTGGCCTATGCCAAAACGCCAGCCTCCTCCTCGGTTATAGCAAGAAACCGGGGGATGTGTATCAACAAGAGACAGTGAAAAAGGTTTACGCAGGGTCTTAATCTGAAAAGAATCCTTGCAACGGGTCCCTACTACACGTCTGCTGTCTCCGTTGTGCCGTATCCTGGACGGGTGTAGCACGGTGTTCATCTGTAAAAGAGAGGAACTTAGTTGAAAAAGATCGTGCGAAAATTTACGTTATATTAAATAAACAAATTACAATTCAAAAAATGAACAAAATTGAGCTTTATTGTCTCTTGTTGTGGATGCGCGGAGCCCCTTGTACGGGGGTATGCGTCTAGTAAGCCCTTGTATGTTTACGCCGGACTCGTCCAGCCGTGTCCGGGGTCTGGACGACCTGTCTAAGTGCTTGTATTGGTGAAGCCGGTTTATTGTGGGGCTATCAAGGCAACCGCACAATTTTCCGGACTCGAGGAACCCTCGATGTTTCCCTTTAATGAGATGATGCCGCGTGGACCGGGCATTTTAAGTGTAAGAGATGCATAATGCGGTATTGCGTTAAAGCGGGTGAAAGCTTCGCGTCCCAATAGTGCTTGATAGCTACTTGTAAACGGGGCGAGGTGGAAGGTTAACTTTTCGCGACGGAAGTTGTCGGCTGAGCCGAACACAACTTCTAGCCATAGAGAGCCCGTACAATGGGCATATGGGCCTGGCATTACCCCTTGAAAGGAAGTGTTGCTATGGCGAAATTTGGTTGGGTCTATCCCCATTTTGCGGATTGTGTCCTGATATAGCAGGTTTAGATCACTGCCGCTGTCCATTAGGACTTGAGTAAATTGGAGTCCGCCGATTATCGGATCTAATATCAAGGCAGTCCAACCTGCATTCCGTATACTTCTAGAGTAATCCTGATGGTCGAAGGTGATTGGTTTTAACAACCAGTGGCGGGACTCCTCCGGGATAGGCCGTATGACGCGTACCTCTATGGGCGCCGCTATATTTTTCCCTTTTGTCACGTGAAGTGAGTTTACTGTTTTGATTTCTTGTGGGAAATTCTTTTGTTTTCCGGTGCTCTGCTTGTGGGGTTCGTCATCGTCCTCGCTTGGTGTATCGAGCCCCTTGTGTTCGGTGTTGAGTTTGCCGGACTGCTTGAAGACCCAGCAATCTCTGTGGGTATGGTTTGCAGGCTTCCCGGGAGTACTGTGGATTTGGCATATCTTGTCCAAGATTTTGTTTAACTTAGATAGCTCGTCCCTGTTATTCTTAAGGGGCAGCTTTTTATGATTCTGCCGAGAGCTTTTGAATCCGGCGTTGACTTGCCGTGCTCTTCGGGCTGTTTCCCTTGGTCCGACGCTGGTCCTTGCTGCGTTGTGGTTTCCCGTTTCCATCCCTGACTTCGGATGTACTTTGGTCACTGGTACTACATCTTGCCAGCCAGCTGTCCTCTCCTGCGCAAAAGCGGGTCATGAGGCTTGTTAATGCGGCCATTGTTCTTGGCTTTTCTTGGCCGAGGTGTCTGGCGAGCCATTCGTCTCAGACGTTGTGTTTGAAAGCTGCTAAGGCTTCAAGTCCTGGACAATGACTATTTGGTTCTTTTAGTAAGGAATCTGTTCCAAAATTTCCGGCTGACTCTCCGGTTGTTGAGTTATGTGACTTAAATCGCTGGCATCCGGAGGTTGGACATAGGTCCCTTGAAAATTTGCCCAAAAGCATCCTCGAGCTCCACCCAACTTCCAATGGTGTTTTCGGAAGGCTTTTAAGCCAATGCCGGGCTGGCCCTTTGAGCTTGAGGGTAAGTATTTTATGGCGTGAGATCATCTCCTCTAGCCATGTGTATGTGGAGGATGTAATCCTCAATCCAGACTCTGTGGTCTATTGTTCCGTCAGATGCCTCTATGTTTACGGGCTTGAATCTCACTGAAATTCATAATCCGGCACCTCATCGGTGAAACATAGTGTGCGGCACCCCATATTTAGGTGTACCGTGATGTTCAATACTTGATGTGTTGCATTGCTTACTAGAGTTGCTTTCTTGGCCCGTAGATAGATCTAATCGGGCCATCTTTTTGATGCGAATCCTCGTGCGGATCGCGTGTCGGCTTGTGTGTGGCGCCGCTTGCGCTCTCTGTTTGCTATGGGGTCGCCCATCCGACCGGTGGCCTCCTTGTTTTTTGATTGCGGGGGCTCTACGGCCTCCTCATCAAATTCGGGCAGTAGTTTTCGCTTTGGGTAGCTCCTTGTTCGGCGACTGTCGCTGTATTTGTCTGCGGTGTTGAGTACTTTGCTCCATCTGATTCTGAGTGCATCTTCAGCTGTTTTGAGCTTTCGCTTCTGTTTTTTCAGGCTTCGTGCGGTGGCAACGAGCCTTTTGTGGAGGTTCTTCTGCTCCAGCAAATTGTCCGGCGTGAGATCGTCCGGACTGTTATCTTCGCCGGGGACGGGTTGTTTATCCAGGTTGTCCTGTTCAGACGGTTGCTCGATAGCATGTTCGTCGTGCACCGGTTCGCCCGGCTCTATGGCTGGGTCTGTATGGCTGTTTTCCTTGTCGAGGCGGGACTTTGAGCGGCGCTTATGTCGTCGTTTTGACTGCTTTTTGAGGGAATGATCCTTCGTAGCGTCCCGTTGTTCCTCGTCGTCGCTTCCTTTAGGTGTGTCCACCATGTATACATCATGATGTAACGCCCTCGATGCGGCTATATCTCCCACGTGTCGAGGCACGACTTAGAGGCATAACCGCATTGAAAGCAGTGTCGCAAGTGAGGTAATCTTCACACAACCCATGTAATACATAAGGGAAAGAGGTACATAGTTGGCTTACAGTCGCCACTTCACACAGTACATAAATAAACATCCATCATTCAGAGTACACTCAAGGTCCGACTACGGTACCAAAATAAAAGAAGATACCCCAAATGCTACACAGATCCCCGATCGTCCCAACTGGGCACCACTACTGATCATCCGGAAAAGACACATAGTAACGACCACGCCTCGTCGAACTCCCACTTGAGCTCGGTTGCGCCACCTGCACCGCATCAACGGAACCTGCAACTGTTTTGGTAGAATCCGTGAGTCACGGGGACTCAGCAATCTCACACCCGCGAGATCAAGACTATTTAAGCTTATAGGAAGGACAGAGTAGTAAGGTGGAGCTGCAGCAAGCGACTAGCATATATGGTGGCTACATCGCAAAAGAGAGCGAGAAGAGGAGCAAAGCACGGTCGTGAAGCTAGTAGCGATCAAGAAGTGATCCTGAACTACTTACGTCAAACATAACTCCAACACCGTGTTCACTTCCCGGACTCCGCCGAGAAGAGACCATCACGGTTACACACGCCGTTGATGTGTATTTTAAATGAGGTCAACTTCGGCTTTTCTACAACCGGACATTAACAAATTCCCATCTGCCTCATAACCGCGGGCACGGCTTTCGAAAGATAATACCCTGCAGGGGTGTCCCAACTTAGCCCATTATAAGCTCTCACGGTCAACGAAGGATATTCCTTCTACCGAGAAGACCCGATCAATCTCGAATCCCGGACTACAAGACATTTCGACAAAGAATAAAACAAGACCAGCAAAGCCGCCCGAATGTGCCGACAAATCCCGATAGGAGCTGCACATATCTCGCTCGTGGCACACCGGATGAGCCAGATGTCGGGTTGGCATAGACCCTGATTGCCCAAGGGCGCCGGACATCGCTGCTGGACCAGCACTCAAGGAGAACTGGCCCAGGGGTTAAAATAAAGATGACCCTCGGCTCGCGAAAACCGGGGAAAAAGGCTTAGGTGGCAAATGGTAAAACCAACGTTGGGCCTTGCCGGACGAGTCTTATTCAAAGCGAACTGTCAAGGGGTCCCATAAATCACCCAACCGTAAGGAACGCTAAATCAAGGAACATAACACCGTATGACGGAAACTAGGTGGCAAGAGGAACAAAACACTGCATAAGGCCGAGCCTTCCACCCTTTACCAAGTATATAGATGTATTAATCATAGCAGATATATATATATATATATATATATATATATATATATATATATATATATATATATATATATATATATATATATATATATTGTGATATCCCTAACAGGTAAACATGTTCCAATAAGGAACAACATCTCCATGTTCCAACAAGGAACAAACTTCAGCTTCACTCGCAACTAGCAACGCTATAAGAGGGCCGAGCAAAGCGGTAACATAGCCAATCAACGGTTTGCTAGGAAAGGATGGTTAGGGCTGACATGGCAATATGGGTGGCATGATATAGCAAGTGGTAGGCATCGCAGCATAGGCATAGCAAAGGAGCGAGCAACTAGCATAGCAAAGATAGAAGTGATTTCGAGGGTATGGTCATCTTGCCTGCAATGTTCTCAGAGTTGTCGAAAGCTTGATCCTCGTAAGCGTTCTCAACAGGTTCCTCGTTCATGTACTCGTCTCCCGGCTCTACCCAAAACAAGAACACAAACAAAGGAACCACAATAAATCACGGTGCAATGCACACGCAACATGATGCAAAACATGACATGATATGCGGGATGTGATATGCAATGCGTAAAAGGCCCGGAAGGAAAATGATGAACCAGGCATCAACTTGGCAAACCAAGTATACCACTGAAAGATGAGATGATTTCGTTGAAATCGATATAAAGATCACCGAATCGGATGCACGGTTTGCAAATGACAAGCAAAACAAGAATGGCACAAATCTGCCATTAACAGCATGATGCCACTTAGCAAGCAACAATAAATTAAGCTACTGCACCCAAACGTACAAACACAGTATATGGCAGTGATCTACACAAGATGCTTGACAAAAGATGAGCACTGAGCTCCGGCTAGTTCACATCATAACAGGTTCAAACAAGCATGGCAAAAGTGCACAAAATATCAGGCTGGACATGGCAAAAACAGCATCAGGTTGCAATGTTCAGAGCAAGAAAACTACATGCTACAGGAACTTATAATAGAAAAACAAGGCATGGCATGAATCTACTCAAAGCATAGAACAAAATTCCCTTACTGACCATAAGCCAAAAAGGATCAGAAAATATAGTAACACCCATGTCAATATCGAAAGTTTCGTTAACAGATTCAGCAACATGGCATGTCAAAAACGGATAACAAGTAGGCATGTTTACAAGCTCAATGTACTCATTATAGAGCCTTATATGATAAACTAAGCATACATACGTCAAGAAGACATGGCATAAAAGATATAAATGGCAAGAACAACATCATAGCATATACGGATCGACCACAACAACCTTGGCAAAATTGAATAACCTGTAAACAATCTGCCAGGAAACATTTGATAGCAAAAGTAGAGCTCGATTGACTCAAGCTATGGCACTCCATAATTGCAAAAAAATGCATGGATGGATAGAGAAAGACATGTTTAACAAAACATCCTTACTGAAGTATCTCAAAATATGCATGGATCTCTCGGTAGCATCAAGTTAACATGGCATCAAAATATCAAGAAAACAGAGCTGAAAACAGCAACATCAGGACACCTACTTTGCATGCTTGTGCTAGTCACCACATAGATCACAAAAATACATGGCATACACCCCTGGAAATATGGCATGGCATATTACAAAACACATGTAGGACTCAAATTCATAGGGTGCACACATCAATCATAGCAAAAATAACAAAAGTGCATGTTCTGTTAAGAAACAGAAACTAACATCACATAGCCCTCTTCCAACAGCATTTCGGGCATCAAGATGAGTTCAAATGAAAATGATGCAATGAGATGAAATGATCTACTCTTCGAGTCGAACATTTTGATATATTATACGCGCAAAATGGAGCTACAGATGCAAAGTTACGCTACGTTGAAAATGCCACAAAATATCATAGGATTAAAAACTTAGGAGAATTTAGAGGGGGGGAAGAAGTCAACGGCTCGGTAGATCGGGATCCGGCCGATCCGGATCGAGGGCGGCGGCGGCGGTGGTTCGCCGGAGCGCCGGAGCGCGGCCGGAGGAGGGAGAGGAGGCGGGCCGCGGCGCAGGGAGGCGGGCGTCGGAGGGAGGCGGACGTGAAACGCGGCGCGGACGTTTCGTCCGGGCGCGAGGTAGGGGAAGGCTAGGGTTAGACCCGAGATTGGAATGGGGGTTTGCTTAAATAGGCATAGAGGTAGCTAGGAGAGTCCAAATGAGGTGTAGTTTTCGCCCACACGATCGTGATCGAACGACGGAGAGCATGGAAGTGACTTAGATGGGTTATTGGACCATTATGAAAGGGTGTTGGGCTGCAACTTAAAAGAGGCCTTTGCGAGAGTGCGGTTAACCGTTGGAGTACCAAACTAGCTCCAAATGACCCGAAACTTGACCGGTGGTCTACGGGTGGTATACCAAGGCCACTAGACAAACCTCGGCCCATTCCGAAAAGGTTTAGTACCCGCACACAGAAAAACGTAAAAGGGGCCGCCGGGGGAGATAGGAGTGCCGGATTGCAAAACGGACAACGGAAAAAATGCTCGGAATCATGAGACGAACACGTATGCAAATGCGATGCACATGATGACATGATATAAAATGCATGACATGGACAAAAGCAAAACGAAGAAAAACCCAACCATGGAGGGAATATCATATCACAATGCCGAAAATGGCAAGAGTTGGAGTTACAAATATGGAAAGTTACGTCCGGGTGTTACAACACTCCACCACTACAAGAGGATCTCGCCCCAGATCTAGGACTGAAAGAACTCCGATATTCGAACGGAGGTGATCCTCGTGCTCCTGTGTGGCTTCTCGGAATGGTGTGACCACTTCACTTTCAGGAATTTGATTGACTTGTTGCGAGTCTTGCGCCGGTTTCTTCAAGAATAGCAACGGGTGCTCATGATAAGAGAGATCTTCTTGAAGGTCAATTTCTTCGGGTTGATAGTGCGTTCAGAGTCTTGAAGCACTTGCGCGGTTGTGACACGGAGACACATCGCACGCTTGCAAAGTTGGATGGAAGCTCGTTGATAGGCTAGATCGCCTCTTTTGCCAATGATCTTGAAAGGACCCACGATCTAGGGGCAAGCTTCCTTTGATACCGGGCGGACGAGTGCCTTTCATTGAGAGACGCGAGGTAGACATGGTCTCCGATTTCAAAGGCCACATCACGGTGCTTATCATCATAATAGTCTTCCGGCGCGATTATGCTGCTTTGAGATTCTCACGAATGACTTTGCACATTTCTTCTGCATATGTGATCAAGTCATTGCCAAGAAGTTGGCGCTCACCTGTCCTGCACCAATTGAGAGGAGTACGACACTTTCTCGCCATAGAGAATTTCGAATGGGGCCTTGCCCGAACTCGCTTGGAAGCTGTTGTTGTAGGAGAACTCGCATATGGAAGACAATCTTCCCACTTCATACCGAAGAAATGACACAAGCCCCGAGCATATCTTCAAGGATTTGATTTACTCGCCGACTTGGCCACTTGTTTGAGGATGGAAAGCTGTGCTGAACGAATGTTGGTGCCCATGGCTTTCTCAAAAGAATCCCAAAACTTGGAGGTAAAGATGCTGCCACGGTCTGAAGAGATCACTTGTGGAATGCCGTGCAAGGAGAAAATCCTGGAGGTGGAGGGTTTGACTGATCCCCATCATTGCGATCCGGATTCAGACGCGTTGGCGGAGCCATCCTGAAGAGGGTGACATCCGTTAGTCCTTTGATAGACAAATAGTCAAGTAGAATCAACGGATAGAAATAGCAACATATAGTCTTCACAATAAACATTCGAACAATGATGAACGAATGAATTCCAAAAGTTAATCATCACACGTCCATTAAGGTGAGAAGCCACTTAGATAAAGATATGGAAACAACATCTGTCTTAGAAACAAATCGAATATCACAACTGAAAACAAAAGATTGGCTTCTAGAATGAGCCGGAACAAACACATGATAGAGATTTCGCCCAAAGTGTTCGTGGTGGGGCCCACACGGACACGACGATAGCGGACGCCACGAATGACAAAGAAGACGCCCCGAATCAGCATAGCCAAGGATTCTTTAAGACGCCACGCGACCATAGAATCGACCGTGAATGGGCGGACCACTAGACGTTGAACCCCAATCTCAAATCATACATCCGTCGGAAAGATATCCTGTAAGCTACTAGAATTCCCACCTATAAACTCCCAAACTTTCTGGTTATGCAATCTGGTGTTGGGGATACAGGGACACAAAATATATCACCCAAACTAACAATACCTAGATCCACCAGTATCCATCCGTCAACACATAACCAAGAAATCCTCGAAATCGTGGTACCTCGACCTTCAAAAACATCCGTTATACAAGTCATGGCAATACTCCCGAGCTCGCCCGAAAGATCGGGTTATCGGGTTATCTCACCAACAACTGCACAAAAGAGATTTCATGTCGGCAAAACTCGGTATTCCAGAATCGCAACGATAAAATTGTGACGACAACACCTCGGAGCTCAACTCCCGGGACACCGCCACAACCCCTAAATGTCGAGGCACCAAGAACAATGTTCTCGCCACAAAACCATCGGAACGATCCCAAGATACCCGCGATCCTAAAATTTTTTTTAGTGAAATTTGAGGAGAGAAGAGTCAAAACTCTATGTCGATACCTCACCAGAGCGATTTAAGGACCGGGAGTAAAAGAATCCTACTCTCGATATATATAATCCTAAGACTCAAAACATTTTCCATTCTAGACTCAACAACGCCAAAGAAACAATCAAGTAGGGGCTCCTAAGTCGGGAAGGCTCGATACCAACTTGTAACGCCTCGATGCGGCTATATCTCCCACGTGTCGAGGCACGACTTAGAGGCATAACCGCATTGAAAGCAGTGTCGCAAGTGAGGTAATCTTCACACAACCCATGTAATACATAAGGGAAAGAGGTACATAGTTGGCTTACAGTCGCCACTTCACACAGTACATAAATAAACATCCATCATTCAAAGTACACTCAAGGTCCGACTACGGTACCAAAATAAAAGAAGATACCCCAAATGCTACACAGATCCCCGATCGTCCCAACTGGGCACCACTACTGATCATCCGAAAAAGACACATAGTAACGACCATGTTCCTCGTCGAACTCCCACTTGAGCTCGGTTGCGTCACCTGCACTGGCATCAACGGAACCTGCAACTATTTTGGTAGAATCTGTGAGTCACGGGGACTCAGCAATCTCACACCCGCGAGATCAAGACTATTTAAGCTTATAGGAAGGACAGAGTAGTAAGGTGGAGCTGCAGCAAGCGACTAGCATATATGGTGGCTACATCGCAAAAGAGAGCGAGAAGAGGAGCAAAGCACGGTCGTGAAGCTAGTAGCGATCAAGAAGTGATCCTGAACTACTTACGCCAAACATAACTCCAACACGTGTTCACTTCCCGGACTCCGCCGAGAAGAGACCATCACGTTACACACGCCGTTGATGTGTATTTTAAATGAGGTCAACTTCGGTTTTCTACAACCGACATTAACAAATTCCCATCTGCCTCATAACCGCGGGCACGGCTTTCAAAGATAATACCTGCAGGGTGTCCCAACTTAGCCCATTATAAGCTCTCACGGTAAACGGCGGATATTCCTTCTACCGGAAGACCCGATCAATCTCGAATCCCGGACTACAAGACATTTCGACAGCAATAAAACAAGACCAGCAAAGCCGCCCGAATGTGCCGACAAATCCCGATAGGAGCTGCACATATCTCGCTCGTGGCACACCGGATGAGCCAGACGTCCGGGTTGGCATAGACCCTGATTGCCCAAGGGCTCGGACATCGCTCAATCTGGACCAGCACTCAAGGAGAACTGGCCCGGGATTAAAATAAAGATGACCTCGGCTCGCGAAAACCCGGGGAAAAAGGCTTAGGTGGCAAATGGTAAAACCAACGTTGGGCCTTGCTGGACGAGTCTTATTCAAAGCGAACTGTCAAGGGGTCCCATAAATCACCCAACCGTAAGGAACGCTAAATCAAGGAACATAACACCGGTATGACGGAAACTAGGGTGGCAAGAGTGGAACAAAACACCAGGCATAAGGCCGAGCCTTCCACCCTTTACCAAGTATATAGATATATATATTGTGATATCCCCAACAGGTAAACATGTTCCAATAAGGAACAACATCTCCATGTTCCAACAAGGAACAAACTTCAGCTTCACCTGCAACTAGCAACGCTATAAGAGGGGCTGAGCAAAGCGGTAACATAGCCAATCAACGGTTTGCTAGGAAAGGATGGTTAGGGGCTGACATGGCAATATGGGTGGCATGATATAGCAAGTGGTAGGCATCGCAACATAGGCATAGCAAAAGAGCGAGCAACTAGCATAGCAAAGATAGAAGTGATTTCAAGGGTATGGTCATCTTGCTCGCAATGTTCTCGAGTTGTCGAAAGCTTGATCCTCGTAGCGTTCTCAACAGGTTCCTCGCTCACGCACTCGCCTCCGGCTCTACCCAAAACAAGAACACAAACAAAGGAACCACAATAAATCACGGTGCAATGCACAAGCAACATGATGCAAAACATGACATGATATGCGGATGTGATATGCAATGCGATAAAGGCCCGAAGGAAAATGATGAACCAGGCATCAACTTGGCAAACCAAGTATACCACTGAAAGATGAGATGATTTCGTTGAAATCGATATAAAGATCACCGAATCGGATGCACGGTTTGCAAATGACAAGCAAAACAAGAATGGCACAAATCTGCCATTAACAGCATGATGCCACTTAGCAAGCAACAATAAATTAAGCTACTGCACCCAAACGTACAAACAAAGTATATGGCAGTGATCTACACAAGATGCTTGACAAAAGATGAGCACTGAGCTACGGCTAGTTCACATCATAACAGGTTCAAACAAGCATGGCAAAAGTGCACAAAATATCAGGCTGGACATGGCAAAAACAGCATCAGGTTGCAATGTTCAGAGCAAGAAAACTACATGCTACAGGAACTTATAATAGCAAAACAAGGCATGGAATTAATCTACTCAAAGTATACAACAAAAGTCCCTTACTGACCATAAGCCAAAAAGGATCAGAAAATATAGTAACACCCATGTCAATATCGAAAGTTTCGTTAACAGATTCAGCAACATGGCATGTCAAAAACTGATAACAAGTAGGCATGTTTACAAGCTCAATGCACTCATTACAGAGCCTTATATGATAAACTAAGCATACATACGTCAAGAAGACATGGCATAAAAGATATAAATGGCAAGAACAACATCATAGCATATACGGATCGACCACAACAACCTTGGCAAAATTGAATAACCTGTAAACAATCTGCCAGGAAACATTTGATAGCAAAAGTAGAGCTCGATTGACTCAAGCTATGGCACTCCATAATTGCAAAAAAAGGCATGGATGGATAGAGAAAGACATGTTTAACAAAACATCCTTACTGAAGTATCTCAAAATATGCATGGATCTCTCGGTAGCATCAAGTTAACATGGCATCAAAATATCAGCAAAACAGAGCTGAAAACAGCAACATCAGGACACCTACTTTGCATGCTTGTGCTAGTCACCACATAGATCACAAAAATACATGGCATACACCCCTGGAAAGATGGCATGGCATATTACAAAACACATGTAGGACTCAAATTCATAGGGTGCACACATCAATCATAGCAAAAATAACAAAAGTGCATGTTCTGTTAAGAAACAGAAACTAACATCACATAGCCCTCTTCCAACAGCATTTCGGGCATCAAGATGAGCTCAAATGAAAATGATGCAATGAGATGAAATGATCTACTCTTCGAGTCGAACATTTTGATATATTATACGCGCAAAATGGAGCTACACACGCAAAGTTACGCTACGTTGAAAATGCCACAAAATATCATAGGATTAAAAACTTGGGAGAATTTAGAGGGGGAGAAGAAGTCAACGGCTCGGTAGATCGGGATCCGGCCGATCCGGATCGAGGGCGGCGGCGGCGGTGGTTCGCCGGAGCGCCGGAGCGCGGCCGGAGGAGGGAGAGGAGGCGGGGCCGGCGGCGAGGGAGGCGGGCGCCGGAGGGAGGCGGACGTGTCCGGGCGGCGCGGACGTTTCGTCCGGGCGCGAGGTAGGGGAAGGCTAGGGTTAGACCCGAGATTGGAATGAGGGTTTGCTTAAATAGGCATAGAGGGAGCTAGGAGAGTCCAAATGAGGTGTAGTTTTCGCCCACACGATCGTGATCGAACGACGGAGAGCATGGAAGTGACTTAGATGGGTTATTGGACCATTATGAAAGGGTGTTGGGCTGCAACTTAAAAGAGGCCTTTGCGAGAGTGCGGTTAACCGTTGGAGTACCAAAGTAGCTCCAAATGACCCGAAACTTGACCGGTGGTCTACGGGTGGTATACCAAGGCCACTAGACAAACCTCGACCCATTCCGAAAAGGTTTAGTACCCGCACACGGAAAAACGTAAAAGGGGCCGCCGGGGGAGATAGGAGTGCCGGATTGCAAAACGGACAACGGGAAAAATGCTCGGAATCATGAGACGAACACGTATGCAAATGCGATGCACATGATGACATGATATAAAATGCATGACATGGACAAAAGCAAAATGAAGAAAAACCCAACCACGGAGGGAATATCATATCACAATGCCGAAAATGGCAAGAGTTGGAGTTACAAATATGGAAAGTTACATCCGGGGTGTTACAATGAGATGAGCTGGTTCTCCAGTTCCCTATAGGTGCTGGTCCATGTTCCTCCCCTACATCGTCGTCCATTCCGTCGATGTCTTCCGAGTCGAAGTCGAGCATGTCGGTTAAATCATTGATAGTGGCTACGAAGTGGGTGGTGGGTGGGTTTTGAATTTCTTCGTCGTCCGCATCCCAACATTCCTGACAATAATCCGGCCAGGGCTCTCTTGATAAAGAGAAAGACTTTAGTGAATTCAGGATGTCGCCAAAGGGCGAAAAGCCGAAAGATGTCCGCGCAAAGGCATTCCATGATCGGCGCCTAATCGGATTTGATTGGCGGGGCGCGGAAGGTTCGTGAGTCCGGAGAGGAGTCTCGCACCTTGAGTCACGAAGCCGCAAAGGGACGGGTAGGTGTACGGCTCAATCGTCGTAGAGATCGCAGCCCTCGAGGCGGTGTCCAGCCGCCCGTCCTCGATCGGCGCAGAAGGCTCCGAGCTAAAGGTCGGAGCGGACACTGGGCGGCCTCCAGGACACTATTCGGCGGTAGAGCTAGATCATGCCCCTCGTCACAGTCCGGCGCGCTTGGCTGTGGCTTAAACCCGTCGAAGATCAAGTCTCCGTGGACGTCAGCCGTGTAGTTCAAACTTCCAAATCTGACCTGATGGCCAGGGTCGTAGCTTTTAATCTGCTTCAGATGGCTAAGCGAATTGGCCCGCAGTGCAAAGCCGCCGAATACGAAGATCTGTCTGGGGAGAAAAGTCTCACCCTGGAGTGCATCATTGTAGAAGATCGGAGGAGCCATCGGGCCTAAAGATGACGACACAGAGGAACTCTCAATGAAAGCACCAATGTCGGTGTCAAAACCAGCGGATCTCAGGTAGGGGGTCCCGAATTGTGCGTCTAGGCGGATGGTAATAGGAGACAAGGGACACGATGTTTTTACCCAGGTTCGGGCCCTCTCGATGGAGGTAAAACCCTACTCCTGCTTGATTAATATTGATGATATGGGTAGTACAAGAGTAGATCTACCACGAGATCAGAGAGGCTAAACCCTAGAAGCTAGCCTATGGTATGATTGTTGTTCGCCCCACGGACTAAAACCTCCGGTTTATATAGGCACCGAAGAGGGTTAGGGTTACACAGAGTCGGTTACAATGGTAGGAGATCTACATATCCGTATCAGCAAGCTTGCCTTCCACGCCAAGGAAAGTCCCATCCGGACACGGGACGAAGTCTTCAATCTTGTATCTTCATAGTCCAGGAGTCCGGCCAAAGGTCATAGTCCGGCTATCCGGACACCCCGTAATCCAGGACTCCCTTACCCTGCGTCGGTAGCTTCATAAACACCGTCACAACGCCGTCGTGCTGACGAAGCTCTTCCCCAAAGCTCTACTGGATCGTGAGTTCGCGGGACGTCACCGAGCTGAACATGTGCTGAACGCGGAGGTGTCGTACGTTCGGTATTGAGGATCGGTCGATCGTGAAGACGTACGACTACATCAACCGTGTTGTCATAAAGCTTCCGCTTACGATCTATGAGGGTACGTAGACGACACTCTCCCCTCTCGTTGCTATGCATCACCATGTTCTTGCGTGTGCGTCAGATTTTTTTTGAAATTACTACGTTCCCCAACACCTATGGTAATGTGCGCTGCTGAATGTGGACCATTTGACTAGTCAATTGATCGTGTCATCAACAAGTTACGGAGCTATATGGTGAGCCAGTGACCGTATGATCACCCTAAAATGTATTTTATTAACACAGTACAGACTCAAACTACCATTTCTTTCTTTCATATACGGGCTAACAGGTGGGCCCCACGGTTACACACCCCGATGGTGCAACACTAGTTGCGCCACGAGGAATGTTTGACTGGTCAATTGATTGTGTCATCAACAAAATACAGAGTTGTACGGGTGAGCCAGTGACCGTATAATCATGACATGTATTTTTTTAACACGGTACAGACGCAAGGGCTCATATATACGCGCAAGCACTCACCGCTATAAGCGCACACACGCAGACCCTACCCCTATGAGTACCTTCGAGAGAGTGAGCCAGCATATGATCTTGAGATTTTATGAAGTCACCATATGTGCCTTGTAGTTGAGTGGAACGTCTCCTCCTCCTGAACGCACATCGCCGGAAAATACTGAAATTAACCGAGGATAAATGTGAGCACCGGGACTTTAACCCTGGTGGGCTCGAGAAACCACTGTCCTCCTAACCATCCAACCACATGTTGGTTAGCACGACAAAATGTATGTGGTGACCGTGATGAGCTTATTCTAAAGTCCAGTGGCCATATCGTGCTTTCACTTCAAATAGAATGACCGTAAGTGTCATTGTCGGTGTTTTGGGAACGGAGGACCCCAGACTTGCCTGCCTGCGGCCCATAGTGTGGCTTTGCTAGCAGGCCCGTACGGCCCATCTTCATCAACAAGGCATCCAAGACCCTCGCGAGGGGCCAAGCCTCGCGAGGCGGATGACGCAAGACCTCCTCAGGAGCGGCCTCACCAGGCAGGCTCGCGAGGGGCGGAGAGATCAAGGCAAGGCAAACCTCGCGAGGTTCTCATGACGTGAGCCATGACGATCGAGACCAGACGGATGCCAGCGCACGCAGCCTCCTTCTTTCCTCTTTGGTGCAAAGGAGGCAAGCGCAGGCGCGGAGTACCGAGGCATCAAGCAAAGGTTTCCATATCAGTGCAACGAGACTAAGACCAGTAGGACGGCAGGATGGAGGTCACCATGGAGCCCAAGGCGGCATCACCACCAAAGCCTTTTTCAGGCGAAGACTACTTTTGTCAGGATAAGCTGTACTTGCTGCCCCGTTTCAAATTGGCCGTTGTTGGCTCCCTTCCCGCTAAATATTTGGGGAGAGGACCAGGGCCTCTATGAATAGGACTAGCCACCACAGTAGAAGGCAACTGAACTGGACGGGGCCAGAGCTGATCGAATCCTCACCCACACAAGTTGGCCAAGCACAAGAACACCTCAACCTCAGGAGGCTGTTCTTCCCCTTTGTACTGTCACTACTAGGAAAAGGGCTATAACTAATATGGACATTAATGGCGCACATGTATCTGGTGCGCCACTGCTAATGACATATTACTAATGACGCACCTGGTGTGTGGTGCACCATTACTAGTTTTGAAAAAAATAAAAAAATTGTTAGCAGTGGCGCACCTAGTTGACATAGTAATGGCACACCTGTACAAAGTGCGCCATTACTATGTGTATGACTGGGTCAAACCTTTGTCAAACTTAGTAATGGCGCACTTTGCATAGGTGCGCCATTACTATAAACAACTTAGTAATGGCGCACCTACACAAAGTGCGCCATTACTAACTTTGACCAAGGTTTGACCAAGTCATACACATAGTAATGGCGACTTTGTACAAAAGCGCCATTATCAGAACTAAATGCACCTCCCGTGGACCACCTTTTCAGTTTAAAAAAAATAAAAGAAAATGATGGAAATGTCAAAAAATAAAAGAAAATAAGTTTCCCATGTGATATGTGGTCTAGTTGTTGGGAATATTTACAAATATGAATTTTGACTTTATTTGCAAAATCTCTTTGGAATTTAGTAAAATGGGCATGACTTTTGCATACGAACTCGGATTAAAAAGTTTTTTGTATGAAAAATCATCTACTCGAAAAGTTACATAACACTCATATGGTTTAATAGGATTGATATGATAGACATATCAACAAGTGCCCGTTAAGAGAGCTGGTGCTGGGGTTGGATAGAACTGCAAAGTTAAGCGTGCTCGGGCTGGAGTAGTGTGAGGATGGGTGAACTTTCGAGAAGTTTGACCACGGAGTGCGATTTGACTTGAGATTAAGCCATAGTGACCCGAGATTAAGAAAAAAAAATTAAAAAAAAATTTGAAATTTATTTTGAAAAAAAATTGTTAGTAATGGCGCACCAGGGGTGCGCCATTAGTACTTGTTACTAGTAGCGTGATGATAGTGGCGCACCTATAGTGCGCCATTAATGGCCAAAATAGGTGCGCCACTAACAGGCCTTTTCCTAGTAGTGTTCATCCTCAGCCCAAGAGGCAATCCACCACCACCACACTGGAGTAGGGTAATACACCACAACAGTGGCCCGAACCAGTATAAATCTTGTGTCCCTTGTGTTGTGAGTTCGTCGAGTTAAACCGCGAGATCTTAGCAAAACTAGGACATGGATCGGTAGGGGGGAAATCTTCGTGCGCACCCCCGTGTTCGAACCTTGAGGGTTTTGCCGGAACCCGTGATCCGTCATTTGGCGCGCCAGGTAGGGATGCGACGAAGCTTCCGTTCCGTCGCTTCGCGTCCCGTTGCTTCATCGTCTCCATTGCGGACGCACGCCGTGCTCGCGCTGAGCGCCGGGCTGCCCTCGCCACCCGCGTCGCTCAGAGAGCTCCCGTTGGTGGTCCACCTCTTCATTCTCCATCGCCTGCTGCCAACACCGCCACTGGCCCGGCGGGGAACGAGCAACAAGCATCCTCACTGCACCCCTTGATGCGGCGGGACGGCCGCACCGCCACTCCATCACTGACCCCCGCCGGTTCGTCATCCCCCGCTCGCCGCGCTCCCGTGGACGCGCAGGCTGCTCTGTGCATGGCGCGCGAGCTCCTGCGCTACCGCCCCGTCGACGACCTCTACGAGGATTGGCTCGACCGCACCGCCGAGCTTGTCAGCGCCGCAGGGGGCTCCCCTGCGCCGTCCCTCTCGCTGCCACGCCCTCCGCCAGCCACGGGCGGCGTGGCCCATGGAGCGCCTCGACCACCTCTACCCCAAGACGGAGTCTTGGCGCCCAGGCGTGCAACCCCACGGCACGACCTGCCGCGTCCTGTGCCCGCGCAGGAAGAAAGAAGCTGCCAAGAAGTCCCTCGGCCACGAGAAAACGCCCCCGCGCTCCCTGGACCACCACGGCAAGACCGCGTGCCACCCGCGGTGGTGGTGCACGGACCCCATCAAGAACAAGTTCTTCACCAGCGTCAAGTCCCTGTGACCACGGCAGGCTGCCGCGCCTTCACCCCTGAGCTGCGTAGCGTCGCCTGGCCTGGCAAGTTCAAGCCGGATCTGCCTCCTCACTACGACGGAACCCCCGACCCCATGGAGTTCCTGCAGCTCTACGAGCTGAGCATCGAGGCGGCCAACGGCGACGAGAAAGTCATGGCGAACTGGTTCCCCATGTCTCTCAAGGATGGTGCCCACTCCTGGCTCCTGAACCTGCCCCTAGGCTCGATCTCCTCCTGGGAAGAGATGCGCAACCGTTTTGTTGCCAACTTCCACGGCACTCGCGACCGCCCGCCGGCCGCGGGTGACCTGCGCCTCGTCAAGCTACAACCAGGAGAGACCCTCAAGAAATACGTCTAGCGCTTCAACAACGTTCGCCTCAAGATTCCCAAGGTGACGGACGAGGCCATCATCTCCTTGTTCTCTGATGGCGTCTATGACGTCAAGATGAAGGAGGAGCTCGCCATCCGCGAGGAGCTGTGCATGTCTGTGGAGTTGTTCAACCTGGTGACCAAGTGCATAAGAGCTGAGGAGGGGCGCCTCTCCCTCCTCGAGCTCCCGGCAGTGGACCCGGAGGAGAAGAAAGCCAAGGCCAAGAATGTGAAGCACAAGGGAGCAGCCGTGCTCGTGGCGGAGCCGGACACCAAGCGCGACAGGGACCAGCCCGAGTCATCCAAGGGCAGCCAACCATTCTGCGCCTTCCATAACCTGCATAGCCACAACACCAGCGATTGTCAGGAACTCAGAGCCATTCGAGAGGGACGCTTCGGTCGACGCCCCAACGCAACGACCGGGGCTACGACCGAGGAGGAGGACGTGGTGGCGGACGCTGGGATGACCATGGCCCGTGCCAGGAGTGGCGCGACCGGCCTCGTGAGGACCGCTGGTAGGATCAGCCTCGCGAGGGCGCCTGGAGGGATCAGCCGCGTGAGGATCGTCCTCAGGGCAACGCCGGTCTTCCTCCGCTACCGCCACCACTAAGAAGGAACGACGACCACCATGAAGACGAGTGGGCTGGGGGCTTTCAGGATCCGCGTGCTATCGCATGCATCTTGGGCGGAGCTCAAGCCCCAGCCTCGCAGTGTATCTTTGTAACACCCCAAGATTTTAACCTTGTTTTGTTAATTAAAATTTTGCCAGGAAATGAAAACTATTATTTTCTGGGCTCCCTTTTGATGTTTTTGAGACTTTTCCATTTCCTCTTTATCATGGAGTTATTTCCTTCAGTAAATACTTTTCAAATATGTTGTTGGACTTGTTTATCCTCTCAAGAAAATCTTTTCTTTTCATCAGGGGAATTAAATTTCTCATAATCTTTATTTTCTTGAAAAAGTGGTTTCCCATGATTTTATGGTCCTATTTGTACTGCAACCCTTTCTTAAATGATTCAAAAATCCCACCAAAATTTGGACATGTCATGTGATGCTGTTAAATCACTTTTATGCAGATTTATCCTTTATTCATGAAATATTTTGAGCTCTACACCAGTTTTTCAAATCTGGTCCAGTGGACAGATTTGCACTACATCCTATTTAAATATTTCTTTAAAACTTCCACCAATATTATGGGAGATCAGTGGTAGCATTCAATTCAGCCTTATGCAAAAACCCAGCCTTGTTCTTTGAAAATTTTGAGTGAATCAACCTCTTTTCTATTCTGGTCCAACTTGAGGATTTGTACAGCAACCACATTTTTAATTGCTCCTTTATCCTTGACTTCTTTTCCTACTTGTAGTTCTCCCTGATAAACCCCTAAGTCCAGGAGCATGCACCCATTGGATCATTTTTGGTTCATGAAGTAATGCCATTTATCTCCTGTCCAGAATTGAAGTTTTTCAAAACTTGCACTAGCAAGTTTGTGCTTTGGACAAACTAACTTCACCACCTTCTTATGCATCTAAAGAGACCCCAGTCTGGAAGATTTGGCCACTCCAAGAAAAGCCTAGGTGCCTGTGGCATTTTGTCAAACACCTTGAGAGCATGGACAGATTTGGCATGAGTTATTGTTTGCACTATGAACTTGGTCTCAGGCCAAACCACCTTGTCCCTTGATTTTCCCTCTATCACTAACCTAGTCCTGTTGCTTGCTAACCTCACCCGAGACCTCTAGCCTGCCCCGGCATTTTGTCGAGCACGTTCCGTGCGTGCTCTGGGCGCGAGCAGAGCACGCGTTTTACACGTGCCGCGCCCAAGCCAACGCGTCGCGCCCCTGGTTTTGCCCTCACTGCAGAGCCGCGCCACACACTCCCCTACTCACCGCGACACGCCAAGCAGCCCTCGCCACGTCTCCGGCAGGCCAGGAGCTAGCCGCCACGGCCGCCGACAGCCTCGCTCAGTCGGCGCCGCCGAGCCTCTCCCGCTCGCCACCTGCCTCCTGGAGCAGTGCGAGCTCATCCACAAGCGTGTCCCCTAGCGCTCGTCGCCGCCACGACTCCCTAGCTATAGAATGGCGGTCGTCGGCGACCTTATCCGCGGCCACCATCGGAACCGACCTCGATCGCCTATTTAAGGAGCCCCGAGCTCGTCCCCGCACGCAGGCAGTCTCAAGCCATCTCCCTAGGACCCCCCTTGGCCAGTAATCGAACCGGGGAGGCCGTCTTCCCCGACTCCGGCTAGTTCGGCCACCGCTGCCTCCCGGCTCTGTTCGGCGCAACCAGGGCCTCCCCCTATCCACTCTCTTCACTAGGAGCCCCCTCTCCCTCTCGTGAGTCCACCCCCCTGCTCGATTTTGGTCAGGGACCGCCGGAGCCAAAAACTCACCTTGCCCCCGAAGCCACCGGCCGCCGCGAAGCTCGCCGACGGCGATTCCCTCCACCTCCAACGACCCTACAACCACCGAAAGGATCGCCCTAGATCCGCGGATCCATCCCTGCCCTCAGCTCCCCGCAAGGAACCACCGTTCGCCGGCGACGATCGCCGGAGTTCTGTCACCTCTCGGGCAGAGGAAGAGGAGGGAAGGTGGACTAGTCAAACCTGACTAGTGGGCCACCTGGACCCACTGTCAGTGACCCACGCACGATCCACGCTGGATAAGTGGTGGCGCGTTTCCAGAATACGCGTTCGACGTGTACGTATATATTCAAACTGTTTTCTTTTCTGTTTTATTTTAAATAACAGATTTTGACCAAAACTTTGACTGTCTATATCTTTTTAATTATATCCAAATGAGTTGATTCTTTTTCCTACCTCTCTCAATTATTGTCTAGTTTACTTTGAGATTTATTTGAAAAAAATTCAGACAACTTTTTTGTGCTGTTTTTAAAGTATGTGTTGTTTGAATTCTTTTTTTTGAAAATAGGATTTTGGAGGAGAGGAGAAAACTTTTACAAGTTTTGGAGAGCACCTCACCCCTCCACAACTTGAAGGCAAGCATTCTGAACCCCGACATATTATTTTTGGGTGTTAGATGACACGTTTATAACACCACCTTATTTCGGAGGACTTGTTATTTCATGTGATATGATCAATTGCATGAATGCATAATGGTGATTTCCTTGCTGTTGGAAATGAATATACTTGTGATAGTAATCATCCTCATGTGCCTTGCATGCATGCCGGAAAGGAATCCGGGAAAACCTCTGCCTTGGGTAGGCATGAGTTTGTCGCCGGTCTCCGTCGGGACGGTTATGTCCGGTATAGCATGGTAAGGTATAACGAGTATTGATTTTTGTTGTTTGATATATATTCGTTATGCTAATCATGCAGGGAATACTTGAACCTCCTTAGTCGACCGTAGATAGAGCCCTGTTCCAGTAACCCCCTTTCTTGCCTCGTACTACCACTTGCCCCCGCCACGTAAGGTACGGTTCAAGAAGTCGTCAACCCTTTCAAGCACACACCATACGTAGAGGCCACGGTGGAAGATACCGGTTGTGGCGGTAGGCATGCCATCTGGTCCGGGGGCATGGGTGTTTCTGGTTGAGACCGAGAGGGGAGGCCACCCCTTAGAGCGCGCGATATAAATTTGATCCCATGCTACGCGAGGTTGTAGCCTCCCACTTAGAGTTTTACTTAACAAGTGTCGTGGGTGATTCCGCATAATCGTAAGTTGTCGGTGTGTGCAAGTTAGGTGTGTTTTCAACAAAAGGGCAGAGACGGAATTAGTCCCGATGGACTAAAGGAATCCGTTGCTCGTGGGTAAAGAGTACACCCTCTGCAGAGATTAAACCTATTCGAATACCCGTGTCCATGGTTAAGAACTACAGTCTGGGATGGGTTAGGTGTTAGTCTTAGTGTCGGTTTACGGAGGAGAAACTGTTAAACCAGAACTGGGATCGCAACTTGAGACTTGAAATGATTATGATTATTATTTGGTTATGGACTAACCCGTTATATTATTTGAATTATCAAATATCCCTGGGATGGTTTTACCTCATGGATATTCACTGTGATTATTTATAAGCCCTTTATGTGGTGTCGCTGAGACGCCCGACTGTGGCATTGGAATTATTTATTTCTTTATAAGCCCTTTATGTGGTGTCGCTGAGACGCCCGACTGTGGCATTGGAATTATTTATTTCTTTATAAGCCCTTTATGTGGTGTCGCGCAGACGCCCGACTGCGGCATTTTTCTTCCAATCCATCGTTGCACAATAATATAAATAACCTGTTTGCATGCATAAAAGTTTTTATTCATAACTGGCGATATGAGCATTTATATTATTCCAGTGTTTGTAGTGTTTGCGAGTACATTCAAAGTACTCACTGGCTTGTCCCTGCCTATTGTCTTGGCCAGATTTCTTGCTTGGAGAGGAGCGTTGCGATGACAACCCCGGAGCTAAGCAACGGTGATAGCAGCCTCGCGAAGATAGGAGTTAACCTGGTCAGCTGTTCCTGTGGATATTGGAGTCCCACAGACGCTGATGATCCATAAACCGCTTCCGCCGTCTACCATTAGAAACCATTTGTTGTACTCACAGACCAGAAGGGTCTTGTACCACACATTTTGTATTTTGCTTCGTATTTCTGTATGAAGTTGGTGCCTCATCAGCTAACAGTAATCCTGGGGCTGGTGAGTACGACGGCCATTTTCTGGAATTCATTACCCGGAAAACCGGTCACCACAATCTTCAAGCAGTTTGCCCGTGAGGTGAATGTAGTCCTCCCCAAGCTCGAGGTCGCGCGCCCGTTCAGATGGTCCAAGTGCCCCATCACGTTCAGCTCGGCAGATCAGCTCAAGTGCGCGGCCACCGCTGGCGCACTCCCAATGCTTTGTTCACCGGTCATCAGCAATGTACAAGTCACCAAGACCCTCATTGACGGCGGAGCAGGGCTCAACGTCCTGTCCGTCGACACGTTCGACAACCTCCAAGTGCCATATGACCAGCTTCAGCCCACCAAGCCATTCTCAGGAGTGACCGATGGTTCCACCACACCGATAGGGCAGGTCTGCCTCCCTGTCACCTTCGGAGAACACAACAACTACCGCACCGAGCTCATCGACTTCGAGGTCGCCCACATCCGCCTGCCATACAACGCCATCCTCGGGTATCCAGCCCTCGCCAAGTTCATGGCAGTGACCCACCATGGTTACAACGTCCTCAAGATGCCAGGGAGCAGCGGAATCATCACGGTCCCGTGCGAAGAAAGAGATGCGGTGTGTTCCCTCGAGCGTGCCTTCCAAGCTGCAGCAATCGACGACCCTGACAGCAAGGGCGAGCGCCCTCCTGAGGCCACCCCCAAGAAGAAGAAGCGGCTGCACCGCGCAATACCTCAGGCAAGCGGCGCCTCGTCAGGATAGGCGCCCGCACCAGGGGCGCCTCCCTCCATCACATAGGAAAGCGCGCCCGGCGCCCCTCTCGGGCAGGGCTCGGGGACTCTCTTCTGGAGGGCCTCAGACTTTCCAACATCACGAGGGAGGCGCTTGGGCACAACTTGGAGGCGTGCTTCACGGCACGCTTCCCTCAGGAGGACACAGGGCGAGGAGCGCCCACCGCTCAGGAGTTTATCACCAAGACCACGCTGGAACTGCAAGACACAAGGGCCATGTGCGACGGCCGCCGCTCACCAGGCGCAGCTCCCCATCCAGGCGAGGATGCCGGGCTGCGCGTATGCATCGACGTCCCAGGGCTCAACGGGGCCGCATCTCAGGAGCTTTCCTGGCCTTCGCGCGTGGGACGCTGCGAGGGCCCACCTCACAGATATGTTTGCATGCCTTTTGGACTGCCAAGCGTGGCGTCCGCTTATCAGCACAACCTACGGCACGTCCTGGCAACTCAGGAGGCCAGGCATCACGCCGTCCTGACGGAGATGGAGACGGTCCTCAAGGAACCACCAGGACCCGCAGAGCCTCCCGAGGCTCAGGACCCCGGTGGCTCGTGAGGTGCAACCCCTTCACCGCGTACCTTCAGCTGCCCCAACTCTCCTTCACCAACAGAATCAGGTGACATTTTCCAAGTTTATTTAGCTGGGAGAGCCCTCAGGGCTGCATCATTCCTAGGCCACGTGGGTCC
The DNA here is from genome assembly GCA_021605205.1 of Aegilops longissima. Taxonomy (NCBI): domain Eukaryota; kingdom Viridiplantae; phylum Streptophyta; class Magnoliopsida; order Poales; family Poaceae; genus Aegilops; species Aegilops longissima. The sequence goes on along the minus strand of CM038677.1, from coordinate 200,485,972 downwards.
ATCCCCGTGGCATGTATCCCTTTTTATGTCTTTAGCTTACCTTGCTGGGGGCGCCCCTCGGGCCGCATCATCACCGAGTCGCTCGGGCCTGACCCAGTGGCATGTATCTTCCCTGCATTTACTTGAGCCCGTTTGCTTTACATGCTTAATCTACATATGACTATCACCTGTCTTACTCTCACCCCCCACGGGGGCTACCCACGCTGGCATGGCGCTTGCGCACGGGTCCGTACGTGCAACATCGACGAATCTGAGCGGTCGAGCTCTGCCTCGCGGCACGCCCTGCCCACGTCACCTCACCAGGCCCTCAGTACCTTCATTTCCTCATGGAGCAACCGGCGGCCGACCAGCAACCATGATGGCAAACTGTGTTTCTCCTTGTGCTGGCTTGCAGGAATCTCGTGAGAATGACAGCAGGCGGCACCGCAAGCTCCCTCTTCTCACATGCAATCCGCTTGCGCGTTAAAAGATGGGCTCCTAACCAACGCAACTCAGGAGCTCCTACTGGCACACCAGCCCTCACCCCCTGGCCTTGACCACGGCATGCGACCTGGCATACCAGCGGCGGCTGAGCTCGCTCGAGGGCCGGGACCTGAGGACGTAGAGCATGAAGGAGAGCGTGGGCAAGAGGGGGAGGCTCGTATGGGCCTAACCTGGCTACGCTGCGGATGCCTACGAACGAACCTGGCGCATCATGAGGAGTCAACCCCGAATCGTCAAGATAAGTCCCGCGTTCAGATTGGCTAACCGTTGGAGTCTAGGAGTCTCGCACGCTGAAGCCCTGTTGCGGCAACGCCGGCTCCCTTTCTTGCCTTACCACGGCTACTTGAGCGCTAAAGGGGACCTCCTGAGCATCACGCCTCGGGATCTCTTACTGGACCTCAGGCCACTCACCTCCTGGCCTTGACCACGGCATGCGACCTGCCATACCAGCGACGGCTGCAGCTCACCTGGGGACAGGGACCTGTCAGCATAGAGCAACAAGCCGTCGCGAGGTTGGAAAGGGGAGACCGAGCCTAAACAGGACACGCGTTCACAAATTTTCATAACAAGGATAATATCAACAAAAGACATTACAGACCCTTTACACGCCCCCACGGGGTACTTCTCGATTCCTTGCAGGGAACAAAAAGACGAGAACCTAGGGGAATCCTATCAACACGTCCCCACGACCAACATCATCATCAACAGTGGGTCACAGGGGCCGGCGCCAACCCCATCCAGATCAGCGACGGCGGCGGCTGGACGCAGCAGCCTTGCTCCGGGCATGGCGAGAGCTCGAGGGCACGTAGCTGCCGTCGCTCGCCTCCGGAGTCTCATAGAGCTCAGGAGAACCGCTGGACTCCCAAGAGTCGCTGCGGTTGGAGGAGCCACAGGCGGGGCGCACGTCATCCTGGCGCTCCCCACCAGAGCAGCACTCCAGGCGGCAGCCCTCCACGTCGAAGACCTTGAAGGACAGCGTGGAGGCACCATCATAATCGAAGTGGATCGCGAGGGCAAACCCGCGCGACCTCACCCCAGCCGCGGGTCATGAAGACCTTGCCAGAGGAGACCGCTTCAACCTCTGCTCCGGTCGTCGGAGCGTCGCAGTCGGCATGCCGCAACCAGAGTTCGAGCGGTCCCCTCGGCGGGATCATGTTGGAGAAAAACCGTGGGAAGCGGATCCAAGTGCTCGGGGGCATCGCCGCCCACAGCACAAGCTCGCGCGAGGAGTCCGTGGCATGGACCCCGGGGGCGGCGACCCGCGCCACGGTGGCACGTCGACTTTGGCCAAGGCGTGCGCACCGACGCTCGTCGCCTCTCCCTCCTGAGCCCCCACCTTGGGCGTACAGGGGTAACGAATACCCAGGAGGAGGCCGCTCACACCAAGGCCTCGTCACCACCTGCATCGCCGCTGCGTCGCCGCGGTGGACCGGCCTCTTCTTCGGTGGGAGCGGCGCCGGCTCGTCAAGGGGATTCTTTCCTTTCTCCGCAGCAGAAAACCTTCGGATGGGCGCCATCGATGTCGGCGGTGGCACAGAGGAGGAAGAAGCAAGCAGAATGGGAAGAAATGACGATGGGGGCTCTGCCCCCCTCCTCATTTATAGCAGGAGGAGGCCAACCAGCGCCTCCCACGATCACATGTAATGATGGTTTTCCTTGCATGTCGCAGGGACTTGTCAAGATGGGCAATTGCCGATGCAGCATGGGGAAGCGGAGACGCCCACGACCAATCAACCGCCACGCGTCGACCAAGGCCACAGTCTATTGGGGCCCGCGGCACTTCGTACTTGACCTTTGGCTTCGCCTCAATGCCAAGCCCGAGTGCGCCTTGGGCCCGTGGGCTACTGTCGGCGTTCTGGGAACGGGGGTCCACAGACTTGCCATCCTGCGGCCCACGGCGTGGCTTTGCTAGCAGGCCCGTACGGCCCATCTTCATCAACAAGGCATCCAAGACCCTCGCGAGGGGCCAAGCTTCGCGAGGTGGATGATGCAAGACCTCCTCAGGAGCGGCCTCACCAGGCAGGCTCGCGAGGGGCGGAGAGATCAAGGCAAGGCAAACCTCGCGAGGTTCTCGTGATGTGAGCCAAGACGATCGAGACCAGGCGGGCGCCAGCGCGCGCATCGTCCTTATTTCCTCTTTGGTGCAAAGGAGGCAAGCACAGGCGTGGAGCACCGAGGCATCAAGCAAAGGTTTCCATATCAGTGCAACGAGACCAAGACCAGCAGGGCGGCAAGACGGAGGTCACCATGGGGCCCAAGGCGGCATCACAACCAGAGCCTTTTGCAGGCGAAGACTACTTTTGTCAGGATAAGCTGTACTAGCTATTCCCTTTCAAATTGGCCATTGTGGCTCCCTTCCCGCTCAATATTTGGGGAGAGGACCAGGGCCTCTATAAATAGGACTAGCCACCACAGTAGAAGGCAACTGAACAGAACAGGGTCAGAGTTGATCGAATCCTCACCCACACATGTTGGCCAAGCACAAGAACACCTCAACCTCAGGAGGCTGTTCTTCCCCTTTGCACTGTTCATCCTCAGCCCAAGAGGCAATCCACCACCACCACACTAGAGTAGGGTATTACACCACAAGGTGGCCCGAACCAGTATAAATCTTGTGTCCCTTGTGTTGTGAGTTCATCGAGTTAATCTGCGAGGTCTTAGCAAAACTAGGACATGGATCGGTAGGGGGGAAATCTTCGTGCGCACCCCATGTTAGAACCTTGAGGGTTTTGCCGGAACCCGTGTTCCGACAGTCATCAACAAAATACAGAGCACGCATCAATTGCAAAGTCCGTCAGTGTCATCAAGAAAATACGGAGACATATCATGAGCTAGATACCATATGATCACCACGAGAATGTATACGGTGACCGTAATGAGCATATTCTGAAGTCCAGTGACCGTATAGTGCTTTATCTTGAAATACACTGACCGTCACGCATGAATGTGTCGTGGGCATGCATATTTTTAGAGGGCCGAGAGATAGTTTGTGTGCGTACGTGAAAGTGGTGTAGAAAGAGGGGGTGTCCGGTGGAGACAAGGAGAGATATGCCCTTCGTTTCTCTTTCCCGTGACTAATATTTTAGGAGAATATGTAAACATTCACAATGCAGAACAAATATTTTTGGATGCACCATGCAATTTACTTTCATGTATAACATTGTACTATTGTATATGCTTATTTTCTTAGTGGTTGATTGTGTGTGTGGTGGGCACATCATTTCTTGTTGTGGTGGGTCAACATGAGGACTCATGGGTCAGTTCCATCCTGCGCCATATAGGTTGGACCGAGGCGCGTTATACGAAGACCCATGTGGATGACTCGGTGTACAACACGGAGCTAGCTACCAGAGTCGTGGAGGACTCTATCCCCACTGGTGATAAGCCGACTATATATGATTTGTAACCCTAGGCCCCCAATATGTTATAGAAGCTTGGGGGCTAGTTCGTCGATAGTATACACACATGCACAATGCCGGGTATTCACGTGTACTTTCTACACACCCCTATCACTAATATACAATACCAGGAGTAGGCATTTTCCTCAACTCCAAGGGTCCGAACTAGGGTAAAACTTTGCCTCGTATTACCATCCAGCCTAACAATCAGGGATATCCTACCGAATGATATGATGGAATCATATCTGCCAACTACTAAGAGAGAGGTGTGTCTGGGGGGGGGGGCAATGTGTGCGAGAGAGGCGTAAAGATAATGTGCGTGCGGGAGACACGTAGGCACATATATGTGCATATAGAGGGCTAGTAGAGACCGTGCGTGTGTATATATGCATGTGAGAGAAATAGTGTTTTCCAACTGAGATTAGTGAAAAGAGTGGTATATAGTAGTCACAAAGAGAGAGAGAGAGAGAGAGAGAGAGAGAGAGAGATACAGAGAGAGCATGTGTGTGAGACACCCCGACACCCCGAGAGAGATTCTGAGCATGTGCGAAAGACAAATGCCGATGCATATAAAGTGTGTGCACTTATGCGGTAGATAGAGAGATATATAGCGTGTTTGTGAGAACGGGCCGAGGCATAGTGCATCTACGTGTAGAAGGCGGTTCTACGCATTAAATTGAAATATAAATGGCATTATTATTTTTGGATGAGATCATGAATTTTGCAAATTGCGTATGGACAAAAATCGGTCTATCTGACACCCATACTCTATTGAATTCTAGCATGTGCATGTGTTTATTTCATATTATCGATCCTTAGAGTGAGAGCGGTTTGAAATACAGGCAATGGATGCTTTTGCAATTCATATATAAACATTAATTAGTGCACTCCATGTTGTTAGTGTGAAGCACTTTATACATTTGTCACTTGCATGGATACATTCCAAATTGCTTAGCTATTGAATAGAATACATGTCGAATTCAACATAAAGGGGGTTTCGAAGATTCGAATTCATAGGAAGTGCATTCATCTATTTGAACCCGAGATAATGGCATTTGTAAATCAGATGTAAAAGAGGGCATCAATCTTTGTTGTGCGTTTGAACATGCTATATATATATTCATACACATGTCTAACTTTCTTTTTCCAATCAAGGAGATTATATCTGGAACCATGCATGAACTAAGGTAAGTTGCATATTTTTTAATATATACTCGTGTACAATGTATATTCAAATGTACCCCTTCTATTCCAAAATAATCGTAGCTTTACGATTTTCAAGAGTAAAGATTTGTGAAGTTTGACAAATCCTGAAAATTCAATTCAAGAGAACCGAAAACGTTAATGCTTCTACTCCCAAATATTGAACGAAGCGCCAAATAGGCCTCTGGTCACCCGAAACCGCGCGAGACTAACGTTTGGTGGTAGGAAATTACTGTTCTGACTCTGGCCAGTGTAGCCTATCGACCCGATGTCCAAAGGTCTAACCGGGGTAGGTTTGTAATTTCACCAAGACGCCAGTCTCAACCGCCTCCGAGAAGCATTCATACGCTGTGGGCACCTAAACACCCATGTGCTCGGCCGAAATCTATCCCGCCCACATTTGGGACACCTGGGATTACTGTCCTACCCCCAACCCGCAATATGTCCGAAATTTTAGATGGGGGCAAAGTTTGTAACTTTCCCCAAATTTCAAACAAGCGTGTCCCAAACCGAAACATTGTTCCCCCTTAGTTCCCCGCCTACCTCCGTTTCCCCATTCATACTCCATGGGCGCCAAAACGGCCTCTCCACCAACCGCGAAACCCTAGCCTCCTCCGTCATCCACCCCATAGTGCACGATCCACCGCCGCCCTCCTCCATCATGCCGGAACCGGTACCCCTACGTCGTGATCCAACGCAACCGCAACCGCAACGCCCTCAAGGACTTAGCAGCTGAAGCCAAGGCAGAGCTGCCTCCACAACGCCAATGCCGACGTGCACCCTACCAGAACCACTCCGACCACGTTGTCCTGCGCCTCACTAATGCCGCTCCACTGTCGCAACCGTCCACCGCATCAGAGCTGTTCCCGCTACGCCGTCGTTCGCTGCCTTGGAGCTGGTTCCCCGCCACCGACAGACGGCCACCGCACCACACTCAATAACTTGCCCATGGGTTCGTCCAAGGCTCCACCGTCCTCCACAACTTCTTGTTTCCAGCGAACCACAAGAAGATCGTTGGAAAAAGAGAAGGAGGACACAACACTGCGAGCATAAAGAGGTACTCCTCTTCCCTTATTTGTGCAAACCTTACGTCTCTACTCACACCGTATTCATACCACGAAAGAAACTAGTTGAGCGCTTCTTACTGCATCTTCTTCGTGATACTAAATGCACATGGTTTCCTCTCTTTACTATTTCACCTTTACTAGAGGTGAGTAGCCCGCCTGGATTTGAATTCAGGGTCAGTCGAACCGCAATTAAAAGAAGAAGCACCCACTTAGGCGCGCGGAGCACCTAGTCCGCCTGTTTGCCGGGGAAGCGGCGCATCATGTCTATCATAGGGGTGTGGAGCGCAGGAGCTGCTTGCCCCCGATCTGGAGGTCGGCGGGGCTTGAATGGACGGCCGGGGGCGGTGCCAAGCACGGAGGTGCGGTGAGGTCGAGGGGAGGGTGCAGGCAGGGGACTGGGCCGGTGGTCACTGGCGTTTCGAGGAAGATCGTCAACACTGACTGGCTGGAGGTAGATGAAGGCGATCTGCCCGTTCTTTGTACATTAGACGCTGCAGAAAAAATGGACTGGCCTATTTGTTTTCAGTCGACTATTATTTTCATAGAATCCTGTAGTAATTTAGTGTGCCATGCATGTTGTAGAGCTATCATATGTCTCCCGTCATTTATTTCTCACCGACCTACTATCTGGTACCTTTATACTATACTAATTGTGCACACACTTCACCCATACTCACACTATTGTTTTTTTATGCATGGGTATCTCAGACTCTAACGCAGTGTTGATGAATGCAAAAAAGAAAAGACAAAAGTCGCTCCAGTGTAATTCAAAGATAAGCACTAAGCGTTTCAGCGCTCTAATGGGTGCAGTTTCAGCAGTTGGAGACAGTAAACGTAGCTCTACAGTTGATGATTTCAATTGCCACACACAACCATCCCAGGTGCTTGCTTTAACTTCGCGCTATCAAATGTGGTTGCATGTTGCATATGGTGTCTAGCTTGTATTGCTTCCAATTTGGTTAAATTGCATCTGCTTACTTTACACATTATACCTTTGATAATGGCATGCCTTCATGTTTTTGATACATACTACATATGTCTATTAACCATGTTCGTACATCAAACTAACGCTCTTTTGTATCCCTGGTCAATCACTTATGATGAGACAGTCACCCCAGTGGGTTACTGTGAGGCACCATACTCGTTTAAAGAGTGTAGTGTCATCCTCCCCACGTGATTCTCAAGAAACAACAAGGCTAAATGAAGATAGTCAACGTAGCTCTCTAGTTGATGACCGCAATTCCCCCACACCACCATCACAGGTGCTAGCTCTTATACTTGGCAGTGTGATATGTGGTTGCATTTTTCATATGGTGTCTACCTTGTAATGCTTCTAATTAGGGTAAATTGCATCTGCTTAGTTAACACATTATACCTGTGAATATGACATGCCTTCCTGTTTTTGGTACATACTACGTCTTTATATTAACCATGTTCTTACATCAAACTACTTTTCTTGAGTATCCCTCATCAATCACTTCTGACTATACACCTTCAAGTTGACAGTGTAATATTGGTTGCATCTTGCATATCATTTCAGACATGTATTGCCTCTAATTTGTTGAAGTGCCACTTGTAATGAGACACATCTAACTTGGTAGAGTGATTTTGGTTGGATCTTTCATATGGTGTCTAGATTGCATTACTTCCAATTTGTTGAAATGCCTTCTGCTTAGCGTTTTTCATACATATTCCATCCTCCTAGAATGTGGTTGCCATACATAAAAGTTGTGTTCGTCTGTATCATGCATCACAGAATTTGGAAGTGTGAATTTCATTCCTTTTTCTTGTGTGTTTACTTGACAAGGCAAAATCTGAAAGGACGAAGGCACGGAATGATGGTGGTCCTCTGGAGCAACCAAAACAGATGATCTCTGTATATTCTCCTGCTACTCGTACTGCAGTGCTAGTTCCAAATCTCATCTCCCCTACTCCACAACCCAAGGTGCTTGCTCTAACATGGCAGTGTGATATCTGGTTGCATGTTGCATATGGTGCCTAGCTTGTATTGCTCCTAATTTGTTAAATTGCATCTCCTTAGCTTACACATTATACATCTGAATATGACACGCCTTCATGTTTTTGGTACATACTACATCTGCCTATCACACAACGTTCTTACATCAAACTACTGTTCTTGTGTATCCTGCATCTATCGCTTATGATGAGACAGTCACGCCCGTGGGTTAATATGAGACGCGCTACTCTTATAAAGAATGCAATTTCATCCTCGCTTATAAACAAGCTTGCATTGATTCTAACAAGTTCAAGCACCTCGTGCTTAGTTTACACTTTATACAGCATACATGTCAATATGTCACGCCGTCCTGTTTTTCATACATATTCCATCCTCCTATCATGCGGCTGCCATACATGAAAGTAGTTTTCATCAGTATCATGCATCAATGAGTTCTAAAGAGCAAATTTATTCCTTTTTCTTGTGGGTTTGACTTGACAAGGCAAAATCAAGAAAGAGGAAGGAAAAGAGTAAGGAAGGAGATGATGGTGGTCCTCTGCACCAACGTAAACGAAGCATGTGTACCAATTCTCCTTGTACTGATAGTGCATTACAAGGTCCAAGTCTCCACTCCCCTACTCCACCATCCGAGGTGCTTGCTCTAACTTGGCAGTGTGATATCTGGTTGCATGTTGCATATTGTGTCTAGCTTTTATTGCTCCTAATTAGTGTAAACTGCATCTGCTTAGCTTACACATGATACGTGTGAATATGACATGCTTTCCTGTTTTGGTACATACTATATCTGTCTATCACATCATGTTCTTACATGAAACTACTCTTCTTGTGTATCCTGCATCAGTCACTTATGATGTACACCTTTAAGTTGGCAGTGTGATATTGGTTTGCGTCTTGAATATGATTTCTAGCATGTATTGATTCTAGTTTGATGAAAGCCACCTGTGATGAGACCGTTTTAACTTGGCAGAGTGATATTGATTGCACCTTCCATATGGTGTCTAGTTTGCAGTGCTTCTAATTTGTTGAAGTGCCTTTTGCTTAGTTACCACATCATAGGTGTGAATATGTCAAGCCGTCCATTTTTCATACATATTCCATCCTCATATCATGACTTTGCCTTTCATCAGAGTAGTGTTCGTTAGTATCATGCATGAATGAGTTCTGAAGAGCGAATTATATTCCTTTTTCTTGTCGGTTTGACCTCACAATGCAAAATCAATAAATCTGAAGGAAATTGGCAAGGCATTGGATGATGGTGGTCCTTTCGAGCAACTGAAACATAGGTTCTCTACAGATTCTACTCCGCCATCCTCCCAACAAGATTCGCAATACAATGCAAGGCTAGACAGTCAACGTAGCTGTGTAGATGATGAGCACATCTCCCCTACTCCACCATCATAGGTGCTTGCTCTAACTTGGCAATATTATATGTGGTTGCATGTTGCTTATGATGTCTAGCTTGTATTGCTTCTAACTTTGTTGAATTGCATCTGCTTACTTTACACATAATGCCTGTGAATATGACATATGTTCCTATTTCTAGAACATACTATATCTGATCACATGATGTTCTTACATCAGACTACTATTATTGCATTTCCCGCATCAGTCACTTATGATAAGGCACCTTTAAGTCGCCACTGTGATATTGATTGTGTCTTGCATATGATTTCTAGCATGTACTGCTTTTAATTTGTTGAAACTCCATATAGTTTGAACTTGGCAGAGTGATATTGGTTGCATCTTTCATATGGTGTCTAGCTTGAAGTGCTTCTAATTTGTTGAAATGCCTTCTGCTTAGTTACCACATCATAGGTGTGAATATGTCACACCATCCTGTTTTTCATACATATTCCATCCTCGCATCATCCGTTTGCCTTTCATCCGAGTAGTGCTCGTTCGTATCATGCATGAATGAGTTATAAAGAGCGAATTTTATTCCTTTTTCTTATCGATTTGACTTCACAATGCAAAATCATTACAGCTGGTCCTTCGGAGCAACTCAAACATGGGGTCTCTACAGATTCTACTCCGCCATCCTCCCAACAAGATTCGCAAGACAACACAAGGCTGGACAGTCAGCGTAGCTGTGTAGATGATGAGCCCATCTCCCCTACTCCACCATCACAGGTGCTTGCTCTAACTTGGCACTATTATATGTGGTTGCATGTTGCGTATGATGTCTAGCTTGTATTGCTTCTAACTTTGTGGAATTGCATCTGCTTACTTTACACATAATGCCTGTGAATATGACATGTGTTCCTGTTTATAGAACATATGTGTACATGATGAGCACATCTCCCCTACTCCACCATCATAGGTGCTTGCTCTAACTTGGAACGATTATATGTGGTTACGTTTTCCGTATGATGTCTAGTTTGTACTGCTTCTGATTATGTTGAATTGCATCTGCGTAGCTTACAACTTATACCTGCAACGATCACTTACCCATAAGACACATTTCACTTGGGACTGTGATGTAGGTTGCATCTTGCATTGTCTTCTAGCTTGTACTGCTTCTAATTTCTCGAAATGGCACTTACGATGAGACACTTTTTACCTGATAGAGCGGTATTGGTTGCATGTTCATATGGTGCCTAGCTTTCATTTCTTCAAATTTGGTTGAATTGCCTTCCGCTTAATGTTTTTTTCATACATATTCCATCGTCCTATCGTACGTGTGAACATGAAACGTTGTCTTTTTTTGTATATATTCCATCCTCCTATCCTGCGCTTGCCTTACATCAAAGTAGTGTTCGTCTGTATCATGCATCAACCAGTTATGCAGAGCTAATTTTATTCACCTTCTTGTGGTTTTGACTTCATAAGGCAATATCAGAAAATAGGAAGGAATAGAGTAAGTTAGGGGATGTTGGTGGTCCTCCGCACCGACGCAAACACAGACTCTCGAGATTTTCCACTGCTACTGCTAATGAAGTTGAAGTCCCAAGTCTACATGATGAGTTCATCTCCCGTACTCCACCATCGCCGGTGCTTTCTCTAAGTTGACAGTGTGATAATTGGTTTCATGTTTCATATGGTGTCTAGCCTGTATTTCTTCTATTTTGATTAAATTGCACCTGATGAGTTTATACGTTATACATGTGCATATGACATGGTTTTCCGTGTCTAGAATACACTGCATCTATCTATCATACCATGTTCTTACATCAAAGTACTGCTGTTGTGTATGCCGCATCAGTCACTCATGATTGGACGCTTTTAACAAGGCAGTTTGATATTGGTTGCATCTTGCATTGATTTCTACGTTGTAATGCTTCTAATTTTTCGAATTGCCACTTATGACAAGACACTTTTAACTTGGCAGAGTAATATTGGTTGCATCTTTCATACGGCGTCTAGCTTGCATTACTTCTATTTTCTTGAAAATCCTTTTGCTTAGTTTACACATGGTAGCTGTGAATATGTCATGACGTCCTGTTTTTCTTACATATTCCATCCTCATATGGTTGTCTTACATCAAAGTATTGCTTGTCCGTATCATGCATCAATGAGTTCTGAAGAGCAATTTTATTCTTTTGTGTTGTGGGTATGGCTTGACATGGAAAAGTCAAAAAAGAGCAAGGAAAATAATATAGTAGGTAGTGGTGTTACTCGTCGGGTGAAACAGAAAAGGATGTGCCGTCGAGATTCTGCTGGTACTTATAGTGCAGTAGAAGGTCCAAGTCCACCCGCTAAATCTACAAACACAGTATCACCTGCTCCACCAGATGCAGCAGTCGCTTCAACTGTACCAGCATCTGAACGAGTTACTCGTTCATTTGCTCCGGAACTGGCCAGTTCCCAAGCTGCCTTCGCACCTAACACTACTTCTGAAGCACTGATGACACAATAGGATTTGGCAAGATCAGATGAACCTCATGAGCATCAACACCAAGACGGTAACCGAGTCAAGTTGCAGTTGCATGCTCCTTTATATGTATTCTCACAGTTTGATGTACACTAACACTTTCCATATTCGTTGTTGAACTAGCGTCACGGCGCAAGCGGAAACAGACAGCATGGATAATGCTTGACAGATTAACAAAATCTAAAGCAGGAAGAATGGAGATCCATTTTGAGGCAGGTTTAAAAAGGTCGCGTGATGCTACAGAGTCAGCGAAGTTAGTATCAGAGGCAGCCGTTGCCGTTAGGTGTCATGCACATATCCTCCCAACGTGGATCCAGTACATGAATGAGAAAGACAATACCCAGTTTTACACCTTCCTTGACCATTTATCCGTAAGTAATGTTATTCATCGCAATTAGTAACATTTTCTTGCTCTGTCGCATACTTTCTAGCTTCCTCCTAATAAGACTCACATTCTTTTTTTAACAGATGAGGTTCAAGTTGGATCCGAAAGATGATGCAACTAAACAAGCACGCACTCATGTTTTTCAGTTTGCTCTGCGACAGTATCGGTACCAGCTTAGAAAATCTCACTTTGAAGGCAAGTCTAACAATGAAATCGCCCAAACATCTCCAGTGGAATATATTACAGATGAAGATGACAGCCCTCGTTAAACACCGGTCTGATCCAAAGTATCGTAGGCTATATGTATTTGATCAGACCACATATTGAACTTGTATTTATGTATGTTCCTTACAAGTGTATCTTTCTTCTAGGCTAACTGTTTGAAGAACAAGACCAACCGTTCTAAAGTGAAATTCCAACAGACAACAGGATCTCGTAGCTATATTGCACACTGCGAGGCTCTTGTAAATAGCTGCTACTTCTTTTTTCGGTGCCATATTATCGTATCTACATTGAATTGTTCCAAATACAGAGGAAAGCCTGTGCGGACCAAAAAGAACCTGAACCGAATGCAGTGCAAATCTTCAAGGATTGCCACACCAGCAAAATGAAGGGCATGAGCACACCAGTTCAAGCCGCTGTTATAAGTCCTTACTCCTCCTGCCTTTGAACTGATTGGTACTGTGATGTGTTTATTTAACTACTTGGTTTGCAGCCAATGTCAGTTACTCTGTTCACTTTTATACACAGTTGTCTTAACATATCATTTCACCTTACATGGTTTAAAAGAGATGAAGGATATTCTATTGGTCTTGATCCGTAATCTAGTTGTTATGTTCACGTGCGCACACAATGATAAAATAGCCTGTTTGTTTTATATCTGTTTGCCCATGATATGAATGATGTCATACTATGTTCATCCTACTTTAAACCATGTCTCTTTATCCTTAGATGTCAACGAATGTGAGGAAATAGACAATACAGTAGGCATGCTACATGGACATATGTTCCGAAAGTGATTTTATTATGTAGTTGGCACTACAATACATGCTAATGTATTATAGTAGTTCACCAAAATAAGTTATGTATAAACGTGTAACCTACTTTATTTGTTTTCGTCTCATTAGTAACTTATCTGGTACACTAATTTACAAGTTCAAACTTTCAGGAAGCTATGGAACAAATGATTGAACAACCACAACCACCTGAAGGTGACGAGGCTACCACAAGCACAATGTCACCTCTTGCTGCAGTGCGTCAGTATCTCTCCACTAACAGTGCAAAAAGCACCTTCCTACGTAATGTCGGGTTGGTTGTCAAGGTAACCTTGTCCAAATCTCCTACTGAACAAAATCTTCCTACTAGACAGAGTGATATATCTGTGCTCCAAACACAAGTCCAATCCCTAATGGACGTCATTTTGGAAACAAGAATAGTGGTTGACAAATTTCGTCAAGATATGAATGGTTTTGAAACCAGACTATCAGACATTCGCTTCGTTGTTCAAGAGCAATGGCGTAAAAAAGGTGAAGATCATGCTGCTCCATCAGATTCTATTGCCTAAAACATTAGCACTCAGGTCAAATGATCTGTGCTTCTATACAACTGGTGGTGCTTTTATCTACAAGGACAGTAAACTTTATGCCAACATGCCTTTTGTTGTATGGTTGGAATTTATTATGTTGTGATACAACATTTATGATGCTGCCAAAGGCTGCATTAATTACGACACTATTTTTGTATAGTGTAGGTTTATCTTAGTAATGTATTCGGCCGAAAGCTTCGTAGGAGCCCAACATGCCAACATTCGTCAGGCCCATACCAATTGGGCTAAAAATGATTATGGGCCGAAATTTGCATCGAGCCCACTAAAATTATCTGGGCCTAAATCGGCATAAGCTTTCATACATTTATGGTAGGCCTGTGCCCATAGTGGGCCTTTAACGGCCCTAAACATAATTTGGGCCCTTAGTAACAATAGGCCGTTTACAGGTGTAAATATCTCGAGCCCATAAAAAACATGGGCCTTTAATAGACCGAAAGTGAGATTGGGCCCTGATTGTGCCATATAACCCACTGGTCTTAGCCGGCCGAAATGGTGGCCCATTTACGATGCGGATCTTTCACAGGCCGAAATTCGAACGGCCCGTAAATGCGCCGAGCTAATACACGGGCCTTTAACAGGCCGGAAGTTTGGTCGGGCTAGATTATCGTCATTTTTATATGGGCCATTAATGGCCTGATGTGATGTTGGGCCACATATGGCCCATGGATTTCGTCCGACGTTAACAGGCCGAAAATCACAACATGCCGAAAGTGGCCCAAATCTATAGTGGGCCTCTAACAGGCCGAATGTCAGACATGGCCGAATATAACCCAAATCCTTCACGGTCGTTTATGGGCCGAAAGTTTCAATGGCGTGTAAATGGCCCAAATGAAGCAGGACCTTTAACAGGCCGAAAATACACCGGGCCGTAATTCGGCCCATATACTTAGCGGACTGTTAACGGGCCAGAAGTGACCATGGGCCGCGATGATGACAAGTTTAGGACAGGCCGTTGACGGGATGATTTGACACTAGCCGTACGGGCCTTAACCGAGAATGTTGGGCCTTTAGCTGGGCCGGCCTATTATGGTCTGCAAAATCTTGTGGGCCTTTAGCTGGGCTAGCCCATTGTGGTCCACTAAATCTTGTGGGCCTTTAGCTATGCCGACCCATTATGGTCTACAAAATCTTGTGGGCCTTTAGCTGGGTCGGCCCATTATGGTCCACTAAATCTTGTGGGCCTTTAGTTGGGCCAGCCCATTTAAAATTTATGGGCCACTTTTGGCCCCGTCCACGTGACAACATATCATAGGCCCATATCGACCGTTGGATGACTGACACCTGTGCCAACGCGGAGCTGATGCGTGGTACCGTTGGCCAATGAGAATTTTACATGTGGAATATCGGCATTGGTCGTGGCTGTTAGCGGGTTATAGAATCCAAAACCGGACCCGATAGCTTAACGGTGTCCCGTTACGGTGGATGCCACATGTCGGTCACCCTTGACAAAAGCAATTCTCTGACGCGCGATTTATCGTCATGGAAGTGGACACTTCCGTGATGATGATTTTGGTAATGTCATGGAACACTTCTACGACATCATAGGTATGACTATCTTGATTCTGTCATAAAATCTTCATGGATGTACATGCATGACAAAAAACGCGACCTACTGTGACAAACACGTATCATCTTGGAAGTGTATTTTTTTGTAGTGACACTAGTATCCATCCTGAATACCATGCAACGGGTGTTCGAACAGGTCCGGAGAGTGCGACCATGGGAGACAACACCTGCTTCCTTAGTAGTAACATCAGCAGTGGGCTGTATATAGACAAGAAGGGGTGATCCATCGGAATAAGTTGCCAGGTGCCATTGAGTATATGGGGCCTCCTCGTCCTCATGCTCGTGATCATCATAATCGTCATCTCCCCCTTGGTTATAAATTTTTTCAAGTATAGGTGGTGGAATGTTCAGAGGACCTTGGAAATAAAAGAAGAAGGTTAATTAGTAAAGGGAAACATGCTAACCTGCATGCATGTGGATGAAACAATTATAATTACAGTGGAAGACAAACGTACAGAAACTACGAGGATCCCATGCAAAAACAGTGCCACAAGTGGAGGCAGCAAACACAAGATCCTCGTATTCAATTGCATCACAGTACTCATCCGTGTACATCAACTGATTTTTGAGAAATATCCATGGACGAACCATGGAATCAGTAACGACGGCAATAGCTTGTCGAAGATAGCAACAACTTCATAGTTCTCGTAATTCCAAGAGCGGCTGGGAACTCGACAAATTGTTATCTTGCATAGACGACAACCACCATGATCGTATTTGAACGTACATAGATCATCTGTGTGCTCAACCTCAGGGCACTCTGTCATTTTTGGAAGTGGAATCCGCTGATGAGTGTACACATTCACAAGTTCCCACTCGCAATTGTTCCCAATATAAACAACCCAATCTCCATTGCGCCAGCAGGCCTTACCCTTAAGCGATGGCATCTTGACATCACACGTATCGTTATCAAGCGGCATCAACTTGCACAAGGCGAGGCCTCCATCATCCGCACCCATGCGAACAGGCTTATAGCAAAGAAGATAAAGCGAGATCAAACCGCTCCTGGACCCTTGGTTTCCTTGTAATGATGTTAGTAGTTGAGTCAAGAATGGTCTTGAACGAACCTGCCAAGCTAGCCGAGGTGATGACGTCGCACCGATCAATGAGTTCCTCGACCACGTCATCTTTCAGATCGGGGCAAGAATAACGGGGTCGTTTCTGGCTTGTTCCCTCCATGGAGAAGACGATCGAACAATGGAAGAAGGAAGGGTGAAGGCAAATGGAGGAGGGAGGAAGAGCGTGCGATAGCAGTTCCAAATCGAGAAGGGAAGGCGCAGAGGCGGTGGACGGTTACCGGTACACGAAGAGGCGCCCCGACCTACATAGACGTCCGTTCGGAAATTGTACAAAAGGACTCACCATCGTCTCACTGACATGTTGGAACGGGACCACATGTCAACGAAACAAGTGTGTCATTTCTCGTGCAAAATGCAATCTGGCCGCGTTGGCCCGAAGTGCCGCATTATTTCTCGACTTTATTTTTTAATGGTGTGCCGTTCAGTTTTGAAGCACGACTAACTGGTACTGCATGCAGAGAAAAAAGATATATAAGCTAGATCTTCAGTGCTTTCTTGCTAAGGGCTGCCCAGTTGCTTCTCACACTATCACTCCCTCTCCAGATCTAAAAAAGACTGTCTCTCTCTCCCTCCTCACCGGTGGTCACAGATCCGCCGGGGAAGAAAAGGATGTGCAGCGTTGACGCACTCCTCGTCGGCGAGCAAGGTCAGGCACTGACGACAAGGCCGTCCTCTCAGACCTAGTGCCCGTGCGTGATGGCCTCCGTCCCCAAGCTCGCTGCCGTAGTGTGTGAGGAGGACGACGACCACGAGCGAAGCCACTTCCCGCTGACCCTCAGGTATGCTACCTCTTTTTGAACCATACCCTTGTTCTGTTGCTCCATCTGCCACATCACTTCATGTGGATCTTTTTCCACTCCACCATCTTCCCTATTTTCTATCCTCTGCTCTGCTGGTCACGCAGACGAAAACCTTAATTTGCCCTATTAAAGGAAACTCTACTTCATGCAGACTAATCCATGTCTGGGTTGAATAAGGAAAGAAAGGGAGACTGTACTATCCAAGAGAGTAGGCATCGAACCCGCATCTAGGTTGAAAAGGGGAAAATCAGTAGCTAAGGAATGAGTCTCGTGTCTCTTGGTTGAAGAAGGGTAGAAAGGCATGACAATGCAATAGAGAATGACCAGGTCGATCAGTTTGTTGTTCTCATAGGAAAAAGGTGGGTGAAGAGAACAAAAATGGGACGTAATCCACATATGTTGCCTGGATATTTGTTGCTCTGGGAAACCATACCTCCCTCACCACTCTATGCGTCCGTGGAGGTACATCGTACTGGTGCGTCCACTACCTGAATTGGCCTCCCATGCTCTTATTGCCACCTTTTTGCTGTTAAAATAATGCCAGTCAAGTCAAGCAATTCTATTGCTAAAGTGATGCCACATTTAACTAATACTGCACTCAGTCTAATGCCACCGATAAATTTAAGCAATGCCATTTAATGTCACTAGATTATTTCAGGGTTAGCTGTTGACTGTGGATGTATTAAAGATTTTCCAGCTAAGGCATTCTAATGTTGTTGCATAGACAGTATACCAATGATGAATCTTGTTACTACCTTCAGATTTTGGCACTGTTAATGCTTATAGATTACATACCTCACTTTCATGAGATAAGTCAATTTTTTTGTACAGCGTCAAGAGGAAAGGTCAAGAGTGGGCACCTCCTCCTCCAGCTGTTCTCTTTGTTCGTTCGATCAAGTTTTTATGTTTGACCGATTATCAAGATTGGGATAGAAATTTTTAGGTCCCCTCAAGTTCAAAATGATATTTACCGTGAAGGTACATGGTTTGCAATTTTTTATACTGTCGTTAGTTAATAATGCTAGTTACCATCAGACTTTTGTATTTGGTTTAATGCTCATGCACAGCTAGTATACCAATGCTGAAACTTGTTACCTTTACATTTTGTATTGTTAATTCTAATAGAAATCTTCCAGTGCTAGAGTTTATTGAAATCTGTTCAGTAAAACCATTGTACTGTACTCTGTAATAGAATAACTACTCTACTGTTGCACTAGCCACTGGATTAGTGTATATTTGTACTATTCTAATGGTGTTGCATTAGCGTATGGACATAAATAAAGTGTGGCAAGCTTTCCCACATATGTGCTCAAGAAAACTACTACCTGTTTTTCTAAATACTAGACGTTGGGTAGTTTAAATTGAACTGCGAAAACGTCTTATATTAAGGAACAGAGGGTGTAGAGTTCACTCAAATTATCCCGGTAAATCTAGTCACACCTTTGTTAAAATTAATGTTCATTATGTTATCGGAGGAGGTCTGTATGTTTGTCTCTAATGCCTGTCGACTACATACCTGACATCATGATGTAATGTTAAGTCATTTCCTTTTGTACAGTGTCACGAAATTGTCAAAGCGTTGATGACATTTTTTTAGTTGAACTCCACAAAATATGCTTAAAAGAAGAGGAAAGGTGAGGAATCGATCATTCTTTCAGAAAGAACTATATATGCCTTCCTGACATCAGCCGATGTTGCCTTATTTATTTCTTCAAATAGGTGGTTAGAAACAGTCTTGCTACCTTTTCCCATTTAGAAATTGGAATGCTTATATTTGTGAGTCTATGCTTCAACTAGTGCCACTTTTATAGTAATCACACTTTCAATATCTATGCAAACAGGGATGCTCGATTTTAGTGGAACTGCACAAAAAGTCCAAATGGTTCAACATTAGGAGTATGTTTTCTTCCAAACCTTTATATCCAATTGGTGGCACTATGAGCCGTTCATTACGAAGGTACATGGTTTGCTACTATCTTGCTACTCTTTTTGTACTGTCATATATAGTAATACTAGTGGTTTGCATGTGAATTTGTTGGCAGGGTGGACCTACATAGGAGGTGGACGACAGGATTCAATGATTGGATGCTCAATTTCGGTTGTATCGATTTCACCTCTTCCATCACTGCTAACATGGATATCCTTGGGCTGATGAAGAATAGGCGCTATATTTCTGCTCTAAACCAGCAAATCAATTCAGTATGAAATTGTCCAGGGCAAAACATGATTGTACCATATTGTCCAGTGCAAAACATGACAGATGCTAAGCGGAAGAGATGTGTTTAAACCGAGAATGCAAGGTGGGGTATATGTTTACTAGCTGCTTGATATTTGCGCAGACAGAGATGTCTGCCCGTTGCTATTTGGCAAACAAATTAAGTGACCGCAATTTTGGTTGAACTGCCCAAGAGAATAGTATAGTCACTTCATGTAGTGCCATTTGAAAATAGACACAGAAAGATTGGATAGTCACTTCATGGACTGCAGAAAAGTAGTACTATACTATTTATTGGCCAACACTAGGTGCTTCATTGCTTTGGTCTGATTATACAATGGGCATCATTTTGCCTAAGTTAAAGTTTGTACTCCGAAAATAGTCTCGCCATATGATCGAGAGAAGACCAAATCATATTGCAGTGGATATTCCTCCATCATGTGTGGTTCATTCTCATGGTTCCAGCTGTTGGTGAAACTACTTACGTTTGCAAGAGGAATTGTAGACTTCACAAACAAATTTGTCTTTCAGTCTGTACTGAATGTTGGCCAAGAGAAGCATCCATGTTAGTAGGAAGAAGATATATGTTTTTTCTAGATATTTGCTTTTGGAGCTACATATTTGTATATGATATGTGAATCATTGAGATGCATTAACATGTTGATCTTATGTACGGGAATCGTACTAGTTGGTTTTGAATTTGGGCTACTAATGTGAAGATATTACAATGCCATGCCTGTGAGTCTCGTGTGAACATTTCGAACGGATCGGCTCTTACTGCTGTCCACAACATGATCCTTATTTCTTTGTTCTCAGTGTTTAAAAGTTACTAACAGTTCCTTATTTTTGTTCGCTCATTGTTTACAAGTTACCGATCGATCACTAGCTAGCCTACAAATGCGCTCTTGGCAGTTTTAGTTGCGACGCAAGATCCGAAGTGGCAATTTTTTGAATAAAAATGCCTACCTCTGAAGAAACTGACAAGCTGCTCTGAAGAAAATGCCATGCGAATCTGAAGAAACCGCCAGCAAAAACATTCGCAAATTGCCTATCTCCCAGCTAACGTTCATCAGCTAATGCGATCGTACACGTACACCATCCGACCTACTCGATCCTACACGTACACTATCCGACCTACTCGATCCTACACGGATAAATGGCGGATCACACACGTACTACCTCCTTCCCGATTTGCAGGGCTAAGTTCAAGAAACGACCTACTCGATCCTACACAAATAAATAGCGGATCACACACGTACTAGTGCCTCCTTTCCAGTTTGCAGGGCTTAATTAAAAAATCTCACCAACCAAGGTACTCCCTCCATCCGAGTTTATTAGTCCTGTGAGCCAAAGCAGCAAGACCAAGGCATGGCAATAATTAACCCCATGCAGAAGTTTAAGCCTAATTAACTCCAGCGATTTAAGTGGATGCATGCGTGCCCTCGGCTGCGACTCGTTGCATGCTGCTCCGTGTACTAGCTGCGAGCGATTCTGAATGGCTGCATGCAGCCGGCGTAATTAAGGTAGCTAACTGATGCGAAAAAAGATGCGCTTTAACAATTGCGGTCCTTTTAAATCTGTGGAATCATTTTTGACAAGGAGGGAGTACCTCATCTGGATGATTCGAGTGCACTCGTTTGACCGTCATGCCGGCGTTTGACCAAGCACGGACGGGACGGGACGGCACAATCATAATTTCAGTTTTTCTAGTTTTCCACGGCAAGCTGGCGCGCTAAGCCATGCCTGCTTATGCATGGAATTCCGATGACTGCAACGACCGCCGCGTTTCCCGCAACACGCTAGTTCGCCTACCTTCCGCCTATAATTACTGTTTCCCGGGCTTCTCGAGTGGCACCATCACCCAACTCGCCCTATCCTCATAAGCCCCCACTGGCCCGATGTTGCTCGCCACTTATCCTCGCTCTCGCCACGTCCGCCATGCCCCTGCTCGTCCGCGATAGGCGACGCCGGAGGCGTTCACCGCCGGAACTAGTGTTCGGTGTTTCACCGGAAGGCAGACGAAGGGAGGAGGCATTCTATTGGTCTTTAGATGGCAATGCGGAGTATGAGGAGTTGTTGGAGTGCGACCGCCTGACGGAGGAGCAACGTATTGCCGATTTGCGCCGCCAGCAGGACATGGAGCAGCAGCGCACCGACGCTCTGAGTTGCGAGCAGAGCGCCTGCAACTGGGCCGACTACCTGGAGGCTGGCGCCCGACAAATAGCCCTGGAGGCTGTCGGGGCATGCACGCGTTCGCGACGCAGAATTTTACTACAAGCTCGTCAAGTGGGTTTCCCGCTTAGAAGCCGGAGCTTCGGTGGACCACGCCGGCATGGAAAGGGCCAACGCGCGCGAGCAACGTGCTCTATCGCACCACTGGCAAGTCCGAGGTGAGGTGGAGGACGCCGGTGCCGGCGTTTAGCGTGTACCGCAGATGGCGGCCGGCATCTTCTAGTTAGCTAAGAGTAAGTTAGTACTTGTACACTACTAGAGTATTAGTCACTACTAGGGAAAACCTTATACACAGAATCTTAGCAGCAGCGTGGTTTAAGAACAAACGCTACTGCTAATAGCAGTAGCGAGCTCCAGGAAACCGCGCTACTAACATCCCGGTAGTAGTAGCACCCTAGGTGAAACAAACGCTACTACTATAATTGCCACGGCGTTGCCTCCAGGCTAGATATAGTAGTATCGCCCTTCTCCTGGACGCGCTACTGCTAAAGTACTTAGTAGCAGTGTTTTTCATCAAAACTCGCTGCTGCTAAGTATCACCGCAACTAATTAAGTTTAGCCCCATACTGCTAAGTGAACAAGGTGTTTACCACCTTAAATATGTTACTTCTCAAACTATCTCGAGCACTTGGTCTTCATTGAACTATATGTGTAGGATTTGTGGCTGCAATATGAATCTTCGCATGTGCCTATACAGGTACGGTGAAGATTCATGTTGACTATTTAGATTCTACACAAAAAGATCAATGATGACCAATGTATATTTTTGATGTTTTTACATGCTTAGACTTATAACATTTTTCTAGGACAAAGCACTACTGATATTGGGATAAACAAAAGAAATAACTGCTTCCTTTAGCAGTAGCGTTTTTCTCTAAAACGCACTATAGCTAAATTAGCTATAGTGCGTTTCCTTAAGAGCGCTATGCTAGTTCGACGTAACCACCCGCAGGCTCAAAAATTTTCTAAGTCCTCCTTTCCCCCCTGTTCCCCTACTCCTCTGTTGCCGCCGCCCGAGCCCGAGCCTGCCCTCACCGCCACCGCCTGAGGCCACCCTCAACCTCACTGCCGCCGGCCGCCGCCGCTCTCGACCTCACCGTCGCCGCCCTCGACCTCCCCGCCGCTGCCCAAGCCTGCCCAGGACAGCCGCATCCTGATCCCGAGCCCGCCCTCGCCGCCCCTATCTCCGTCGCTGAGCACCTCCCCGCCACCGTATCTCCCCTCTCTGTAAGCCCCCCACCCCTCCCCCACCCCCTCTCTCACTGGTTAGTTAGTAGATGGTTTTTAGTAGTAGTAGATGTTAATTTAGGGTTCATAGATAATGATTTTTAGTAGTAGTAGATGTTAATTAGTAGTATGGTACTAGTTAACTAGGGCAGTATGGTTAATAGTAGATGTTTTTACTATTGTATAATGTAGTTTTTTTACTGTTTTACTAAGTGTTTAAAATAATTAGTAAGTAAATTAATAAACTAGCTGAACTAGTTGAATTAATAGAACTAATGTATTTTTAGTAAGAGAAGTAATATAACTAGTTGAACTACTTTATTTTTAGAAAGAACTAGTTTTTTTCTATTTATAGTAAGTTTATATTTGGTAAGAACTAGTTGAATTAATTGAACTAGTTGAACATGTCATATTTGTTGTTATTTTTTTAGTTTAAGCAATTATTTGGGATGTATTACTGATAACTTATAGGGTTTTTGTTTTTGTAGAAATTAAGGAGCCCCTCCTTCATCCCCGCCGTCGTCCCCGTCACCGACCACCTCCGACCTCGAGGTGAGACCAGCCAAATCTCCATGTCAGTATGAGTCCTATAAGATATGATGTAGATAAAAACATGTATATCATGTGTTGCTCAAATAGGATATGTGGTTGCCCAAGTGGCTGGTCATGTTCAGGTTACACCTCTGAGTGGCCTATGTTTTGCCGGAGTGTTGATTAATTTCTGTTCCGGCAAATTTCATGTTCTCGATATGTCCTTTTTAGCAAAGGTCATGCCATATTTTTCCATGAATTCTTGCATGACTTGTGCTAGAATATGTAGGAAATATCGAGTGGCCTGGATTTTCTCAAAAAATAATTAAATGACATTTCGACAGATCGATAGTCAACCCGTGATGAATAATAATGATCTAATTTAGGTTTTTTAGTACATATATTTAATTGTACAAGTTTAATCTTTGAATTATGAACATAGGAAATGTCGTACTCAGATGACGAAAGTCTCCCAGGGAAGTGCAGCTGGTGCCACGACGATCGAGGTTTGTGCAACATGCCTCACCTGGACGAAGATCGGTGCTTCAGCATTAAGCTCGAGGAGACCTTCGATGTTGAAATGGTACGCAACGACGACAAGTGTTTTTTTCGTAATTAAGCATGACTTCAACTATTTCAACGTCTAATTTTCATCTTTTACAATTCGACTAGCTTATCCCGTGCCATGCAAGACGCTATGTCTTGGAGAGGATGGGTTATGAAGACCATGAAAAATTTGAAACAAAGAAAATACATCAAAGGACCAATTATGATATGTATTTTGAAGAAAATCTGTACAATTCTCAGAGCGTAACCCATTTTGGTTGCCAAAATTGGGAAGCACTTTGCAAAATGTATGGTTTTTATGAGGATATGATTATCACCATGGATCTTGGTAATCCTGACATCGAGCAAGACAATATGGACATTTGGGTCCTTGTTGATATGCTTCCGATTCTACCGCTATGTGATTTTCTCAAACATAGTTATTAACTAATTTATATTGTTTATTTGAAGATAGTTGACAGCTTATTTCCATTGACAACTTATTTTCATTCTTCAAAGAATGTGCGGAAGATGGTAGACAAAACCCACTACGCCGAGGCTCCGAATTAACTTATAAGGAGAAAAATCATCTGTTCGCATTTTGTACTGATCTGGAGAATTACAATACCTATTATCAAACTCCTCCAAATTATGGTGAATACGTGCCAATCGTGCACGTGTTGAACCACGGTAACTTCTATGGAGATACCCTGGTAAGATTTTTTACGATTACGACATATGTGCATCTTTTGCTAACTACGAAGTTATTACTATGTTTTTCAACAGAAAATCCCGATGGATTGTGTGCCTCATCTGATGTATCAGAATGGCCGCCTTGATGTTCTGAACATACAGCTAGGTCATCCTACTGATCTCACCTGTGCAGATCGGATTTCTAAAACCGGTGAACACATGCTAATCAAAGAATGGAAAAATGTTAGGACAGTTGTAAGGAGGTTCTTGGAAGCAACATTAAGCGAAAGGCAAGAATTGGAGACATGATAATTTCCATTCTCCATAATGGAGAGTCAGGGGCTATCCTGTTTTTTGCTATTTTACCTTAGAGGATATAGTAGGTCCCAAGAGAATGTAGTAGGTCCTATGAGGTACAATATGTTTATTATGTGGTACAATGTGTTAGAGTTGATGATGATGAGTAGTTGTGATTATGATTAGTGACCAACTTGCTATGTGATGTCTCATTGATAAAAACGATGATCATGAGGAGGTCTTATATGACAATGATGTATTATGATGATAAGTTGTTAATGATATGATGATGATGATTTTTATTATATTATTGGGTGAAAGAACTACAGATTAGTTTCAAGTGTATGCCCATCCACTTGAAACTAGTCCATGGTTCTATCACCCTGTGATGTAATAACTCATTATGATGTAAAAACAATCTCTAAATTGCTGTTGTATGAAAAATTGTATAAAGGTGTATGAATAGAACATGAAATAAAAGTGAAATCCGGAATAATAGTAGTAGCGCGGGCTGAGAGGAGCGCTACTAGTAATTACCAGTAGCGCTCTTTAGTGAAAGCGCTACTACTAAGTCGGTATAGCAGCAGCGTGGGTTAACAAACGCTACTACCAACCTTTAGCTGTAGCGCCTTACTAGTAGGGCCGTACCTAGCACTACTGATAGGCATTATTCCCGTGCTACTGCTAGGGTTTTCCCTAGTAGTGAGTGGGAGTAGAGAGTTAACTTGCTATGATGGTTGTCAACGTGGAAGGTCAGTACTCTATATATGGATCAGACCTGTTACTTTGCTATGAATATTGAAGTTTCCGTTTGAACGTATGGAATGGGCTGTTATTATTTTAAGTGGGTTGTATTTGTCCGCCACGGGTTTAGAGGCTGACTTGTGGGCCTACCAGGTTGACGCGTACACAATCAGGAGATGATTGTACGTGGAGAGGATGGCAGCGGGGACCCACCAAGGTCATGGCAGTACGCAAGCAAGTGCCTTCTTATTTCAAGCCAATAAAAAATGGCTCCTCCTAATGGATTTCTGACATATGGGTCCCATGCCATTGTCAACGTAGCCAATAAATGAGAGAATTGCACAACGAGCGGCTGACACCAGGGACCCAACAGCCCGCCCAGTTATATTTGTTTTGGGTTAATTTGATAAATGCCACTCCAAATCTGGTGATTCCGAGAAATGCTACTGCAATTTCCGAACTTTGAAAAATGCCATTTCATGCCATTTCCAGTGGCATTTCTCGAAGTCTGGAGTGACGTTTTTCAAAGTTTGCAAATTGCAGTGGCATTTTTCAAAGTTTGCAAAAATGGCAGTGGCATTTTTCAAAGTTTGAAAATTGCAGTGGCATTTTTATGAATCGCCATAATTGGAGTGGCATTTATCTAATTTGTTTTTGAGACGGAAGCAGGGTGTCAACTGGGCTGTGCGGGGCACTCTGGCCTGTCTAGACAGCCTTTTCTTTTATGTTTACCACAAACCAGCCCAGTAGTTTTTTTGTTCTTTCTGAAAATTGCTAGCCTAGTTTTTTGTGATTTGTCAAGTAAGTCGCTTTGTCACGCCTCTTGGGTTGCAAACTTTCAAGACGAGGAGAGCTTCATTCGGCTGGCCAAGAAAATGGCCTATCAGTAATGAGAAATGGGCTGTACATTTTTAGAACACATCAAACCGACAATTAGTTTCAAATTTATTTATTTTTTCATTTCGAGATTTTAAATTGCATTGATTTTTATGCATGGACAATTTGTTGGATTTTATATTGATATACATTTATTTTTTAAATCAGTTTAAATGTGACTCAAAATTTCGGGATTAAAAACGGTTCGGACCGCACCGAAATATGCAAATTTTCGTATAATTTTTTAACCGCGGCCATAATATGGGCTGTAATGCTAACAAAAAGAATATGGGCTCCAAAAAACAATAAGAATTAGCAAATGGGCTGTAAATTATTAGAAATAATGGCAGATGGGCTGTATGCTGTTTCCCACAGATTTGAGGCTTTCCTAAAAAAAGGTTGAGGCACAAGCAGTGACTGTTGGATGTCCATCCAACGAACGTCGTGCTTCTCCAATCTCTTCTCTTCCTGCTCCAGCCGCTCAAACAAGCGGCGGCATGACTGCCTCCTCCCTCCTCCCGCGGTCGGCTATGCTGCCGTGCAGGCCTCACCGCCCCACCGTACTCCCATCGCTAGCCTAGCCATCCCTCTACTCACCCACACTTGCTCTTATTCTCACTAGTCAACCCTCGTACTCCGCACCACGTGGGCAGCCACAGCCGTGTCTTCCCCGGCTCCGTGTCGTTCCCTTCGTAGGCCTCGCCGTCGTCCACCGCCCTGGTGCTCTCGGCGCGACTGGTCAACGTGGTCAAGGAACGACATCCATTGCAAGTGGACTGTACGTGGAGAGGCTGACAGCTGGATCCACGGCCGCACACAAGGAAATGCCTCCTTATTACGCACAAAATAATGATTCCTCCACCTGACATCTGGGACCCACCGGAAGGGCCTCTGTATTTCACGAAAATATGTTCCCCCCGCTGACAGCTCAGACCCACGAGCTATATCTTCGCACGCAAGGAAGTGCCTCATATTGCGCACAAAGAAATGAATACTCCCCCTGCTAGCTGGGACCCAGCATAGTGGGAGGCTGACTTGTGGGCCTACTAAGTTGACGGGGACGGAGGGCTTTGTCAACTTAGTCAATATGAACGATTCTAGCTCGAGTGATCGTACGATGTCCATCCAACGGCTAGTGCTTCTTCAACCTCTGGTCTTCTTGCTCCAGCCGCCCAAAGCAGCGCCGGTCGTGCCGCTTGCTCCTGCCTCCCATGGCCGGCTGTGCTACCGCGGAGGCCTCACCGCCCCTACTACTCCCACCGCTGGCCAGGCCCTGCGGCGACCGCAGCCTCACACCGCAGTCGAACCAGTGAACCCTCGTACTCCCCTTCGCGTGGGATTCCACTGCCATCTCTTCCCCGGCTCCGTGTCGTCCCCTTCCTAGGCCTCGCAATAGTCCACCGCCCTGGTGCATTCAGCTCGGCGTGGTCGATGTGGTCAAGGAATGACTTCCATTGAAAGAGTACTGTTCATGGAGAGGATGACAGCTGGGTCCACGGCCGCATCAAGGAAGTGCCTCCTTATTACGTGCAAAAAAACGTTTCCCCCTGACAGCTGGGACCCACCAGCTACATCTTCGCACGGAAGGAAGTGCCTGATAGTTGGGGCCCACCTAGTCGAAGCGTACGTAGCGTTGTCATTCTGGTCACGAACATGTACGTACATACGATCGGTATGTCTGCAGGCTGCAGCGATGAACCGTGGCCGTATAAGGAAGGGCACATGTCATAGTAGAGGCGCACACGTGTCGTCGTAGAGGCGTGCACGTAGCATGTACACGTACGTACATCGGCCATGTTGCAAGAAAGTAAATACGACCACATACGTACATACGGGCGGGGTCTCAAACGCCTACTCACGCATACGTACGGCCATGGCTTGTGTACATGGTTGTGGCTGGATCGGAACAGAGAAACTGCGTCGTCATCGTGTTCATCGGGATCCAACCAGCTTGGACGGAACAGGCGATGGAAACGAGGCCTGGCGTACCGCAGAACAGAGGAAACGGCCTTGTGTTCGACCGACCACGGTGGAAACGGGATCCTGTTCATCCGGAGGGGTCTGGCGTACCACAAAACGGAGGAAACGGACCTCCTACGATGGAAACGGGGTCCTGTTGATTGGGAGGGGTGTGGTGTACCGCAAAATGGAGGAAACGGTCTTGTGTTGGAGCGCTACGGTCGAAACGGGGGTCCTGTTCATCGGGAGGGGTGTGGCGTACCGCAAAACGGGACTCCACGGGATACTGTTCATCTCCACTGTCGACTGCCTCCACGGGCTACTATTCATCCAGCCCTCCACCGGCTACTGTTTAACCAGCCCTGCACCGACTACTGTTCAACCAGCCCTCCACAGGGTCCTGTTCATCCAGCCCTCCACGGGGTCCTTTTCATCCACCGGCTCTATCGATCGGGGTACTGTTCATCCGGCGGCAACAACCTCTACTACCACGGGGTCTTCTTCATCCAACCCCCCACAGGGAACTGTTCATCCAAACCCCGTCAATAACGCTCACTGTTCATCTAGGGAAGGAGGCAGTAGTGTTCGAACGACTTCAGTTAGCAGCAGTAGCGAAGGAATCACTCAGGTTCAGTTAACAACAAGGGATCGATCGATCGCTCGGGTTCAATAACGTGTAGCCTGCAGTGCAATCGCTCGGGTTCAGTTAGCGCCCAATGACTCACACACACGCGCGTACGTACGAGAGAAACGCGCATCGCTCAGGCCCCGACCACCCACCGTAACCGGGAACTCCCCGATATTTTCCTCGCCCTCGCTTCTACCATGATTTTTTCCGTCATGGACGGCCCAAAGAATGTGACGCAGCTGCGTCTCCGGCCCGCCCTGGCGAAAAGCCCATTTTCTGTCATGATTTTTTGTCATAGAAGTAGGTCCCCACCACATCTATGATGATACCGGGTTTTGTCACAATTATTGTCATAGAAGTGTCATAAGTATGACATAATTTTTTTTGTTCGGCCCAAAATGTCACGGATGTGTCTTTTTTTGTAGTGGTGTGTATAAGTTCCAACAGCTCGAACGCCCTCTTGAACCTCTTTGCAAAAGGAGACTTAGTCATCTTGCTGAGCAAGCATGATTCACATGTCTCGAACGACCCGAAGTCGGACGAAGTTAGGAGTCCGTCATCATGGAGCTTCATCATGCACTTCAGACGAATTTGCCCAAGCCGGTAATGCTAGAAGTATGTTGGATTTATCTCATTAGGCTTATGCCTCTTGACATTCACATTATAGACCAATTTTGTTTCTAGATTCAATATAAATAGCACATCAACAATGGGTGCAAGCCGTGAATCATACCATTCAAATAAAACAAACAACTATTGTCCTTTAAATTGAATTGATAACCCTGACTCATAAAGCATGAGGCTGAAATAATGTTCCGACTGAGTACAGGAATGTAATAACAATTATTAAATTCAAAAATAAATCTAGAAGGAAGATGGAGCTCCATCGTGCCGACCTCCAACAAATCAACTCTTGCTTTGTTGCCGACCCTGATGTCAATCTCCCCTTGTGCCACGCGCCTAGTTTTTACCAGCTCCTACATCGAGTTGCATCTGGTATCAAATACCCAAGAGCTACTTGGTATGTCAGCAAGGTAAATTTCTATAACATATAGAACAAGTGTACCTTTGCCTAAAAAAGCATTTCAACCTTCTTGCTATGCTCATCAAGCCACTTGATATAGTTCCTTTTCCAGTGACCAGGTTCTTTGCAATGATTGCAAATGGTCCCCGTGTCTGGTCCTGAATTCCATGCAGCGGTGGAGGTTACCATCTCAGTGCCCTTTGCCTTAGCCTTCTTCTTGGACCAACTCTTCTTGAACTTTGCCGATTTCAGCACCATCAACACTTGATGCGTTCCTTTCTTAATATCCTGCTATGCGACCTTGAGCATCCCATGCAATTCAGTCAGCTTATTATCCATGTCGTTCGTATGATAGTTTGATATGAACGTCCCATAGCTAGCTAGAAGAGATCCCAGAACTGCATTGGTAGCCAGCTCATCCAAGAGCAGGAAGCCTAACCGATCCAAGGCTTGCATGTATCCGATCATGTTGATCACATGCGGGCTCAGTGGATCACCTTCCTCCAGCTTACAATCCATCAAGGATTGCCAGACATTGAACCTTTTCATCCTAGCATGCACCTGAAACATGCTCTTGAGACTCTTGATCATATCAAAAGCCCCAATACCTTCAAAATTCTGCTGAAATCAGGGTCCATACAAGCCAACATGAGGCGGCTGATCTCGTTTGATTCATCAACAAGTTTTTGGTAGGCATTCCTGGTTGTGGCATTACCATTATCGGCAGGTTCCTCTGGAAGTGGATCCTCTAGAACATGTTCCTTTTATCGTGTTTGAGAACAATTCTCAAATTTCTATACCAGGTGGTAAAGTTTGTTCCATTCAGTTTATCCTTTTCCATAATTGATTTCAATGCAAAGTTGGGTTGAGCAGGTGGTGCCATTAATCTACAAAATAAAAATATGCTATCACTAAGCAATGTATTTATGTAGAGTAATTCAAGCCTTAAATAGAAATACTCCAACTGAAGTCGGCATCCCTCCACAAACTCTCAGTGATCCAGGATCCGACTAGCGCATGCGACTAGTGAGCTTTAGCATCACTGCTAGCCAACGTGCCTATTCGGTAAGCAACTACTTGTTAATCGTATCTCTATACGACTCTTGTTGGTCGAGTAGGTATCTTATACCCCGGATCCCAACCTTCTTTGCCACAAGGACCAAAACCGTTTTGATAGTCTTGCCAAGTCAACCTGATGCAGTGCATGTCCGTGTCTAGCATCAACCCTTTAGTTCAAGGACACCTAGCAGCACCCCAATTTTATGATCCCGCTACTAGACGTACTTGAAATGCAAAGGTGCAACATCTGGGATGGAAATTTGCTTGATATTAACGAGAGATCTTTCTACCATTTTCACATGCATAGAAACTAAGCAGCACAATCACAAATAAACATATATTGTGAAATATTATAGCTCCTTCATGGATGTCCTTCCATGGCGGCTCCAACTCCGATGAGCAGGTGGGCACTCCATCTTGTTCGTCAAACCGGGATGCCAAAGCCTCGAACTTGATCTCTGTCCTCCAAGTACTACAACTAGTAATGAATTTTACAGAGAATCTCAAGCCGACATGCAGGTCGTTATTATACATTATAATGACAGCTCTTTGGCTCCTGCCGCCTAACAAATCATGATGCATAGTCCATGTATAATTTACACGCATGCATAACATACAAATGAGCCATACTATTCACATCAAACTTGCAGAACAAAGTTATGCATAGAATCGCATTCTACCGATTTGAGTGATCGTGCACTAAATACAAGGCGGTACACACAGGGGGGGGGTCCCATCTGTACTCCGATCACACTGAATTTGTGTAGTTGATCTCATCGATTTTGATTGAAACAAAACATAGCCACATTGATTCCCATGTGTAGTTCATCTCATCAACCGTGTGCATAACCGATCTCACAAACGATAATAGATCTCATCTGCTGCCTCTACATATCAAATAGCCATACAATCTAAATCCAAATCCTATAGCAGAGGCTCCGATATCACGGTTGGGTCCTATGCGCTCGGGTGTATCGACTGCAAATTAATTTTTTCCTATGCGTAGATCAAACAAGGAACATGCTACGGGAGATGGATCATGGATCATTACTACTAGACACGCAGTGCCGTGTAGCGGAAGAAGAGTTGGGGCAGCGCATCCACGAGGTCCGTCTCCTCCTCATCGGATCTCCCTCGAACAACCGGTCGTCGGAGCCCACATACTGATTCACCAGAGCGGCGAAAGTGCATCGCCTCTAACGGTATCCGCACGTGTAGGAGGAAGACCATGCAATAGACTGCTAGGTTCGATCACACAGCCTGTAGCGAGTGGAGGTGGCTATTTGTCACACATGCAAAACCTAGTGACAGCGCTGAGCGATCAACCAAAATGAGTGTGCCGCACCTCCACCATATATAGGCATTCGTCGCGGGTTCAACACTTAGGCCTCGCACGGACCCTAAAGCCAAGAGTCTGTTCGGCTTGGAGCTGAGTCCGAGTAGGATCGCATCTGACTCATATGGAGTTGGATCTGACCTTGATAACCCACAAGTATAGGGGATCGCAACAGTTTTCGAGGGTAGAGTATTCAACCCAAATTTATATATTCGACACAAGGGGAGCCAAAGAATATTTGAAGGTATTGGCAGCTGAGTTGTCAATTCAACCACACCTGGAGATTAATTATCTGCAGCAAGTAATCAGTAGCAAAGTAATATGATAGTTTTGATAGTGGTGATAGTATCAATTGTAACGGTAATAGTGGTAGCAGTAATTTTGTAGCAAGTGTAACAGTGATGATAGCAGTAGTAACTTAACAAAAACAATATAAGATAAATTCGTAGGCATTGGATCGGTGACATGTTGGATGATATTCATCATGAGACAGTTGTAACCTAGGGCGTTACGGCACTAGCTCCAGTTCGTCAATATAATGTAGGCATGTATTCTGTAAATAGTCATACGTGCTTATGGAAAGAACTTGCATGAAATCTTTTGTCCTACCCTCCCGTGGCAGCGGGGTCCATATTGGAAACTAAGGGATATTAAGGCTTCATTTTAATAGAGAACCGGAACAAAGCATTAACACATAGTGAATACATGAACTCCTCAAACTACGGTCATCACCGGGAGTGGTCCCGACTATTGTCACTCCGGGGTTGCCGGATCATAACACGTAGTAGGTGACTATAACTTGCAAGATCGGTCTAAAACATGGATATAATGATGATAACATAAACGGTTCAGATCTGAGTTCATGGCACCCGGGCCCAAAGTGACAAGCATTAAGCACCGCAAAGTCATAGCAATATCAATCTTAGAACATAGTGGATACTAGGGATCAAGCCCTAACAAAACTAACTCGATTACCTAATGAATCTCATCCAACTCCTCACCAACCAGCGAGCCTACGAAGGAATTACTCACTCCTGGTGGGGAGCATCATGGAATTGGTGATGGAGAAGGGTTGGTGATGATGAAGAACGAAGATCCCCCTCTACGGAGCCCCAAACAGACTCCAGATCTGGCCTCCCGATGAAGAACATGAGGTGATAACGGCTCCGTCTCGTGGACCGCAATAATTCTTTCTCCCTGATTTTTTTGGAAAAATAGGATTTTATAGCATCGGTTTCAAGGTTTGCGGGGCCACCAGGTGGGGACAACCCACCTGGGCGCACCAGGAGAGGGGGCGCGCCCGGGTGGGTTGTGCCCACCCATGTGCCCCCTCTTCGGTGGATCTTGGCTCCAGAAATTCTTATTTATTGTATATAAATTCCTCGCAAAGTTTCATTCCATTCCGAGAACTTTTATTTCTGCACAAAAACAACACCAGGGTAGTTCTGCTGAAAACATCGTCAGTCCGGGGTTACTTTCATTCAAATCATGAAAATTAGAGTCCAAAACAAGAGGAAAAGTGTTCGGAAAAGTAGATACGTTGGAGACGTATCAACTCCCCCAAGTTTAAACCTTTTATTGTACTCAAGCAATTCAGTTGATAAACTGAAAGTGAAAAAGAAAAACTTTTACAAACTCTTTTGCTCTTGTTTGCATAAATAAGCTTAAACAGCACCCAGATTTTCAGCCAACATTATAACTAACCATGTTGACAATAACTCTTATAGATTATAATGACTCATATCAATGACATAGTCAGCTAGCGAGCAATAATAAGATATCTCAAACAGCAACACGTTGTCAAAACAACCATAATATAATATCACAATAGTGGTATCTCTCTAGCCCTTTCTAAGACCGCAAAACATAAATGCAGAGCACCTCCAAAGTTCAAGCAGCGACTAAACATTGTAAGTCATGGTAGAAAAGATCCAGTCATGATGCACCCAACATTAGCTACACACAATGCATAAGTCATGACAGATGTGCTCTCTGGTTCTAGTGCTTCTTTTAGAAGGTGATGACGCAACATAAAAGTAAATAGATAGTCCCTTCGCAGAGGAAAGCAGTGATTTGCAGAGGTGCCACACCTCAAGTTTTTAAAAGAGAGGTAAATGATATTTTGAGACATGCACCCTTCTCATTTACTTCACGACCATCAGTTATCAATATCTTCCATGCTAAGCACGCTAGTGGCGGTTCCCAAGCGATAAAAGTAAAGGTTTTGACTCCATTGGGAGATTTTGTTTGATTATTTAAGAGATTAACTCTTTTTCAGTTTGCAGTTTGGGACTGGGCATCCCTATTACCGCAATTTTCTCGTGCGATGGCGAGTGAATAAACACTCGACCCGAGAATAACCCGCTTAGCATGGAAGATACTGACCACCTCCTGTCGTTCCATGAACGATCTAGGCACGCAAAAGGATATTTATTTAGAAGTTTTTAGAGGTGGCACATGCAAATTAACTTAGGACGGCAGGGTAATACCGCATATAGGTAGGTATAGTGGACTCATCTGGAATAACATTTGGGTTCAAGTTTTTTGATGTACAAGCAGAATTCCCACTTAGTATAGGCGAAGGCTAGCAATTAGATTGAGAAGTGGCCAGCTAGAGAGCAACAACGGTCATAAACATGCGTTATGCATAAGTAACATTGGAGACAAGCATGAGTAGGATATGAACACCATGAACATAAATATCATAGAGGCTATGTTGGTTTTGATTCAACTACATGCATGAACATGTGCCAAGTCAAGCCACTCGAACATTCAGAGGAGGATACCATATCATCATACTATATCACAATCATTTTAATGCAATGCTCATATCCAAGATAAATCATTATTCACTCCCAGCTACTTATGCATTGCATGAGAAACTATAATCTCTAATTTTCATTGCAAACATGTTTAATCTTAATGGGCCGAATCATGGATACTAAGTTAAACATATTTACACAAACATAACAAGTAGAGTTCATACCAGTTTCTCTCTGCCATGGCCAGTTCATCGAATGTCGTCATTATTGCCTTTCACTTGAACAAGTGAATGATATGAAAATAATAATAGTGTAAGAGTGTCGTGGACTAAGCTAGAATCTACAAACATTTTATTCAATGAGAGAAGACAAGGTATAATGTGCTCTTTATTAGATCAACAATTATTCATATGAGAGCCACTCAACATGTTCATCGGGGTCTTCTCCTCGGTACAACTCGAATAAAAGGAAAATAAATTTAGAGAAACACACTGAAATATTTTTGGAGTTTTTGGTTTTCTTGAACAAGCAAATAAAAGGGAAAAGCAAAAAGAGAAAAACTATTTACACGGGAAAGCTCCCAACAAGCAAAAGAAGAACAAGGAAATCCTTTTGGGTTTTCTTTTTAATATTACTACTAAGCATGCATAGAAAGTAAATTAACTACAACTAATTTTTTTTGTTTTTCTAAAGTTTTTCAAACACAAAATAAGAAAGCAATAAAATAAATCTAAGCATGGATGATAGAAGTGTGAGAATGGACAAATGGGATAAGTGGACATGAATGTAATGTCGGTGAGAAACACGTACTCCCCCAAGCTTAGGCTTTTGGCCTAACTTGGTAGTCAATCAGTAGCCTGGATAGTAGTTGGCGTGGTAGCTCACGGAGGCTCTCGGTGCGGATGCCTCGGCCTGCTGTGCTACCTCCACTGCTGCGTTGTGAGCTCGGGCCTCGCTCTCAAGAACAAAATATCTTCCTTTGCTGTGATAGTCAAAGAGAGCAGGCGCAGGCAAATTTGTGTGCACAACAGATTTTTGGTTAAAAAACAGATTATAAGTGAAGTTAACAACCTTTCCCTTGAGAATCTTATGATCTTTTCAGGTGTCAAAATCTAAATACTACGTGGGTAGGATTGGATCAAAGGGAAAGGTGAAACACCCAGCACTCATGCTAAATGCATGGCATATATTCCACCATAGAAATAGCCACTCTTAGTGTTGTGTTGAAGTCTGCATGCAACAATCGCTCCAAGGTTATAATTCCTTTCACCGGTAAGAGCGATGCGTATGAGGCTCAAGTATGGAACACAAAGTGTACTGCAGTCTTGCTTGCCTACTATACATTTCCCATTAAATAATGCAAAGTACTGAACTACAGGAATGAATGCTCTTTATTCTACCTTGTGTCACTCCCCTCATCTCACCGCAGCAAAGGCTAGTTAAGAATATTTGGTACTCAGCCCTTGGCGGTTCGTCAAGCGAACCCCCGAACGGGAGTTTGCAGTGGTAAGAAAAATTCTCTAGTGAGATGGTAAATGGATTATCATAAAGCATAAACGACACCCTAGACTCACGGGGAATGAATTTCAACCCCTTTATAAATGGTTCAGTCAGAAGGTGGCGTTGTTCGCACTTATCTGAAAGGTAGGGACCGAGACCGGCATTGTGAACATATTGCTCAAATTCCTCCTTAATACCCACACGCATAATATAGTCATTGCAAGGCCATAAGCATGTTTTGGTGGCGGCATCTGGTGTGGAACTTTCACTTGGTTCAACATATGACCGGCGAGTGGAGCTGTCACTAGAAGATGCCCCCAAGGATCGCCTCCTCAAAGAACTCCTTCCAAAAAGATTCATCATGTCCGCGTACAATTATCTGGAGAAAAATTTCAGTATAAAAACTTTATCAACAAAACTTTGCAAAATTGATAGCAACTACTCATAGGGATACATAGAGGCCATAGCAAGCATTCAAACTACTTAGAACTCTAAGAATTCATCATGCAAGCTCATCTGCAGCACCAAGGGTAGCTAATTATTCAAAATATAAACAACTAAAACAAAAACTAATTAGACAAACGGTGGAGTCACATACCAAGCAACAATCCCCCGAAACAGTTTCGGAAATGGAGCTTCGAGCAAAGAGAACGAAATCCGCGGGTTTGAGGGCAAGAACACGGGAGAGAGAGCAATGGTGACTTTTTTCTGGAAGTAGGTGATGATGTGGTGTGAAGAGATAAGTGAGGGGCCCACGTGGGGACCACAACCCACCAGGGCGCGCCTGGGGTCCTGGCGCGCCTAGGTGGGTTGTGCCCACCTGGTGCACCTCCCTCTGATATTATTTGCACCAGAAATTCAGAAATATTCAGAAAATATCGTATTAAATTTTCAGGGGATTCTAAGAAATTTTTTTGGGGTCATTTTTATTGCACGGGAAATTCAGAAAACAAAAAAACATGGCATTTTATTTTATTCAACTAATAAAAACAGAAAACAAAAAGTAGGGACAGAAGGTAGTGCTTACTAAATTCATCAACTTCACACCGTTCAAAAATGATCCATTAATAATGTTGATCAAGTCTTGTTAACAAACACTTTCGATTAGCATGAAACCGAAGAACTTCCGTAAATCACTAAGTTACCTCAATGGGGATATGAATGTCCCAAACAATAAGCATTTCATATTTATTTTTGACAGTATGTAGAGGTATTTGAAAGCTTCCAATAGTGATTGTCGGAGATTTTTCAATAACATTAATACCATTCACTTGGAATTGTTTCTTTGGAAAGTGCACCGTATGCTCATTACCATTGATATGAAAAGTGACCTTGCTTTTATTGCAATCAATGACAGCCCCTGCAGTATTCAAGAAGGGTCTACCAAGGATAATCGACATGTTGTCATCCTCGGGCATCTCAAGTATAACAAAGTCAGTCAAAATAGTAACATTAGAAACAACAACGGGCACATCCAACTCTTTGTGAATCTTGTTCAATTCTTTCTGGGTGTCCCTCAGGATAAAGTGGTTCCTGAGTCATTTAACCCCCTCTAGTTGCTACTCTAATAGCAAAGTCATGTATATTATGATTCATTTCATCAAGCAATTCTCTTTGAGATTTAGCAACTGGTTCTGACTGAGTTTGAACCATAGAAGCATGCTTTCCAACACCTCTAACATCATTTGAGATTCTAAATAACAAGTCACTCAAGCGAGCAATCATATCAGAATTGTATTTCTATTGTTTCATAGCATTTGCATTGAAGTGATCTTGTTTTCTAATATAGTATTCAAACTCATAAAGGCATTGGATAGGGTGCATATTGTGAGGATTATCATTATCATTGAACTTCAATAGAGAATTTACCTCTACCATCTTAGGCAGTGGTGGTGTATTAAGCACGTGTATTTCTTCAATAGGAGGTAAAATTTTAACATCCTCAGCTTTAATACCTTTTTCCTTCATAGATTTCTTTGCCTCTTACATATCTTCAGGACTGAGATATAATATACCCCTCTTCTTCGGAGTGGGTTTAGCCGGTGGTTCAGGAAGAGTCCAATCATCATAGTTTTTCAATATATTATTCAGTAATTCTTCAGCTTGCCCAACAGTTCGTTCCCTGAAAACACAACTAGCACAACTATCTAGGAAGTCCCTAGAAGCATCGGTTAGTCCATTATAGAAGATATCAAGTATTTAATTTTTCTTAAGAGCATGATCAGGCAAAGCATTAAGTAATTGGCAAAGGCTCCCCCAAGCTTGTGGGAGACTGTCTTCTTTAGTTTGCACAAAGTTAAATATTTCTTGTAAGGCAGCTTGTTTCTTATGAGCAGGAAAACATTTTTCAGATAAGTAATAAATCATATCCTGGGGATTACGCACACAACCAAGAGTAAGAGTATTGTACCAAGCTTTAGCATCACCCTTTAATAAGAACGGAAATAATTTGAGAATAAAGTAGTAACAAGTCTTCTCATCATGAGTAAAAAGGGTGGCTATCTCATGCAACTTAGTAAGATGTGCCACAACACTCTCAGTTTCATAAACATGGAAAGGATCTGATTCAACCGAAGTAATTAACTCTGGGTCGACAGAGAATTCAAAATCCTTATCATCAATAAAGATAGGTGAAGTAGCAAACTTGGGATCATATTTCATTCGAGCATTCAGAAATTTTTCTTTATACTTGCATAATAATTTCTCTAGATCATCTGTATCCTTACAAGCAAGAATATCTCTAGTTGTCTCCTCATTCATAACATAACCTTCCGACACCTTAGGCAATTCATATCTAGAAAGGCTAGTTCTAGCAGGTGCTTCAGTAGATTTAGTTTCAAGCTCATCATCAGATTCAACAACATCATGTTGTATTACTCTAGCAATTTGTTCATCAAGAAATTCACCAAGTGGCACATCATCATTATCAAGAAAGGTACTAGCATCATCATAAGCATTATCCATAGCAGAAGTAGCATCATCAATAACTTGCGACATATCAGAATTAATAGAATGTGGTGGTGTTGCAAGTTTACTTATAACAGAAGGTGAATCTAAAGCAGAACTGGATGGAAGTTCCTTACCTCCCCTCGTCCTTGAGGGAAATATCTTAGTCTTAGCATCCTTCAGATTCTTCATAGTGATAATATGATAATAATCCCAAGTGACTCAACAAATATAGCTATGCTCCCTGGAAACGGTGCCAGAAAAAGGTCTTGATAACCCACAAGTATAGGGGATCGCAATAGTTTTCGAGGATAGAGTATTCAACCCAAATTTATAGATTCGACAAAAGGGGAGCCAAAAATATTTGAAGGTATTGGCAGCTGAGTTGTCAATTCAACCACACCTAGAGATTAATTATCTGTAGCAAGTAATCAGTAGCAAAGTAATATGATAGTTTTGATAGTGGTGACAACAGCAATTGTAACGGTAACAGTGGTAGGAGTAATTTTGTAGCAAGTGTAACAGTGATGATAGCAGTAGCAACTTAGCAAAAACAATATAGGATAAATTGATAGGCATTCGATCGGTGACTTGTTGGATGATATTCATCATGAGACAGTTATAACCTAGGGCGTTACGGCACTAGCTCCAGTTCGTCAATATAATGTAGGCATGTATTCCGTAAATGGTCATACATGCTTATGGAAAGAACTTGCCTGACATATTTTGTCCTGCCCTCCCGTGGCAGCGGGGTCCATATTGGAAACTAAGGGATATTAAGGCCTCCTCTTAATAGAGAACTGGAACAAAGCATTAACAC
This sequence comes from Aegilops longissima, assembly GCA_021605205.1. NCBI lineage: Eukaryota > Viridiplantae > Streptophyta > Magnoliopsida > Poales > Poaceae > Aegilops > Aegilops longissima. The sequence goes on along the minus strand of CM038677.1, from coordinate 200,445,141 downwards.
ATAATGAATACATGAACCCTCTAACTACGCTCATCACCAGGAGTGGTCTCGACTATTGTCACTCCGGGGTTGCCGGATCATAACACGCAGTAGGTGACTATAACTTGCAAGATCGGATCTAAAACATGGATATAATGACATAAACAATTCAGATCTGAGTTCATGGCAACCACTACTGCAGGATGCTGCTAATGCGTCACTACGATTAGAGACCCTTCGAAGAAACTGTGTGCGATGCAATAATCACAAACTGTGGTGTAAAAAACCCATCAAAAAGGGTGCAAAATGTTTGCGATGGAGGATGCATCAAACACGGTTCAGATTTTAGTTGCGTGTGGGATGCAGGGCATACGATTCACCTCAATCAACCATTTGCGATGAGGAGGAACAAAAGAAATATGCAGCCAAATGAAGGTGTGTGCGATGTACAACATACGGTTCACTCGGATGAACTGTTTGTGATTAGGTAACACACACAAAAACGGTCAGCCAGATCAAGGTGTGTGCGATGTACAACATACAGTTCACTCGGATGAACTATTTGTGATTTGGCAACACAAAATAAACGGTCAGCCAGATCAAGCTGTGTGCGATATACGACATGTGGTTCACCCGGATGAACTATTTGCGTTGAGACAAGAGAAAAGAAATGGTTCAATATAACAAATGCCATAAATATTGCATGGTTCAAATTCAAATATTACAACGTGTTGGATTTCGGGTTCCGGCAAAACCCTTGAGGTTTGAACACTGGGGTGCGCACGAAGATCTCTCCCCCTAACACTCTCCCTCACCGCGATCTCAAGGCTCAGCGAACAAAGGGACACAAGGTTTATACTGGTTCGGGCCACCGATCTGGTGTAATACCCTACTCCAGTCTGGTGTGGTGGATTGCCTCTTGGGCTGAGGAGGAATAGTTACATGGGAAGAACAACCTCCTGAGCAGAGGTGCTCTTGTGCTCAGTCAGCTTGTGTGGTTGAGGATGATCTGAATGGCCTCGGATCTGTTTTTCCTGCCTCCTACTGTGGTGGCTAGCCCTATTTATAGTGGCCCTAGTCCTCTTGCCAAATGTTGGCGGGAAGGGATGCCACAACGGCCAAATTTGAAGGGAGACAACTAGTACAAGTTATCCTGACTAAAGGTGCTCTTCGCCCGCCAAAGGCTCTAGTGGTGACGCCGTCTTGGGCTCCTCCGTCCTGCCGTCCTGCTGGTCTTGGTCTCGTTGCACTGATACAGAAACCTTTTCCTCATGCCTCGGTACTCCTTGCCAGCGCTTGCCTCTTTAGCACTATAGAGGAAATGAGGACATTGCGCGCGCTGGCGCCCGCCTGGCCCCGATCGTCATGGGTTGCGTCACGGGAACCTTGTGAGGTGCCCCTTGCCTTGATCTCTCCGCCCCTCACGAGCCAGCCTAGTGAGGCCGCCCCCGAGGAGGTCTTGCGTCGTCCGCCTCGCGAGGACAAGCCCCACGCGAGGGTCTTGAGTCTTTGCTGGTGAAGATGGGACGTACAGGGCCGCTAGTGGAGCCACGCCGTGGGCCACAGGCAGGCAAGTCTAGGGACCCCCATTCCCAGGACGCCCACAGTAGCCCCCGGGCCCAAGGCGCGCTCGAACTTGGCTTCGAGGCAAAGCTAAGGGGCAAGCGCGTTGCGCCGTGGGCCCGAACAGCTTGCGGCCTTTGTTGACGTGTGGCGATTGATTGGATGTGGGCGTCTCCGCTTCCCCACGCTGCCTCGGCAACTGCCCGACTTGACGAGTCCCTGCGGCATGCAGAGTAAAATCATCATTACCTGTGATCATGGCGATCGCCGGTTGGCCTTCTCCTGCTATAAATGAGGAGGGGGCGGAGCCCCCGTCTCTCATCTCTTCCTGCTCCGCTCGCTTCTTTCTCCCTTGCTTCATCGCTAGCCTCCGCGGACTAGGTTTTCCACTTCACCCATTTGTCCGGGGGCTCATGTTCTACTATGGCCTGGATTTCCACGATCTGGCCCCAAACTTCATCCTCAATATCTCGACGTTTATCGTCGTGTGCGAGGCCTTCCTCTGCATCCAGCCCCACTTCGGCTTATGGCTGAAGATCTTCAATGTCAGGCTGAAGGTAGTGGGCGGCCGCCAAGCGGAGTGCGGAGGAGCCATGGTTGGCAAGATGGCCAAAGTCCTATGGCTCGAGGGCTCCTTCATGGAGACAATAAAGGGTGGCAATCGGGGTGGTTCTAGATCACCGAGCCGCGCGACCCCAAATGGGTCGCAGCCCCCGAATTCAGATCTGGCTTCCCCACACGGCTCTCGTCATGGAAAGAGACGGGCCTGACGTGGGGGAATTCGGAGGAGCTATCCGGACTCCAAACATGCGTCCGAAACCTGGTGGACAAGAATCTCAGGCTTGTCAATGTAATCCAGGTGATGCTCATCCGCTGGATTCTCCTATGCCAACAACGGGCCTTCAAATTGTGGGAGTTCGATCCGGCACAGCACTCAACTCTAAAAAGGCTCTTCGACACTATGTACGAAGACACCTGGAAGGTGCTGTTCAAGGGCGCCGAGGCTCCCACATCCGCTACCGAATATCGCGGATTCAGCTCGCAGCGTCAAGCCAACGAGGTGAGTTATTTTACCCCGTATGGGATTCATTTTTCATAGTTTGACTCTATGTGGGATCTAAAACTCACTAACCTTTAACAGGACTGGCTGAAGACGTCCGGACAGGTTAACTGTCCGGCTCCTTTGCCGAAGACCCAGCAGACGCCTTGATTGACGGGGCTGCTGGCTCCATTACCTCATGTGGTGCGGAGAAGAAAACCAAGAAGGAGGCAGCGGAACTCGAAGGAGCTCCCGACACTGTCTTGTCGATTCTGAAGTAGAGTCTTCTCCTGAGAAAGAGGAGGAGGAAAGAGAAGCCTCTCCCCCAGCGAGGGAGGAGAGGAAAATGAAGGCCGCCCCAACTGGGGAGGCCGGAGGGTCTAAGAAGGGAAGGACCCTTCCTCCGACTTCTCCACCAACGTCGGCGACGAGCGAGGAGGAGGGCTAACGAGGGCCAAGCCCCTGGCGAGATCGTAAGTGTCCGGATACCCCTGGCTTTTTTATCATTGCATAGTGTTCTCTAATGCCGAACAATTATGCACCCCGCCCAAGGGCGAGTTTGCCGCTTCGTCGAGCAGGTCCCTGGGTTCGTCGGAAATGGAGAGTACTTCACTTCCGGCCGCCTCCTCGCCTCACGCTGCGGACGACGCCGAGGTGGGGCCCCAAGGGGGCCTGGTCAAGAGGAGGTGGCGCAGGAGACGCTGCAAGGCGACCTCCCGGACTCCAGGCGCGTGGGGGGCTAGACCCCCAGGGGCTCTAAGCCCGACCCTTGTCCGGACTCCATAACGGAACCTTCAGCTGCTCCGAAGTCCGGCAAGCGGCCCTTCGTACGAATGGTAAGACGCCGGTGTCCTCCATCCAAGCGGAGGCACCGGATAACTTACTGGAGGCGCTTAATAGCGCCTCCATCAAGGAGGAGCACCGCACTGTTATGAGTGCGGTGATCCGGACACTTCAGTCCGCCAAGAGCTCGTCGACGAAGCACACATCCAGCCTTCTAACAGGCTTTGAGGTAAGATTAGAATATGTAAAAATATTACCGCATAGACAGTAGCCCCTGATGCTTAGTTCGGTGTTCGGAAAGAAAAGCCGAACTAAGGATCTAAAAAAGATATACGCAGGAGTTTAACATAAGTATGTCAATATGGGAATGCAGGCTGCGCTGCTGACCTCTGCCGCACTGACTGCAGAGGTCAATGCATTGAAGCAGAGCCTCGAGCGGTCCGAGAACGAGCTCGGCCTTGCCAAGAAGCAGCTCGAGGACAAGGAAGGTAAGTAATACCTTATTAAAGAAATATCTTATAGAAAGGTTTTGATTGCGAAAAAATAACAGGAATAACATGGGTACTGCAAGGGCCACGATCGAGGTGGCGACCCTGAAGGAAGCGGTGTCCGTGGCCGAAAACAAAGCGGCCGCGGAACGCACCGAGCGAGAGAAGGGGGAGGCGCAGCTGGCAGAGGTGCGGCAAGAGCTCCAGGCTCTCGTGGAAAAACACGAGGGTTTGGAGCGTGACTCAAAGACCCGAGAGTCCGAGCTTGCTTCGGCTCTTGAGAGTGCCAAAGCTGCTAAGGCCGAGGCCCAAAAAGCCCTCCAGGAGATTGAGGCAATAAAGAAGATCGCGGCGGGTAAGGCATTCTTTAGGCAGAGCAAGAATGTGAAAGTGAATTACCTATTACTTAGCCGGATTCGGAGCTCTCCAGGGGCGTTCGCAGATCTGCCTCGTAGTGTATCGGATGCTGCCGCGTTCTACCGCGCCAAGGAGGGGAGCTCGCCGGAGAAGGTGTTCTGGTCTCGGTATCTTGAGGCCGAACATCCGTGCCTGAGCGACCAGCTGAAGCAGCTGGTCGAGCTCCACAAGGTCGCCGAGCAGGCCATGAAGGGCCTTATAGTTGGTGTGGCCATTGGAAGCCATGCAGGAGCTACTTGACTTAGTGTAGCGGCTGGTGGGCCTTTGTCCTCGAATTGAAGTCATCAAGCGCTCCGTCTGCATTGAAGGTGTCCGTCGGGCCCTTGCCCATGCTAAAGTGCACTGGGGCAAGCTGGATGCGGAGAAGCTTGTGACGGACGGGCCACCGAAGGGCAAGGCGCATCGCACGCCCAAAATGTACTATGAGGGCCTCTGAAGGGTGCCCGCCGAATAGCGGATGAGTGCTCCAAAGATGTAATTTTTAATAGACTACGCATTTGTTATCCTCATCGCTGAAAACTTGTTCATATCGCTAAGCAACGCTTGTTAATTTAAAATATTACCTTCAGGCGGCCGTTTATCAAATTTGAGAGATGGCAAGTCGTTGGCTTCAGCTCCCATGCCACAGTCTTTGGGGTGTTCGGGATAAACTTGAGCACTCTTGTTCCCATTCTTGGGTCCCTCTAGGGAGGCGCTCAACGCAACGAACAAGGCAACCGGACTTATAATGCTTCAACACTCTCCCTTAGCCATAGAATTCTATAATTTTAAATCTCGGCAAAGCCCCTAGTATTCGGAAGACCGAGTTCGGGGCGCTATCCACGCCTTGGACGGACAATTCCGGTTCCTCGCTCTAAGCGGCATAAGTCTTTAGGGACCCGAAAAAATGTCTCGAACAGCAACCGGCTCTCGCCCTATCATGACGGTCAGTTTTCGCTTTCTCCACTGAGGTGCTCGACCCAGCTCAACTGGGGAACAATCGTAGTGGTTCTCCCGGTGCTACCTTAGCCGATATAACGGAACGTAAGGTACCAAAACACGGGAGCCGGGCAAACCCAATTATTGACCCAAGACATGATTTGGATCCGATGCATATAGTGCTATAAGTTCGGGGTGCCGCACTTGTGAAAGTGTTCGGACTTGTCACATAATAATTTTGGGGTACTTAAGCCCCTGGTGTATTGGCCGTACCAAAGTGTACGGGTGCAACATGTCATGAAATGAACATATGTATAGATAAAGAAAGGAGTGCAATAATAAGCAAAAGCTATGTATTGTTTATTCAAAAAGGTACTGCAATGAAAGCAGAACGATACAAATAGTGCGATAAGCAAGGGATAGGACTATCTAACATGTCCCCCTCCAGGGGTAAGCTGCGAGATGGTATGTAAAACAGGTATAGTGCTCATAATAGAGACCACTTGAACGCTCGATGTAGCTTTCTACTTCCCTGGCTGTTGCATCGTGAGTTCGGCGATTCTAGTGCCGGACAGGACTTCTGGAAAACGGAGTCCTGAAAGTTTAAAAAAATAAAAAAAAGAAAAGGAAAAAAGAATGACACAATCGGGAGCCCCTGGTGCGGTTGAGCCACATTCCGGGCGTGCCGTGGTCGTGCCCCTCCACTTATGCCCATGGTATCTCCAGAGCGTAGTTATGTACAGCGTAATCTGGCCGCAATTTCGCGAGGGCTGGGGTTGGGGCGGATTGCTCGCGTGCTTGATCGTGCGGACAGTCTTGTAGTAGGTTACTCCGTGCGCTGCAGCGGTGTCCGGGCGCTTAGTGGCGGACTCGAGAATTGCTGTGAGAGGCTGCTGCGCCTCCGCCCGCGAGGGTCGCCGTGTGCTCCTCCGTTCGGAGAGAGCGTTCGGTGTTTCCACGGACCGTGATTACTCCTCGAGGCGGCATCTTGAGCTTGAGGTATGCGTAGTGCGGAACCGCATTGAACTTTACCGTGCGGTTCGTCCGAAGCGATGCATGATAGCCGCTGCGAGCGGGGCGATGTCGAAGATTAACTCTTCGCCCGGAAGTTATCCGGAGATCGAAGACCACTTGAGTGTAACTGATCCTGTACAATTGGCCTCTACACCCGGTATGACGCCTTTAAAGGTCGTCTTTGTAGGTTTAATCCTTGAGGGGTCTATGCCCATTTTGCGCACTGTATCCTGATAAAGAAGGTTCAGGCTGCTACCGCCGTCCATCAGGACTCTTGTGAGGTGAAATCCGTCAATAATTGGGTCCAGAACCAATGCGGCGAAACCGCCATGATGAATGATAGTGGGGTGGTCCCTTCGATCGAAGATGATCGGGCAGGAAGACCATGGGTTGAACTTTGGGGCGACTGGCTCCATCGCACATACATCCCTTAGTGCACGCTTCCGCTCCCTTTTGGGTATGTGGGTTGCGTATATCATGTTCACCGTCCGCACTTGTGTGGGAAAGCCCTTCTGTCCTCTATTGTTCGGCGGCCGGGGCTCTTCCTCGTCATCGCTATGCAGCCCCTTGTCATTGAGTTCGGCACTTAACTTGCCTGCTTGCTTGAACACCCAACAATCCCTGTTGGTGTGATTGGCTGGTTTTTCGGGGGTGCCATGTATCTGGCACAAGCAATCGAGTATTCGGTCCAAGTTGGACGGGCCCTGGGTATTTCTTTTGAATGGCTTCTTCTGCTGACCGGGTTTAGAGCCTCTGAATCCGGCATTGACGACCGTATCTTCAGCATTATCGCCGTCAATGCGGCGCTTGTTCTTGTTGTGATGTGACCTGCCGTTGATGTCCTTGGTATCCAAACTATCAGGGTGTTTGGCCAAGTTGTTGCTTCGAGCTAGCCAGCTGTCCTCTCCCGCACAAAAGCAGGTCATGAGTGTTGTGAGGGCTGCCATGGATTTCGACTTTTCCTGTCCTAGGTGCCGGGTAAGCCATTCGTCGCGGATGTTATGTTTGAAGGCTGCAAGGGCCTCTGCATCCGGACAGTCAACGAATTGATTTTTCTTTGTTAGAAACAGTGTCCAGAATTGTCTGGCCGATTCTTCTGGCTGCTGAATTATATGGCTAAGGTCATCGGCATCTGGTGGTCGCACATATGTGCCCTGGAAGTTATCAAGGAATGCGGCTTCCAGGTCCTCCCAACAACCAATTGATTCTGCTGGCAAGCTGTTGAGCCAATGTCGAGCTGGTCCTTTAAGCTTGAGTGGGAGGTATTTGATGGCATGTAGATCATCACCGCGGGCCATGTGGATATGGAGGAGATAGTCCTCGATCCAGACCGCAGGATCTGTGGTACCATCGTATGATTCGATGTTTACGGGTTTGAAGCCCTCGGGATTTGATGATCCATTACTTCATCCGTGAAGCATAGTGGGTGTCTTGGCGCCTCAGATTGGGCTATATCACGGCGTAGCTCATATGAGCTTTGTCTCGTGTTCGCCCGGCGGGTTTGTTGTATCCGGCGCGATGGTAATCATCCCGAGTCGTTAGGCGCCCACGCGATTCGTAGATCGATCTTGTATGTTTTGCCTTATCCTCCAATATATCTCGCAAGTCCGGCGCGTTTTCCCGTGCCTTGGTACTTTTTGAGCGGCGTCGGGGTGTGTCTTGAGCGGAGGGCCGAGAGGCTTCTCTATCACGGCCACGGGGTGGCCAGTCTGCCATGTCGTGCGCTGGTGACTTGGGTGCTTCCTCCTCTGATCGAGGAAACGACCTGCGTTTGGGGTAGCTTTTGGAGGGGCGTTCTAGTTCATACTCTTCGGCTGCAAGGACTTCAGTCCATCTGTCAGCTAGCAGGTTTTGGTCAGCTCTAAGCTATTGCTGCTTTTTCTTGAGGCTGCTTGCCGTGGCTATAAGCCTGGGTTTGAAATGCTCCCGTTCGGCGGGATCCTCAGGCACGACAAATTCATCATCGTCGAGGCTTGCCTCATCTTCGGAGGGAGGCGCATAATTATCATCCTCGACCTCTCTTTCTGCCGCACTGTCGTGCTGACTTACTTCTCCCTCCTCCTGCGCTGAGTCCTGCTGGAGGGGGTTGTCTTCGGCACTATCCGGGGTGTTATTATCTCCCGTGCCGGAATCACCATTTTTGCTGTGGCGGGATTTAGAGCGGCGCCACTGACGTCGGCGCTTCAATTGCTTCTTGGAGGGGTCATCCTCCGTTGTTCCATCGCCGTTCCCATCTTTTGGGATGTCCACCATGTATATGTCGTATGACGAGGTGGCCTTCCAAAGGCTCTGTGGCGCTGGGTCTTGGTAAATCTCCGGCATCGTCGTCCATACCATCGATGTCTTCGGAGTCGAAGTCGAGCATGTCAGTTAAATCATCGACAGTGGATACAAAGTGGGTGGTGGGTGGGCGTTGAATTTCTTCGTCGTCCGTATCCCAACCTTCCTGTCCGTAGTCTAGCCAGGGCTCTCCGGATAAAGAGAGAGACTTTAGTGAATTCAGGATGTCGCCAAAGGGCGAGTGCTGAAAGATGTCCGCGGCAGTGAACTGCATGACCGACGCCCAATCGGGTTTGATTGGCAGGGGCGCGGAGGGTTCGGAGTCCGGAGAGGAGTCCGGCACCCTGGAGTCAAGGTCTTCGCAAAGGACAGGGATGGAGTTCGGCTCAATCGCGGTAGAGATTGTAGCCCCCGAGGCGGTGTCCAACGACTCGTCCTCGGTCGGGGAATGCGGCTCCGGAATAAGGGTCGGGCGGATCTTTGTGCGGCCTCGTGGCAGCCTTTCGCTGCGAGCTAGATCATGCCCATCGAGACAGTGCGGCACGCTCGGCTGCGGCTCGAATCCGTCGAGGATCAAATCTCCGCGGACATCGGCCGTATAGTTCAAACTTTCCAAATCTGACCTGATGGCCAGGGGCGTAGCTTTCGATCTGCTCTAGATGGTCAAGCGAATTGGCCCGCATTGCAAAGCCGCCGAATACGAAGATCTGTCCGGGGAGAAAAGTCTCACCCTGGACCGCGTCGTTGTTGATGATCGAAGGAGCCATCGGGCCTATCGGTGATGACACAGAGGAACTCACAATGAAAGCACCAATGTCGGAGTCAAAACCGGCGGATCTCGGGTAGGGGGTCCCGAACTGTGCGTCTAGGCGGATGGTAACAGGAGACAAGGGACACGATGTTTTTACCCAGGTTCGGGCCCTCTCGATGGAGGTAATACCCTACTCCTGCTTGATTAATATTGATGATATGGGTAGTACAAGAGTAGATCTACCACGAGATCAAGGAGGCTAAACCCTAGAAGCTAGCCTATGGTATGATTGTTGTTCGTCCTACGGACTAAAACCCTCCGGTTTATATAGACACAGATAGGTTAGGGTTACACAGAGTCGGTTACAAAGGTAGGAGATCTACATATCCGTATCGCCAAGCTTGCCTTCCACGCCAAGGAAAGTCCCATCCGGACACGGGACGAAGTCTTCAATCTTGTATCTTCATAGTCTAGGAGTCCGGCCGTGATGATAGTTCGGCTATCCGGACACTCCCTAGTCCAGGACTCCCTCAGTAATGAAAAACAAGGACAAGCTCACTAAGCCATCGTCAGCTGGTCGTGTGGCCGGCAAAGGCTTGTCCACAAAATGGTCGTCATACTATACCGCTGGTGGGCGAAAGGAGAAAAAGACCAGCTCGGAAAGCCAGTCGTGCGAGGTTGAAGCACTCAAGGCACAAGTGGCGCGGATTCCGGAGATTGTCCAAGAGCAAGTGCAACAACAACTAGGATCGACGCTCTCCGGCATTATGCCTACCTTGATTCATGGGCTGACAACATGGATTGCGGGTGGCCAACAGGGGCCGCCCCCGATTCCCAGCTTCATGGCCAGCAACTAGCACAACGCACAGGCGGCGCCATTGGTGTCTCCGGCGGCGGCGGCATTGGTGTCTCCGACGCCGGCACGGCCGGCATTGGAGCTTAATGCACCCGGGTGTACGCCGGCCGGCACCTCGCCAGCAAGCGGCCCCTCCGTCAGTTGCACGCCCGCCGTTGGCGGTGCCTCGACATTAGCCGAGCTTGAAGCCATCATCATGTAACTAATTAAGCCTCTCGGCCGAGGACTTCATCTCCTTGCCTTTGACTGGGCATCCCTAACGCCCTACATGTTTTTGCATGGCACCGCCGACGTTCCGTGCACTATCCTGCACTTCGTGAACGACGAGTTGGTCGATGTCGTCAAGGGCAAAATCGTTCAACCGGGCAACCTCGTGTTCCACGGTAAACCGATGCCACCCACTGTGTATAGGGTTCAACTGGTTCGGGTGCTGCCAGGCTGCGACGAGTTGTTACCTCTGTATCGACCCATCGGGGCCGACGAAGATGATCTGATGACCCTCAGCACCTGCCTAAGCTGGCCCCTGCTTTGGCCGAAGAGCTAGATTCGTTTGGGGGCGGGGGACACCACCCCAAAGACAACACCGCCAGTCGTGCCGGCGCCAAGCCATGGCAAGACCGCCGCAATGCTACCGGACATGTCGGACATCCCTATGGCACAGGATCCGAACATGCATATGGCACAAGATCTGGACGACGACGACAACGACGACGGCCGTACATTTCGCAATGTCGACAAGTACTTTGCCGAACATGGGTACAATGATGAATTCTGCGGGCCTCTTTCTCAAGAACCCAACCAAGACGGCCGTGGTCTAGCTGGTACGGCCGAGAAACCCAGTTGCAACAGGCGTCGTCTGGCGTTCAGTACTCAGGAGACGCCTTGTCACGCCCAAGATGCGACCCTATCCTAAAGGAACTCGATGGTCCCACCAAGGATAGAAGCGCATCTTGAAGACGCTTTTGCAAGGTGGATATCATGACATCAACATTACATAAAAGTGGGGATACCTCCAATACATACAATGTCACATGAATACATCAATACAATATACAAGATCAACATCCGACTACGGATGAAACATAAACAGAAACTCAAACAATATCCACCCTGCTAGCCCAGGCTGCCGACCTGGAACCTATCCCCTGATCGAAGAAGCAGAAGAAGAACTCCAACACAAGTAAACATCGCTCTCGCGTCATGATCATCGCATAACCTGTACCTGCAACTGGTGGTGTAGTAATCTGTGAGCCACGAGGACTCAGCAATCCCATTATCATGGGTATCAAGACTAGCAAAGCTCAATGGGAAAGGAAGGGATAAAGTGGTGAGGTTGCAGCAGCGGCTAAGCAAGTATGGTGGCTAACATACGCAAATGAGAGCGAGAAGAGAAACAAAGGAACGGTGGTCAACTAGTAATGATCAAGAAGTGATCCTGAACTCCTACTTACGTCAGACATAACCCAGAAACCGTGTTCTCCTCTCGATCAACCCCGAAAAGAGACACTCACGGTTACGCACACGGTTGGTGTATTTTAATAAAGATCAATTTCGGGTTTTCTACAACCGGACATTAACAAATTCCCATCTGCCACATAACCGCGGGCACGGCTTTCGAAAGTTCAAACCCTGTAGGGGTGTCCCAACTTAGCCCATGATAAGCTCTCGCGATCAACGAAGGATATTCCTTCTCCCGGGAAGACCGATCAGTCTCGGAATCCGGCTACAAGACATTTCGACAAAGAATAAAACAAGACCAGCAAAGCCGCCCGATCATGCCGACAATCCCTATAGGAGCTGCACATATCTCGCTTCTCGTGGCAACACCGGATGAGACTAGCTACGAGTAAAACCAACCTCAAGTTGCCCCAAGGTGGCCCCAGAGTAGCTCGGTTCGAACCATCACTTAGAGAAGCACCGCCGGGGGCTAAATAAAGATGACCATTGGGTTGGCCGACCCAAGGGAAGGGTATAGGTGGTGGTGAGGCAAATGGTAAAACCAAGGTTGGGCCTTCTTTGGAAAAGTCTTATTCAAAGCGAACTGTCAAGGGGTCCCATAAATCACCCGACCGCGTTAGGGACGCAAAAATCCGGGAACATAATACCGATATGACGGAAACTAGGGCGGCAAGAGTGGAACAAAACACCAGGCATAAGGCCGAGCCTTCCACCCTTTACCAAGTATATAGATGCATTAATTAAATAAGATATATTGTGATATCCCGACAAGTAAACATGTTCCAACAAGGAACAACGTCTCCATGTTCCAACAAGGAACAAACTTCATCTTCACCTGCAACTAACAACGCTATAAGAGGGGCTGAGCAAAGCGGTAACATAGCCAAACAACGGTTTGCTAGGAAGGGTGCAAAAGGTTAGAGGCTGACATGGCAATTTGGGATGGCTTGAGCAGCAAGTGATAGATAACGCAGCATAGCGATAGAACGAGGCAACTAGCATAGCAATGATAGTAATGAGATCCGAGTAGCGGTCATCTTGCTCGAAATCCCGCTAGGAAGAAGAACGAGTCCATGAAGAAGAGCGAGCGGAAGTAGTCGAGCGAATCCTCACAATCGCAACATTACCGGAACCGAGAAGCAACACCGGAAAGAAACAAACAACATGATAAATGCACAAGCATAAACATGGCATGATGCACAATCAAGTATGATGCATGACCGGTTTAATGAGGCATGGCATAGCAATATGCAACAAACAATACTACCAATTAAGTGGAGCTCAATATGCAACGGATTGCATATTGACAAAACACCACATTGACATATTTAGTTTGATCTCGTTTAGGTACACAACAATATTAAATGTTGTTAAACATGGCAAGGGGGTGAAGCATAAATAAACTAACTATTTAGGCAAGTTTAAATGAGGCCGGAACAACAAACAACAATTCCGGAAAATCCTCATGAGCAATATTTTAGATTCGGTACTGATCTACCCTACACCACATTTTGGAGTTGTTAAACAGGAAAATAAACTGCACCAAGTTAAACTAGGCATTTTTCCACCCCATTTACATATAAAGAACATTTAATTCCGAGTTACGGTTATTTAGTTATGAATTAAATCATTTTAACATGGCATATTAGCAAATTTAAATAAACAGCAAGTTAAACATTTTAACATGGGATGAAAATGGCATATTATTAATCTACTCAATTTTCTAAGCATTTTACATGTATAAATTATTTTAAACCGATGCACAGTTTGAGAGATATTAAATGCATGAAGTTTAGGGACTTTTCTGCCAATCTGAAAATCACTGGAATAAAGCTAAATCGCGGATCTGAAAAAAAAACGTACACGGGCCAAATCTACTGGGCGCAGGACACAGGGGAGGGGCTGGAGGGGCGCTCACCCATGGGCTCGGCCCAGACGGGAAGGCGGCCCGCGGGAGGGCGTGGTGGAGCAGGCCAGCGGGGCTGGCCGGGCGCGCTGGGCCTACTGCGGATCTGGGACACGCGCAGGGCAGCGGTTCGACGCGGTCAACGGGCACGGACGAGCGGGACTTGGTGCGGACGAGGAAGAAAGAGGACGCCCGGTTCAGGTGAAGCAGAGTCAGCGGCGGCGGGGCGACGAGGGCCTGCCAGAGCTGGCGAGACGGCGGAGGCAGGGCTTGCCGGCGGCGGGATCCGGGCAAAGAGGGCCTTGGTGAGTCGCGGGTGACACGGCAGCGCGAGGTGAAGACGAGCAGGGGCGAGGCCGGGCTTGGTGCAGCTGCTTGAATGAAGCCGGGCGCGGAGCGGCTGCCGGCGACGGGACTTGGGGCGCGGAGGTGGGCCTGCTGCTGAACGGGCAAGGGCGGCGGAGGCCGGCGGATCTGGACGCAAACGGCAGCGGTGGAGCTCAGGGGCGGCCATGGCGACGGCGTCCTGGTTCAGAGAGAGAGAGATGTGAGAGGAGGGGAAGAATGGGAAGGAGGAGGAAAGGCAGGGAGGAGGCCGATCCTGGGGTTGCCGGCGGCGAGGAGGGGCTTGGTGGTGGAGCTGCTGGTCTTGGCAGGTTCGGGCGGCGCATGGAGCTCCGACGGTGGCGCTCGGGATGAGCAGGGATCGACCCCTGGCTCTCTTGCGGGTGTCCCTGGTAGGAGGGGATGGATCGATGGAATCGGTAGGTTGGGGTTGGCCCGATTTGGAAAACGAGGAGGAAAGTGGCGGCTTCGTTGGTGATTTGGATCGGGAGGGGATCCCAAGGAGGAGGAGACAGGGTGGAGGTTTTTCTTGGCGGGGGAGGAAATGATTGAAGGACTGCCTAGTCTAAGGTTTGGACTGATTTATATATACATCCGTGGATTAGGCTAGGGTATTTAGTCCTTCCGATCGAAATCAAACGACCGAGAATAAATAGGTTAGGGAGTCCAATAAACAAAACGGAGATGTTTTGTAGACGTTAGGGGATGATCTGAACCCATCGGTAACGAAAGCCCGGGTCGGGTTCGGGGCAGTTTTCGGACGCACGAAAGAGGGGGTCGGTGGTTGTGCAGAGAGGTTGCGAAGGTAGACAAATAAGATGGCAACGAAACTCGGTTGGACTGAAACGACCAACGAAGGCAAAGCGGTCCGAGGAGGTCAACGAGGACAAGGGGCCTGACAAAATGACAACGGAGGCAAAGAGAGAAAAGGTAACTACGAACGGCTACGAGTTTTAAGAAAATATGCAAATGCAATGCACATGATGCGATGAGATGAAATGCACGACAATGAACACAAAGCAAAACAAAAGACAAAACCCAACCACAACGGAAATAAAATAACACATCTCCGGAAAAGGCAAGAGTTGGAGTTACGAATATGGAAAGTTGTATCCGGGGCGTTACAACACTCCACCACTACGAGAGGATCTCGTCCGAGATCTAGGATGGCACCGAGAGAAAGCGGAAGAGGAAGAGAAGAGGTAAAACTAAGTTGCTTCTTTGACGAACGAGTGAAACCACGAACCTTGAGAGGTTGAGCAATTTAAAAGAAAGAGTACCGCAGAGATGAACGAGATTGCAAACAATCCGGTAGAGAAGAGGAACAAGGAGTATTACGAGAACTAAGAGGTTTAGTGATTGTAAATAAGAGCTTAATGGACAAGATAGAATTCGAAACCACTCCGGTTAAAACAAGATGAGAGAGGAAGAATGATATAATTTGGGCAGCACTCCGACTGTAAATGGAAGGAATTGAACATGAACTTGACAAGATGAGAGGATAATTGATGAAATCAACAACGCACTGCCTCCGGAATTGAAATAATGGCACAAGGGGTAAGAAACATTTCAGACCGCTCTCCGGTTGAGAAGGGAGGCAAAACTTGATTAGATGAGAGAGCTCGAATGAAAACACGACACTCCGGCTAAACGGATAAGCAAGGAAAATAACATGATCTTGACAAAAGAAGATACTTGGTAGAAGAGAGCAACATCACAATGCCTCCGGAAACAAAGCATGATAGTTAGATTGTTGGAATGAATAGAGCGAAGAATGAAACCAACATCTCCTACCATAATTGAATTTGAGCGAGCATCCTTACGAAGTAGGATTGAGCGGAGTTGTTTGAAAAACAACAACGGTAAGAATAAGCTTGTGGCGGGCTTATGGAAACATCTCAAAATTATGAGGCGAGCTTCGCCACAACGAAACAAATAATTGGATTGATATCAACAAGGAGACGAGAAACTTATTTCACCGGGAGGACAAATGAAGAACTTGGGTCATTTATAAGCACCATAAATAGCTACATTCCTTAGGGAAGGCTTTAGGTGAAATATGACACAAGATAACTCCAACAACGAGGTTGATGGTTGAAAAGATCTCTTGAACAAAGAGAAATGATGGATTTAAATATCTCATTCTTAACGACTTGCGAATCATGAAACACGAAGTGAAATTGTCAAGAATGACATAAGACCATCTCAAAAGATAAGGTAGAAAGAATTGCACTTCGGAATGCAAAAGAAGAATACTTGAACTCCTCAAAACAAAACATGTGTTGAACACCATGTTTAATTTTGAGTATGGCTTGACGGATCATAACTTCGAGAGAAAACTTGAAGAACAATTGAAGAGTGAAAGGAGTTCTTGATGAAACACCATGTAGAGCCTCCAGTCTTGAAGAACAATTGAAAAATGAAAGGAGTCCTTGATGAACCACCATGTTTATCTACCATGAAGAACTCCGGTAATAAAAGTATGATAAAAATTAGGAGAAGTTGAAGACACAAGGTGAAGCCTTGCAATAAATTTAGATGGAGCTTCGCGACAAGATAATGCGGAAAACTTGGAACTCCGGAAAAAGAATAGATGAAACACTAGAACCGAGAATTAGTTCATCATGAACAATCTCCGGAAGAAGGAATTGAATCACCTCGAGGAAATAAGAATAAGATTTATTGTATGCTTATCCTTCATCAAATTAAATTGATGACAAGCAATGGATTTTACATACTACTTATTCTTCTTGCAAAAGAATTGAGAAGTGGCACAACGCAAACTTGAGAAGGCCTTGATGGAGCCACCGGTGGAATTTGGAAACAACGAATGATTTGATATGATAACAAAGGAAGAGAAATCTTGAACGAACCACCGTAAAAATTGAAAATGAACATGGCAAAGGCACAATTCACCGGGAAGAATTGGAAAACGAATGAAGATGCTAGAGAGAATTTAAATACAAGAGAATGAAGAGATCATGAACTGATTAGAGGATATATGAACGATTCACCGGTAAGATATGGAGAATGATAGCTACACGCTGAGAATGAAGAATTATGACATGATGGCCTTCGGAGGAAAGAAATGGAAACAACTCATGAAATGCTCCGGATGGGTGAAAAGAATTCTCACAATCGAAAACAATTATGAGAGGATGGCATCAAATTTGAAGTACGCATCTTTGGAAGAACGGGTAAGGATTTAAGAGGAACTCTTCTTCGGTCTTCAAGTGTTGAGAATGACGAGGAGAAACATCACCATGAATTGTTGAGATACTCCGGGATGAAAATTAGAAAGGTTGAACCAACGATGAAAATAATTTGAAAGATCTTGGAGAAAGACATTTGACTTATGATAATTCATTCTTATGTCAAACTTTGCAATGAATTTGAGAATAACTCCGGGAGAATTAGAAGAGTCAGGTAAGATCCTGGGAAAAGACCTGTGGGTTAGGGCCCACTCAAAAGAAAACATCGTTGAACAACTTTAAAGAGAGGTTGCACCGGTTGCATTAAATGGCTTGAATGAGATAACAACCTCGAAATATCTTGAACGGATTGAGAATGGAAACATGAATCTTGTGAGATATCTTCAGCACTCCGGAACAAATGGAGAGCGAGAGGTGAACGATTAAGAGATGCACCGACATGGAAAAACATTTGAAACGAGGAAAGGGATATGATCAACACCGAAAGCTTGAATTAAATCCACCGGAAAAGAATACGAGAATGAAGAATGATGAACTTGAAACTGTTGAGCGTCTTCATGGGAAATCACCGGATAAGAACACTGAAAGAAAAGAATGAAGAGACTGCCACAAATAAAAGGATACATGATTAAAATATATAAGTCCTTAAAGAAAAAGGGTGGGAGGGCGGGAAAACAAAGATAACTTGGAATGGATGAAACAAACACCGTTGAGAAAAACTTAGAATTTATCTTGCGGATGTTGAAATGATCGGATCCACTTAAAGAGAAGCACTCCGGTAGAAAAGAATTAACATGACGATCTCGATGATCAAGAAGGATTAGTATTCACATAGAAATATGAGAACACCATTTGAGGAAAAGGTATGGATTCAACATTTGACTTCGAAGCAACTCGAATACCACAAATAAAACAAAACAAATGATTTGGCTTGCAGAATAAGCCGGAACAAATACATATGATAGAGATTTACCCAATCTCATATCATGCATCTGTCGAAAAGATATTCTAGGAGCTACTTGAATTCCCACCTATAAACTCCCGAAACTTTCTGGTTATGCAATCAGGTGTTGGGGATACAGGGGACACAAAATATATCACCAAAACTAACAATACCTAGATCCAGCTGTATCCATCCGTCAACACATAACCAAGAAAAATCCGGAAATCGTGTACCTCAACCTTCGAAAAGCATCCGTTATACGAGTCATGGCAATACTCACGAGCTCGCCCCAGTACTGGGTTATCGGGGTTATCTCACCAACAACTGTACAAAAGAGATTTCCGATGTCGGCAAAACTCAGGTATTCCAGAACTGCAACGATAAAATTGTGATGACAACACCTCGGAGCTCAACTCCCGGGACACCGCCACAACCCTAAATGTCGAGGCGCCAAGAACAATGTTCTCATCACAAAACCATCGAACGATTCCAAGATACCAGCGTGATCCTAAAAAAATTTCGTGAAATTTGAGGAGAGGAAAGACAAAACATCTACGTCGGGGGCCTCACCAGAGCGATTTAAGGGACCGAGGAGTAAAAAGAATCCTACTCTCCGATATATATAATCCTAAGACTCAAAATAGTTTTCTTCTAGACTCAACAACGGCCAACAAACAAGGGGGCTCCTAAGGTCGGTCGAGGCTCTGATACCAACTTGTCACGCCCAAGATGCGACCCTATCCTAAAGGAACTCGATGGTCCCACCAAGGATAGAAGCGCATCTTGAAGACGCTTTTGCAAGGTGGATATCGTTACATCAACATTACATAAAAGTGGGGATACCTCCAATACATACAATGTCACATGAATACATCAATACAATATACAAGATCAACATCCGACTACGGATGAAACATAAACAGAAACTCAAACAATATCCACCCTGCTAGCCCAGGCTGCCGACCTGGAACCTATCCCCTGATCGAAGAAGCAGAAGAAGAACTCCAACACAAGTAAACATCGCTCTCGCGTCATGATCATCGCATAACCTGTACCTGCAACTGGTGGTGTAGTAATCTGTGAGCCACGAGGACTCAGCAATCCCATTACCATGGGTATCAAGACTAGCAAAGCTCAATGGGAAAGGAAGGGATAAAGTGGTGAGGTTGCAGCAGCGGCTAAGCAAGTATGGTGGCTAACATACGCAAATGAGGCGAGAAGAGAAACAAAGGCGGTGGTCAACTAGTAATGATCAAGAAGTGATCCTGAACTCCTACTTACGTCAGACATAACCCAGAAACCGTGTTCTCCTCTCGATCAACCCCGAAAAGAGACACTCACGGTTACGCACACGGTTGGTGTATCTTAATTGAGATCAACTTCGGGTTTTCTACAACCGGACATTAACAAATTCCCATCTGCCACATAACCGCGGGCACGGCTTTCAAAAGTTCAAACCCTGTAGGGGTGTCCCAACTTAGCCCATGATAAGCTCTCGCGATCAACGAAGGATATTCCTTCTCCCCGAGAAGACCCGATCAGTCTCGGAATCCCGGCTACAAGACATTTCGACAGCAATAAAACAAGACCAGCAAAGCCGCCCGATGCGCCGACAATCCCGATAGGAGCTGCACATATCTCGTTCTCGAGGCAACACGGATGAGACTAGCTACGAGTAAAACCAACCGTCAAGTTGCCCCAAGGTGGCCCATTGAGTATTTCGGTTCGAACCAGACTTAGAGAAGCAACGGCCCGGGGCTAAATAAAGATGACCCTTGGGTTGGCCGACCCAAGGGAAGGGTATAGGTGGTGGTGAGGCAAATGGTAAAACCAAGGTTGGGCCTTGCTGGAAAAGTCTTATTCAAAGCGAACTGTCAAGGGGGTCCCATAAATCACCCGACCGCGTTAGAGGCGCAAAAATCCGGGAACATAATACCGATATGACGGAAACTAGGGCGGCAAGAGTGGAACAAAACACCAGGCATAAGGCCGAGCCTTCCACCCTTTACCAAGTATATAGATGCATTAATTAAATAAGATATATTGTGATATCCCGACAAGTAAACATGTTCCAACAAGGAACAACGTCTCCATGTTCCAACAAGGAACAAACTTCATCTTCACCTGCAACTAACAACGCTATAAGAGGGGCTGAGCAAAGCGGTAACATAGCCAAACAACGGTTTGCTAGGAAGGGTGCAAAAGGTTAGAGGCTGACATGGCAATTTGGGATGGCTTGAGCAGCAAGTGATAGGTAACGCAGCATAGCGATAGAACGAGGCAACTAGCATAGCAATGATAGTAATGAGATCCAGAGTAGCGGTCATCTTGCCTGAAATCCCGCTAGGAAGAAGAACGAGTCCATGAAGAAGAACGAACGGAAGTAGTCGAACGAATCCTCACAATCGCAACATTACCGGAACCGAGAAGCAACACCGGAAAGAAACAAACAACATGATAAATGCACAAGCATAAACATGGCATGATGCACAATCAAGTATGATGCATGACCGGTTTAATGAGGCATGGCATAGCAATATGCAACAAACAATACTACCAATTAAGTGGAGCTCAATATGCAACGGATTGCATATTGACAAAACACCACATTGACATATTTAGTTTGATCTCGTTTAGGTACACAACAATATTAAATGTTGTTAAACATGGCAAGGGGGTGAAGCATAAATAAACTAACTATTTAGGCAAGTTTAAATGAGGCCGGAACAACAAACAACAATTCCGGAAAATCCTCATGAGCAATATTTTAGATTCGGTACTGATCTGCCCTAAACCACATTTTGGAGTTGTTAAACAGGAAAATAAACTGCACCAAGTTAAACTAGGCATTTTTCCACCCCATTTACATATAAAGAACATTTAATTCCGAGTTACGGTTATTTAGATATGAATTAAATCATTTTAACATGGCATATTAGCAAATTTAAATAAACAGCAAGTTAAATATTTTAACATGGGATGAAAATGGCATATTATTAATCTACACAATTTTCTAAGCATTTTACATGTATAAATTATTTTAAACCGATGCACAGTTTGAGAGATATTAAATGCATGAAGTTTAGGGACTTTTCTGCCAATCTGAAAATCACTGGAATAAAGCTAAATCGCGGATCTGAAAAAAAAACGTACACGGGCCAAATCTACTGGGCGCAGGACACAGGGGAGGGGCTGGAGGGGCGCTCACCCATGGGCTCGGCCCAGACGGGAAGGCGGCCCGCGGGAGGGCGCGGTGGAGCGAGCCAGCGGAGGGCCGGGCCGGCCTGGGCCCATGCGGATCTGGGACACGCGCAGGGCAGCGGTTCGACGCGGTCAATGGGCACGGACGAGCGGGACTTGGTGCGGACGAGGAAGAAAGAGGACGCCCGGTTCAGGTGAAGCAGAGTCAGCGGCGGCGGGGCGACGAGGGCCTGCCGGATCTGGCGAGACGGCGGAGGCAGGGCTTGCCGGCGGCGGGATCCGGGCGAAGAGGGCCTTGGTGAGTCGCGGGTGACACGGCAGCGCGAGGTGAAGACGAGCAGGGGCGAGGCCGGGGCTTGGTGCAGCCGCTTCAGACGAAGCCGGGCGCGGGAACGGCTGCCGGCGACGGGGACTTGGGGCGCCGGAGGTGGGCCCTGCCGGGAACGTGCAAGGGCGGCGGAGGCCGGCCGGATCTGACGCGAAACGGCAGCGGTGGAGCTCAGGGGCGGCCATGGTGACGGCGTCCTGGTTCAGAGAGAGAGAGAGAGAGATGTGAGAGGAGGGGAAGAACGGGAAGGAGGAGGAAAGGCAGGGAGGAGGCCGATCCTGGGGTTGCCGGCGGCGAGGAGGGGCTTGGTGGTGGAGCTGCTGGTCTTGGCAGGTTCGGGCGGCGCATGGAGCTCCGACGGTGGCGCTCGGGATGAGCAGGGATCGACCCCTGGCTCTCTTGCGGGTGTCCCTGGTAGGAGGGGATGGATCGATGGAATCGGTAGGTTGGGGTTGGCCCGATTTGGAAAACGAGGAGGAAAGTGGCGGCTTCGGTTGGTAATTTGGATCGGGAGGGGATCCCAAGGAGGAGGAGACAGGGTGGAGGTTTTTGCGACGGCGGGGAGGAAATGATTGAAGGGACTGCCTAGTATAGGGTTTGGACTGATTTATATATACATCCGGTGGATTAGGCTAGGGGTATTTAGTCCCTCCGATCGAAATCAAACGACCGAGAATAAATAGGTTAGGGAGTCCAATAAACAAAACGGAGATGTTTTGTAGACGTTAGGGGATGATCTGAACCCATCGGTAACGAAAGCCCGGGTCGGGTTCGGGGCAGTTTTCGGACGCACGAAAGAGGGGGTCGGTGGTTGTGCAGAGAGGTTGCGAAGGTAGACAAATAAGAGGGCAATGAAACTCGGTTGGACTGAAACGACCAACGAAGGCAAAGCGGTCCGAGGAGGTCAACGAGGACAAGGGGCCTGACAAAATGACAACGGAGGCAAAGAGAGAAAAGGTAACTACGAACGGCTACGAGTTTTAAGAAAATATGCAAATGCAATGCACGTGATGCGATGAGATGAAATGCACGACAATGAACACAAAGCAAAACAAAAGACAAAACCCAACCACAACGGAAATAAAATAACACATCTCCGGAAAAGGCAAGAGTTGGAGTTACGAATATGGAAAGTTGTATCCGGGGCGTTACACGCCTCCAGCTGCTGACTTCACCGAGCCTCAGATCGGCGAGGTGCCAAATATTTTCAGCCCCAACACATTCAAGAAGGCGGTCTGTGAGCAGAACTCGGTCCCATTACAACAGAAAAAGAAGGGACGGAAAAGAAAGAGTAACAAGGGTGCGAGCCAGCCGCACCGAGTAATGATCCGTGCTTCAGACGGGCCACCTTCACCTAAGGATATCTCGAGGAGGGTGCATGTGGAGGGTAGGGCGATGCTACCGACAAATATGCCCAATGCTGCAACCGGTGCTATGCGGAGTCTGCATGACAGTGTTCTTTCTTTGGAGAAGCGGCGTCTCAGAGAGAATGATTTGGCATACCAGGTTTTCGTGGCCAAGGTGCCAGAGGGCAAGGGCTTTGTGGATGGCGCCATCGGGGGTACGATCGTCCTGCGGTTTGATGACATCTTTGCTATGTTTAACCTTCGTCCGCTGCACTACACCTTCGTTCGGCTATTTTCGCTGAGTATGGAGATGCAGATCATTAGAAACAAGACCCCATACATCGTGATAGTCAACCCCTTCTACATGCGTGCCAAGCTCTTGGGCAGCTACTGGGACCGCAAATCGCGAAGTTCTTACCTCGAAGGCGCCATTCGCAAACCTGGATAAGGATAACTTCCTCGTGCCTTACTTTCCCGAGTAAGTCATCCCTCACCGCCTGCAACATATGATTTCTTAGATTTCGATCGTTCTTTTTTCTAACATTCCGCGTTACGTGCAAAGGACACACATTGCACACTCATCCTCTTAAGCCCGAAATATTCCATGGCCACGTATTTCGACCCGGACCGTGACTCCGAGATAGACTACACAAATATCAAGATAGTTCTTGATGATGGTCTCCCCGGCTATGCCAACTCTGAAGGCACCTTCACCAAGCCAATTCGTAGGTACGGCAGGCACGTGTTCGCCCACAATACAAAGTTTTGCTGCGTCAAGCAGCCGCCTGGCGGTCAGAAGGATGCCTACTATGCCCTCCATCACATGTGGGCGATCGTGACGGACCATCATCACCTTCGCTACCGTGATAATCTCAAAGATTGGGCCGCGAGCTTGTCGGCAATCCAGACGCGGACATCGACAAGAATTCTTCGCATCCAAATGAGTTTGCGGAAATTATCCATCAAGATGTCCTTCGTACGTCGGGGCAGTTCTACCGCAGATATCAACCGTCCAACAGTGAGATAGACACAACGCTACAAATGCAGGCTGATACCGCAAATTATTCATGACCATCACGACAGACGGCGGCTTCATCCACGCTCCGGTCCCATGAGTCGAGTCGACAGTAGTGATGCTATGTGTAGTTCTGAAACATTGATTGGCTCATGTTGTAATTAAACTTTAATGAACTTGTATGTCTCTTTGGTTTGGACAGTCGTTCAACTTCGATGTAATCGATGCTATTTATTAGTAGGACCACGAATCATGCTATTAATGTCTTACTTTTCTCTTCCGATCGTTTTGTTGCATACTTATATATTGCTTATGTATTGTCTGTTGTTTGGCTTGTGCATAGAGATGCCATCGTATGTCGTGTACAAGGGTAAGGTTCCCGGAGTCTACGACGACTTGGAGGAGTGTCAGAGACAGGTTCACTGTTTCAGCGGTAACAGTTACAAAAGGTACACCACTAGGGCGGAGGCGGAATCTAGATACGCCCGCTATCTAGCGGGAGAGAGGAGGGAGCGTTGGAGGAATCGGATGAAGACTAGTTTCATCATGATGATGCTCATCGTGATGACCGTAGCTCTCTTCTATGTGATGGTAGTTTAGATGATTGATATCGACTTGTAATGTGAAGACAAACTCGCTACTCGGGTCTCGAGACTTGTAATGTTCTATTTTTGTTCGGTCTTTTGAATTCGGAGACTAATATGATGAATTGATTTCGGAGACTAATCTTCTATTGTATTTGATGAATCTGCTGTTGCTGTGTGCTGTTGTCTAAATTCTGTACAATAATATATTTTTAACCTGTGATAATATCAGAAATGAAAAAAAATCCCTAATATTCATGCTAGTGGCGCACCACACAAGACACTAATGGCGCACTGTGATAATCACACTAATGGCGCATCACCCACTGGTGCGCCATTTGAATGCCAAAGCACATGGGTACATATGGCCCCACGGAGGCATTCTAATGGCGCCTTGTGGGCTATACTAATGGCGCATTACATGGTGCGCCATTAGAACACCAGATACTAATGGCGCGATTAGGTGGTGCGCCATTAGAATTTAATTCTAATGGCGTGATGCTAGTGGCGCACCAGTAGTGCGCCATTAGTAGGCAAAACTGGTGCGCCACTAGCATGCCTTCTCCCAGTAGTGACAGTTCGGGACCCCCTACCCGAGATCCGCCTGTTTTGACACCGACATTGGTGCTTTCATTGAGAGTTCCACTGTGCCGTCGACAAAAGGTTTGATGGCCCCTTCGATCGTCTATAGCGATGCTGTCCAAGGAGAAACCTTCCTCCCCATATATATTTTCGTATTCGGCGGCTTCGTACTGCGGGCCAACTCGCTTGGCCATCTGGAGCTGATCGATAGCTACGCCCCTGGCCACCAGGTCATATTCTGAAGCTTGAACTACATCGCGGATATCCGTGGAGAGTTGATCTTCAATGGATTCGAGACCGCGGCGATGGCTCTCCCTCGCTCCGATGAACATGACTTAAATCCGCCGTCGGATCACATCCAGGAGATGGTTCCTGTCGCTGCAACGGCCTTAGAAGAGCGGATCGTGCCATCCGAGGCCACAGAGTCCGTGGCGTTGGATCCGCACACTGACTCGACACCCTACAATATTTACATCAACGAAACTCCGGACTCGTCTCCGGTTTTAAGTTCCGGATCATGTACGCCCGCGGACAGCAAGCTGGATCCGTTATCGATTTTTGAATTCAGCGCCACAGGCATCTTCCAGCACTCACCATTGGGTGATGTCCTAAACTCTTTAAAGAAATTGTCCTTAGAGAAGGACTCACAGCCGAACTATGTCCGGTTCGAGCTAGAGGCTGATGATGAGGAATTTTGCTTCCCACCCGCCACCCACTTCATAGCCACTGTCGATGACTTAACCGAGGTGCTTGATTATGGCTCCGAAGACATTGACGGTATGGACGACGATGCCGACAAGGAGCAAGGCCAAGACCCGCCATTCACTGGACATTGGGCGGCCACCTCTTCGTACGATGTGTACATGGTTGACACACCTAAAAAAGCTAGCGACGATGACAAAGAAGATCCAGTTGCGAATAAACCTTCTGAGACACAGTCCAACCGCCGATGCCCAAAACGCCGTTCTAAGTCTCGTCGCTCAAAAGATGGCAACACTGGCACCGGAGAAAATAGTACTCCGGGTGACGCCGAAAACAATGAAGACCCTGTTGGAGCCGTATCCGAACAGGAGGAACAAGACAACGGGCAAGTTAACCCTGATAAACAGGCCATGCCTAATGACCCGGATGACGATAGTTATCGTCCAGACTCCGAGGATGAGGAGAGCCTCGGCAGCGAGGATTTCATCATGCCTGAGGCACCCCTCGACCAGGAGCGCTTCAAGCGCCAACTAAAAGCTACTGCAAGAAGCTTGAAGAAAAAGAAGCAGCAGCTCCAAGTCGATCAAGACCTACTCATTGACAGATGGCCGACATCCTGGCAGCCGAAGAATATGGCCTCAAGCACCTAGCCAAGAGTTACCCAAAGCGCAGACTGCTACCTTAGTTCGATGCAGAGGCACCAGATCCCATACCTCCCTCGCGTAATGCGGAATGACCACCACGTGGTCAGGATAGTGCGGCGGACCGACCGCCCCGCGGTCGGGATAAAGCGGCAACAAAGGCCAAACAACAGCCTGCCCCAGCACCTCGTAAAAACAGGGACAGAGCAGCTCCGGATCACACATACGACCTTCGACAGGATCTGGACAGTAGAATAGGACACACCAGATCAATCTACGGATCACGAGGACGCTTCCCGACTAGGGATGACGACTACCTATGCGGACGTGACAAACATAGCAACGCCCGAGCCGATAACCGCAGATGACTTCATCGGAGGTGCGCCGTGACGCGGCCCGATATAGAGGCGACGCAAACCCTCTGTGCTTCACAGATGAAGTACTGGATCACGAATTTCCCGAGGGGTTTAAGCCCGTCAACATTGAATCATACGACGGAACAACCGATCCCGCAGTGTGGATCGAAGATTTTATTCTCCACATCCATATGGCCCGAGGAGACGATCTCCACGCCATCAAATACCTCCCACTAAAATTAAAAGGGCCAGCTAGACACTGGCTAAATAGCCTACCCGAAAATTCTATCGGCAGCTGGGAGGACTTGGAAGAAGCCTTTCTCGACAACTTACAAGGTAATTATGTCCGGCCACCACACGCCGATGACTTAAGTCATGTAGTCCAACAACCCGGAGAATCAGCCAGAAAATTCTGGACTAGGTTCCTAACCAAAAAGAACCAGATCGTCGACTGTCCGGATGCCGAAGGCCTAACAACCTTAAAACACAGCATCCGTGACGAATGGCTCGCCCGCCACCTCGGTCAAGAAAAGCCGAAATCCATGGCAGCCCTCACAGCACTCATGACCCGCTTTTGCGTGGGTGAGGACAGCTGGCTGGCTCGTAGCAAAAACACAGCCAGCGAGGCAGGCCCCACCGTGGCCAAAAACAACACAGGCATGCTCCGACGCAATAGACACAAACGCCGAAGCAATGGCGATAACACTGATGACACCACGGTTAACGCCGGATTCAGCGGCTCCAAGTCCGGCCAGCGGAAGAAGCCCTACAAAAGGAACAATGAGGGACCATCCAGCCTGGACTGCATACTCGATCGTCCGTGCCAGATACATGGCACCCCAGACAAACAAGCCAATCATACCAACAAAGATTGTTGGGTTTTCAAACAGGCTGGCAAGTTAAATGCCGAGAACAAAGAAAAGGGATCAGAAAGTGAGGACGAGGACGAAGAGCCCCGGTAGCTGATCACTGGGGGGCAGAAGAAATTTCCTCCTCAAGTCAAAACGGTGACCATGATATACGCTACACACATGCCCAAAAGTGAGCGCAAGAGAGCGCTCAGGGACGTCTACGCGGTGGAGCCAGTCGCCCCAAAATTCAATCCATGGTCGTCATTCCTGATCACCTTCGATCATCGAGATCACCCGACTAGTATCCGCCACGGCGGTTCAGCCGCACTGTTCCTCGACCCAATCATCGACGGATTTCACCTAACACGAGTCCTAATGGACGGTGGAAGCAGCCTCAACCTGCTCTATAAGGATACAGTGTGGAAGATGGGCATTAATCCCTCACGAATCAAACCCACAAGGACTACCTTTAAAGGAGTCATACCAGGCGTAGAGGCCCGTTGTACGGGCTCAATCACGCTGGAGGTGGTCTTCGGTTCTCTGGACAACTTCCGAAGCAAAGAGTTAATCTTCGACATCGTCCCCTTCCGCAGCGGCTACCACGCACTGCTCGGATGAACCGCGTTTACTAGATTCAACGCAGTGCCACACTATGCTTATCTCAAGCTCAAGATACCCGGTCCACGCGGCGCCATAACAAATAATGGCAACACCGAACGCCCCCTCGAGTAGAGGAGCACACACCGCCCTAGCAGCGGAGGTGCAGAGAGGCCTTCTCAAGCAGTAATCAGAATCCGGTGCTGAGCCCCTCGACATCACTAAGTGGGTCCGGACCACACTGCAACAGGACGGTTTGGCTCGTCAAGAGCTCGATTAGCAATTCGGCCGCTGTCCCAGTCCCGACGACGTAGCAGCATCCGCACCACGCGTACATAATTACACACTCAAAATCCCATGGGCATCAACGGAGGCACAACTAGCTTGTAGTTCAGTTACACCGATCCCGGACTCACTGGTATCTTTACTATTTCCTTTTTTTCTTTTTCCCTTTTTTTAGGTATCTTTTATACAGGCTTCCTCCGATGGCCTGATTACCGGTGCTGTCAAAGGACAAGTACACCAAATTGGCGCAGAGCACACGAATACAGGGGAAGCCCTAGAGAACAATCCAACGACCACTCTACCCGTTTTTCAGTACCCAAATGCAGCTCTCCTCTGGTTCTGGCATGTTAAATAGCCGGTTTCTTATCGCATTATTTGTATAAATGCGCTTTGACGCATTAACCCAACTACAATGGAAACAGTTTACGGCCCAAGTCAAGGGGCTCCAGATACTACCTCTGTTGTCTTTCTGTTTTCCTTCACCATTAATTACTTATATTTTCACACCCGTACACTTTGGTACGTCTCATATTCGCCAGGGGCTTCTCATCGCCCCATAATACGGCCACAATGTCCGAACACTCCTTAAAGATAAATTCGGCACCCCGAATTTAGCATTATATGCATTGGCTCTGGATCATGTCTTTGGTCAATAGTTGGGTTGCCCGGCTCCTGTGCTTGCTACCCTACGTTCCGCTACATCAGCTATGGTAGTAAAGGGAGAACTACTGCGATTGTGCCCTGGATTTGACCAGATGAGCACCACAGTAGATAAAGCCAAAAACTGACTGTCATGATGCACCTCAGTAGAGAAAGCCATAGGATTTTTTCCGCATTCGGCGAAGGATCGGTACTTCCCGATCAGACGTTGACAGCATTCTGGTTTATATACCAAGGACCACACTGCATAGTCTGATTGCATGGTTCGTTGCGCTAAACAACTCCTTCAAGGACCATGTAATTGGATCAAGATTGTTTAGATTCCATCCCGAACACCTCCATACTACCTACGTCAGGGCAGAAGCTGACGACTGGCCAACCCTCAGATTTCATACAACACGGCCGCACAGGAGGAAACAATCAAAACATAACAAACATTATATTACAAGCCAGAATTGTTTTCAACATACAAGGCAAAGACAAAAAACGAATGTATTCATTCAAATATAATGTCCTGCCCGCACTGCACTGCTACAAGTCGAGACCCCTCCAGGACATCCGCAAAATATCGCTCGGGTGTGTGGTGCTCCTTGCCCTCCGGCGGCCCCTTGTCCACTTCGACGGCGTCCATATTCGCCCACCATAACTTGCAACGGGCGAAGGCCATGCGGGCACCTTCGGTGTAGACTGATCGCTTGACGATGTCTAGCCGCGGACAAGCCTCCATCACCCGCTTCACGAGGCCAAAGTAACTACCAGGTATAGCTCCGGCTGGCCAAAGTCGGACTATCAAATCCTTCATGGCCAGTTCGGCCACCCTGTGCAGCTCGATCAACTGTTTCAGTTGATCGGCAAAGTGTAACGGATGCTCTGGCATAGCATACTGCAACCAGAACAGCTTGTCCGTGGAATTCCCTTCTCCGGCTCGGAAGAACTCCGCGGCATCAGACACGCTGCATGGCAGATACGCAACGACGACGACTCTGTTTCTCCGTTCCGACCCATCCATGTGCACGAGCCCTCACCGTACGTATGAGTGAGTAGGCGTTCGAGACCCCACCCGTATTTACACATACTTGGCCGTATTTTCTTTCTTGCACCCTGGCCGCTGTACGTACGTGTACATGCTACGTGCACGCCTCTACTACGACACGTGCGCGCCTCTACATCCACCAGTATATATGTATGTACACGTTCGCGACCAGAATGACAATGCTACGTACGCTTCGACCAGGTGGGTCCCGACTGTCAGGCACTTCCTTGCGTGCGAAGATGTAGCTGGTTGGTCCCAGCAGTCAGGGGGGCGAATCGTTTTTTTTGCCCGGACGCACTTACTTGCATGCGAAGATGTAGCTGGTTGGTCCCAGCAGTGTAGGGGGGCGAATCATTTTTTTTTGCCCGGACGCACTTCCTTCCGTGCGAAGATGTAGCTAGTGGGTCCCAGCAGTCAGGGGGAAACGTTTTTTCATGAAATACAGTGGCCCGTCCGGTGGGTCCTAGCTGTCAGGTGGAGGAATCATTATTTTCCGCGTAATAAGGAGGCACTTCCTTGCCGCGGCCGTGGACCCAGTTGTCAGCCTCTCCACGTACAGTCCATGTTCGATGGAA
The DNA here is from genome assembly GCA_021605205.1 of Aegilops longissima. NCBI lineage: Eukaryota > Viridiplantae > Streptophyta > Magnoliopsida > Poales > Poaceae > Aegilops > Aegilops longissima. The sequence goes on along the minus strand of CM038677.1, from coordinate 200,414,433 downwards.
GTCATTCCTTGAACACATTGACCATGCCACGCCGAGAGCACCAGGGCGGTGGACGACGGCGAGTCCTAGGAAGGGGACAACGCGGAGCCGGGAAGACGCGGCAGTGGAAGCCCGCGCGGAGAGGAGTACGAGGGTTCACTGGTTCGGCTGTGGTGTGAGGCTGCCGTCGCCGCAGGGCCTGGCCAGCGGTGGGAATAGTAGGGGCGGTGAGGCCTCCGCGGCAGCACATCCGGCCACGGGAGGCAGGAGCATTCGGCATGACCGGCGCTGCTTTGGGCGGATGGAGCAAGAAGACCAGAGGTTGAAGAAGCACTACTCCCGTTGGATGGACATCGTACAGTCACTTGAGCTAGAATCGTTTATATTGACTAAGTTGACAAAGCCCTCCGTCCCCGTCAACTTAGTAGGCCCACAAGTCATCCTCCCACCAAGGTGGGTCCCAGCTTGCAGAGGGTATTCATTTTTTTTGTGTAATAAGGAGGCACTTCCGGTGGGTCCGAGCTGACAGCAGGGGGAATGTTTTTTTCGCGAAATACGGTGGCCCGTCCGGTGGGTCCCAGCAGTCAAGGGCAAACGTTTTTCGCGAAATACTGGTGGGCGTCCGGTGGGTCCCTGCTATCAGGTGGAGGAATAACTATTTTCCGCGTAATAAGGAGGCACTTCCTTGCGGCTACCGTGGACCCAGCTGTCAGCCTCTCCACGTACAGTATTCTTCCGATGGAATTCGGTCGTTGACCACATTGACCACGCCGCACTGAGAGCACCACGGCGGTGGACGACATCGAGGCCTAGGAAGGGGACGACGCGGAGCCGGGGAAGACGCGGCAATGGATGCCCACGCGTAGAGGAGTACGAGGGTTCACTGGTTCGGTTGCGCTGCCGTTGCCGCAGAATAACAAGGGGTGTGGGTGAGTGGAGTGGAGGGATGGCCTGGCCAACGGTGGGAGTAGTATGGGGGCGGTGAGGCCTCCGCGGCAGCATAGCCGGCCATAGGAGGCAGGAGCAGGCGGCACGACCGGCGCTGCTTTGGGCGGCTGGAGCAAAAAGACCAGAGGTTGAAGAAGCACTACAGCCGTTGGATGGACATCCTACAGTCAGTCGAGCTAGAATCATGCATATTGACTAAGTTGACAAAGCCTTTCGTCCCCATCAACTTAGTAGGCCCACTATACTGGGTCCCCGCTTGCAGGGGGAGTATTCATTTTTTCGTGCGTAATAAGGAGGCACTTCCTTTCGTGCGAAGATATAGTTGTTGGGTCCGAGCTGTCAGCGGCGGTAACGTTTTTTTAACGAAATACAGAGGCCCTTTCGGTGGGTCCCAGATGTCAGGTGGAGGAATCATTACTTTGCGTGTAATAAGGAGGCATTTTCTTGCGTGTGGCCGTGGACCTAGCTGTCAGCCTCTCCACATACAGTCCACTTCAGATACATGTTAGTCGTTTACCACGTTGACCATGCCATGCCGAGAGCACCAGGGCGGTGGACGACGGCGAGGCATAGGAAGGGAACGACACGGAGGCAGGGAAGACTCGGCAGTTCTTTTTGTTTCCCACACGGAGGGGAGTACGACTGTACGAGGGTTTACTGGTTCATCTGCCATCTCCGGAGAATAACAGCAGGTGTGGGTGAGTAGAGGGATGGCTAGGCCAGCGATGGGAGTACGGTTGAGGTCGGTGGGCAAGCACAACCGTCAAGGAGGAGGAGGAGCGAGCAGTCTCACTGGTGCTTTTTGAGCGGGCCGGAGTAGGAAGAGCAGAGATTGAAGAAGCACGACGGCCATTGGATGGACATCCAACAAGATATGTGCCATCTGTGGAAAGCCTCAAATCTGGGAAAACAGCATACAGCCCATCTGCCATTATTTCAAATAATTTACAGCCCATTTGCTAATTCTACGGGTTTTTGGAGCCCATATTCTTTTGTTAGCATTACAGCCCATATTGTGGCCACGGTTAAAAAATTATACGAAATTTTGCATATGTCGGTGCGGCCTGAACTGTTTTTAATCCCGAACTTTCGAGTCACATTCAGACTGATTTTAAAAATAAATTTATATCAAGATAAAATCCAATAAATTGTGCACGCATAAAAATCAATGCAATTTAAAACCTCAAATGAAAAAAGATATTTGAAACTAATTGCCTGTTTGATGTGTTTTAAAATGTACAACCCATTTCTCATTCTTGATAGTCCATTTTCTCGGCCAAATTAATGAAGCTCTCCTCGCCTTGAAAGATTTGCAGCCCAACAGGCCTGATAAAGCGATTTACTTGACAAATCACAAAAAACTGGCTAGCCATTTTCGTAAAGAAAAAAAAACTACTGGGCTGGTCTGTGGAAAACATAAAAGAAAAGGCTGTCTAGACAGGCGTAGTGTCCCGCACAGCCAGCTTGACACCTCGCCTGCCTCAAAAACAAATTAGATAAATGCCACTCCAATTTTGGCGATTCATAAAATGCCACCGCAATTTCCAAACTTTGAAAAACCATACGCAATTTTGCAAACTTTGAAAAACGCCATCGCAGTTTGCAAACTTTGAAAACGCCACTCTGCATTTTGAAAATGCCACTAGAAATGGCATGAAATGGCATTTTCAAAGTTTGGAAATTGCAGTGGCATTTCTGGATACACTAGATTTGGAGTGGCATTTATCAAATTAACCCAAAACAAAATAATTGGGCGAGCTGTCGGGTCCACGTGTCACCCGTCACAGTAATTCTCTAATTTATTGACTCGTTGACAATGGCATGGTACCCAGATGTCGAAATCCACTAGGAGGAGGCATTTTTTATTGGATTGAAATAAGGAGGCACTTGCTTATGCATCGCCATGACCTTGGCGGGTCCCTCTGTCATCCTCTCCACGCATAATCATCTCCTGATTGTGTACGCCAACTTGCTAGGCCCACAAGTCAGCCTCTAAACCCGCTGGAGGACAAATACAACCCATTTAAAAAATAACAACCCATTCCATACGCTCAAACGGAAAGTTCAACATTCGAGCAAAGTAACAGTGCTTGATCAACATATAGAGTAATCGAGCTTCCACGTTGACAACCATCATAGCCAAGTTAACTATCTACTCCCACTAATACTCTAGTAGCGCATAAGTACTAACTTACTTTAGCTAAATAGACGATGCCGCCGCCATCTCGGTGGTACACGCTAAACGCCGGCATCAAGGCCGCGGCGCCTCCGCCGGACTTGCAAGAGGTGCGATAGGGCCGAGGGAGTCCTGATTAGGGGTTGTCCGGACAGCGGACTATGACCTTTGGCCGACTCGGACAATGAAGATACAAGATTGAAGACTTCGCCCCGTGTCCGGATGGGACTTTCCTTGGCGGAAGGCAAGCTTGGCGATCACGAGCATGTAGATCTCCTATCATTGTAACCGACTCTGTAACCCTAACCCTATTCAGTGCCTATATAAACTGGAGGGTTTTAGTCCGTGGGACTAACAACAATCATACCATAGGATAGCTTCTTGGGTTTAGCCTCTCGATCTAGTGGTAGATCCACTCTTGTACTACCCATATCATCAATATTAATCAAGCAGGAGTAGGGTTTTACCACCATCGAGTCCGAGGGCTTTTGGGCTCTTAGCGTTTGGCGCCTCAAGGGCTGTATGGAGCCGGACCTGAGTCTTTGAGTCACGCCCAAACTTGTGTTTTTCCACGAGAGCTCGGAGTTTTGCGGCACCTCCACACCCGCCTCTTCTTCTTTCTCGCCGGCAGCCTCACCGCATTTTTTCGCCTTGACACCGCCTCTTCGTGGTCGCCAATTGCCTGTGGCCCCGCCGTATTCACGCTATTCTGCCATTTTTGCAAACACATCTTTAAATACTCACATAAGGTATTATTTACCTCCTTGTCCTCGAGCTACTTTTTGGTAAGTCCGAGCTCATCCTCGACCGGCCGAGGCTCGCAATGCATCAACCTCCAGCCAAGGCAGAGGTCAAAGCCAAGAGCTCGATTCCTATATTGACATACTTATGTTAGACTCTTGTATATCTTTTAGATACTCAGTTCGCTATTTTCTTTCTCAACACCAAACTTAGCATCAGGGGCTACCGCCTATGCGGTAATATTTTTATATATCTTAAATACATACCAAAGCTCGTTAGAAGGTCAGACAAAGCTACCAGCCCGCTTCTGGCGGATCAACCGGATCACCACATTCATAACAGGCGGTGTTTCGTCGATGGAAGCGCCGCAGCGCCCATCAAATCACTCCGTGCTCCGCTGGACGGAGGTCAAGGCCGCAGTCTTGCCCTTTCACGAAAGGGTCGCTTGTCTGATCATGGAACCCATCAAGGTTCCGGAGATGGAGTCCGGCGCAGGTCAGACTTGAAGCCCTTGGGGTTTTATCCTTTGAGCCCGGATTCTGAGAGGTCGCTTGGTGCTTCCATAGCCACCTCCTCCTGCTGGGCCCCTTTGGGACTCCACCCAAGGCCATCCGAAGGGAGGAGACGAGGCGGTCGGAAGTGAGGTGCTATTCTCCCAAGGCCATCCGGGGCGGAGGAGATGAGGCGGTCGGAAGTGAGGTGCTATTCACCGACAAATCGCCGAGCCCATCCTTGCTGGCTGCATGGTTATATCCGCGTTATAGGATGCTGTGCGACAAATGAAACGCCATGAGTTATTCCGTGTCCCGACACTTCCGATTTCGCCAGGGCTTGGTCCTTGAGCCCACCCTCTTCGCCGTCGGTGATTGGCGGTAGTCCGGAGGAAGGGTCCTTCCTTCTGACCTTCGCCTCCTTGGGGCGGCCTTTTTTTCTCTTCATTGGAGAGGCTCTTTTCCTCCTCCTCGCCTTCGCGGAGGAGTCCGCCGCCACTTCTGGACGATGAGTCCGACAAGATTCGGCGCCGGAACTCCTTCGAAGTTCCCGTGGCCTTCTTCTTGGTTTTTTCCAAGCACCACGGAGGTGCCGGAACCAGCAGCCCCATCAATTGGGCGTCCGCCGATCTTTCGACAAGGGAGCCGGACAATGACCGTCTCGACGCCTTCACCACTCCCGCTAAAGGTGAGGGAGTTTTAGATCCCGTGATAGAGTCAAAACTATGAAAAAGAGTCCCGAAGGTTAAAATAACTTATCTCGCTGGCTTGATGTTGCGAAGCAACTGTGATCTTCCTCACGGACAAGGGAGCTTTGCGCCTTTGAACAAGACTCTTCCTGCATCTTCGCACGTAGTGTCAGAGCCGCCTGTTGTCTCGTGTTGTGCCGATCAAACTCCCACAAATTGAAGGCCCGTTGTCGGGCATGGGAGAATCCGTGATGAGCATCACCGGATTACGCTGACAAGCTTGAGATTCTTGTCCACCGTGTTTTGACGCAGGTTTGAGTCCGCCAGCTCTTCCGAATTACTCCCAAGTCAGCCCGCTCTTTCCATGAGGTGAGCCGTGGGGAAGCCAGATCGAATTCGGGGCCGCCCATTGAGAGTCGCTGCTCGGTGATATAGAACCAATTGATTGCCCTTTATGGTCTCCACAAAGGAGCCCTCGAGCCATAGGACGCTGGCCATCCTGCCCACCATGGCACCTTCAAGACTACTTGGTGGCCGCCCACTACCATCGGCTTGACATTGAAGGTCTTCAGCCATGTCGGGCGGGCTGATGCGAGGAAGGCCTCGCATACCATTTATAAATGCCGAGATGTTGAGGATGAAATTCGGGGCCGATCGTGGAAATCTAGGCAGAGTAGAACATGAGCCCCCAACAGAATGGGTGAAGAGGAAACCCTAGTCCGCTGGAGGAAGCGGGGGAGGAACACCACCTCTTATGGGGCCCGGGTGGGATGAGCTGCCCTCGCTGGGGAGCCTATGCGCAATGTCGCCGACAAGTCATCCGCCTTCGCAGCTTTTTGATGCCTCCGTGACGAGGAGGCCATCCACTGCCTCCCGCCTCCGACATAGTTGGAGAAGGTTGAGGTGGGATGCGGACTTGGGCGCTGAGCTCGAGTGGAAATGGATAAGCAGGAGGAAGAAGGCGTAGGAAAAGTGGATCATTATCCCTTATATACCTGGACGGCTATGGCCCCACCGCCCGATAAAACTCGCTATCTCCCAAGCGCCGAATCAATGGCGCGTTGGGTTACCCACTGCATTGATGAGAATCCTGAATAAGGGGACACGATTGCTTTGACAAGATGTGTTAAGGAAACCGCCGCTAAACGCTACTTGAGGTGGGACAGTGAAAACGATTCGCATAAAGGCTTGGTCGTAGGTCACGTCATGAATACGCCAGCATTGAACTGTGTAAATGTTATTCTCTACGGTATGTGGAACTTATTTTGCAGAGTCGAACACTATCCTTGTGTTCAAAATCTTCTATGAAGTATTCGAAGAGGAACCCGCCTTTGCAATGTCAAGACAATATGCGCCACCGGACTCGTCATTGAAGCCCGGTTCAGGCCACCGAGGGAGTCTCGATTAGGGGTTGTCCGGATAGCCTGACCATGACCTTTGGCCGGACTCGGACTATGAAGATACAAGATTGAAGACTTCGCCCCGGTCCGATGGGACTTTCCTTGGCGTGGAAGGCAAGCTTGGCGATACGATATGTAGATCTCCTATCATTGTAACCGACTTTGTGTAACCCTAACCCTATTCGGGCCTATATAAACCTGAGGCTTTTAGTCCATAGGACTAACAACAATCATACCATAGGCTAGCTTCTAGGTTTAGCCTCTCGTCTCATGGTAGATCTACTTGTACTACCCATATCATCAATATTAATCAAGCAGGAGTATGGTTTACCTCCATCGAGGGCCCGAACCTGTAAAAACATCGTGTCCCTTGTCTTCGTTACCATCCGTGAGGGAGTCCGGATTAGGGGTGTCCGGATAGCCAACTATCACCATGGACCGGACTCGGACTATGAAGACACAAGATTGTAGACTTCGGCCCATGTCCGGATCGGACTTTCTTGGCGTGAAGGCAAGCTTGGCGATACGGATATATTGATCTCCTACCATTGTAACCGACTCTGTAACCCTAACCCTATCCGTGTCTATATAAACCTGAGGGTTTTAGTCCGTGAGGATCAACAACAATCATACCATAGGCTAGCTTCTAGGGTTTAGCCTCCGATCTCGTGGTAGATCCACTCTTGTACTACCCATATCATCAATATTAATCAAGCAGAGTAGGTTTTACTCCATCGAGAGGGCCCAACTCCGGTAAAACATCGTCCCTTGTCTCCCGTTACCATCCGCCTAGACGCACGCCTGGGACCCCCACCCGAGATCCGCCGGTTTTGACACCAACATTGGTGCTTATGAGAGTTCTCTCGTGTCGCCATCTTTAGGCCCGATGGCTCCTTCCGATCATCAATAATGACGTGGTCCGTGGTGAGACTTTTCCCTGACAGATCTTCAGATTCTGCGGCTTTGCACCAAGGGCCAATTCACTGGCCATCCGAGAAGATCGAAGCTACGCCCGCCATCGGTCAGATTTGGGAGTTTGAACTACACGGCCGACATCCGCGAGACTTGATCTTCGACGGATTCGAGCCACAGCCAAGCGCCGCCAAGATCCGCCTCGAGGGCACGATCTAGCTCGCACCAACAAGGCTCGAGGTGCATCAGTCATCCGCCCGACTCCAGCTCGAGCCGACTACCGACGAGGACGAGTGGTTGGACACCGCCCTGGGCTAAGGATCTCTACGGCGATTGAGCCAACTCCATCCCTATCCTTTGAGAAGACCGACTCAGTGGTGCCGGACTCCTCTCCGGACCAACCTCCGCTACCGCCAATCGAATCAAACAACCGGTTATGGAGTTCACCGTCATGACATCTTTCAGCACCCCTTTGGCGACATCCTGAATTCACTAAAGTCTCTCTCTTTATCGAGAGCCCTGGCCGGACTACGGTCAGAAGGTTTGATGCGACTAAGAAATTCAACGCCCACCCACCCCCACTTTGTAGCCACACTGTCGAAGCTTAAACGACGTGCTCGATTTCGACCAAGATATCGACGGTATGGACGACGATGTAGGAGACAACCATGAACCAGCACCTATAGGATACTTGATGCCACCTCATCCCATGATGTATACATGGTGTATACACCTAAAGGAAGTGACGATGAGGAACAATGGGACACTACAAAGGATAAACCTCAAAGCAGTCAAATGCAACGCAAACGCCAGACCAAGTCCCGCCGACAAAGACAGCAGCTATAGACCCAGCCATAGAGCAGGTGAACCGTGGACCATTTAACATGTTATCGAAAGCAACCGTCCAACACAACTTGATAAACGATCCATCCTCATGAAGGTAATAACTCGACGATCTCACGCCGACAAAATGTTGGAGCAGAAGAATCCTACAAAAGGCTCGCCGCCATCGCTGGTAGCCCTAAAAAATTAGAAGCGAAGCTCAAAACAGCGTAAGATGCACCAGAATCGATGGAGCAAAGTACTCAACACCAGAGAAATTCGCCATACCGCCAAACAAAGAGCTACCAAGCGCAAATTATCGTCTGATTCGATCAGAGGCCGAGAGCCCCCGCAATCAAAGAAAAAAGAGGCCGCCCGGTCGGATAGATGACCACATGGCAAACATGGAGCGGCAAGCGCCACCGCACACAAGAGGGCACGCGATCCGCATAAGGATTCACATCAAAAGGATGGCCTAGTCAGGTCTATCTATGGGCCGAGAAAGCAAGCTCTTCTAAGCAATGCAACATGCCAAATATCTGAACATCATGGCACACCCAAATATAGGGGTGTCGCACACCCCCTGTGTTTCACCGATGAGGTGCTGGATCACGATTCCAGCAGGATTCAAACCCGTAAACATAGAGGCATACGACGGAACAATGCACTCGAGTCTCTGATTGAGGATTACATCCTCCACATACACATGGCTAGAGGAGATGATCTCCATGCCATAAAATACTTACCCTCAAGCTCAATGGACAGCCCAGATTGGCTCAAAAGCCCTCAAAATACCATTGAAGTTGGGAAGAGCTCAAGATGCTTTTCGCAAATTTTCAAGGGACTTATCCGCATTCGGATGCGCATTTATTAAGTCACATAACCAACAACCCTAGAGTCAGCCCACAAATTTTGGAACAGGTTCCTCATCAAAAGAACAAATAGTCGATCGTCCTGAGGCCAAGCCTTAGCAGCTTTCAAACACAACATCCGAGACTAATGGTCGCTGTACACTTCCCAGAGAAGCCGAGAACAATGGCTGCATTAATAAGTTTCATGACCCGCTTTTGCTGGAGAGGATAGTTATCGGCAAGATGCAAGACAAATGACCCAAGTACATCCAAGTCAGATGGAAATGGAAAACCACGACGCAGCAAGGACCACTAGACAAAGGGAAACAGCTCAAGAGCAAGGGCCAACCCGATTCGTAAGCTCCCGCAGAATCATAAAAACTGCCCCTAAAGGACAACAAATACGAAGCTATCCAAATTAAACAAAATCTTGGACAAATATGCCAATCCATAGTACTCCTGTGAAACCCGCAAACCATACCCACAGAGATTGTTCGGTTCAAGCAAGTCCGCAACTCAATGCCGAACACAAGGACTCGACGCAAGCGAGGACGATGATGAACCCCACAAGCAGCACCGTAAAACAAAAGAATTTCCCACAAAATGTTAAAACAGTGAACTCACTTATGACAAAAGGGAAAACAGAGCGCTACCGATAGAAACACGCGCCAGCACGGTCTATCCCAAAGAGTCCCAACGATGGTTGTCAAAACCAATCACCTTCGATCATCAGATTATTCCGAAGTATCCGAACGCAGGATGGACTGCCTTGATATTAGATCCTATAATCAATGATCTAATTTACACATGACACATTCATGCTCCATCGCAGCGGAGGATCCTTTCACGTAAGAAGCCTCGCAACAAAAGAGTGCCAATGATCCGATCAAGTTGAGGTCCCAGCCGTGGTCAATTCGATTATGGAAGTTGTGGTCATCACTCCCGATCGATGCTGCCGCATATCGTGACATATATCCTAAGGAAAGAGCTCCTGAGAATGAAGAAGAGGCTCGACAGATCGTCTGTCGATCCAAGGCCTTTACAAAGGATCAAGGGACAATTGTACGTAGAAAGCGCGATCGAGTCGGCCGTATGTATCACGCCGTAAGAAGGTCGATAACTTTGAGGATATCCACTGGGACCGTGTACATCATGCGCCCTTCTGACCATTGTGGCTAAAGCATACCGAGCGGATTTTACGGGCCAAAGCAAATGAAATGGCAAAAGAAATAGTCGACAAGTGTGAAGGATGTCGCTTCTATTCCAACATGTCGCACAAGCCGCCTCAGCCTTGAAGACCATTCCACTCGCTTGGCCCTTCGCTGTTTGGGGATTGGACATGATTGGACCATTGAGAATCGCGTATGCGGTTTCACTCATTTGCTAGTAGCAATGCATAAGTTCACCAAGTGGATCGGGTTGCCCATCAAGAACCTCGATGCATGCACCGCTATCGCTTTCATCGAGAGTTGATATTCAGATATGGAGTCTCGTGATAGCATCATCATCACCGACAATGGGTCAAACTTCGATAATGACAAGTTCAAAGCCTTCTCGCGCCTCTCAAGGCACGCTGGTCGACTATGCTTCCTGGCTCATCCTCACCGAATGGACAAGCAGAACGCGCAAACGGCCTCATTCTCAAAGGGCTAAAACCGGCCGATGCGTGATCTCAAACACGCAGCTGAGCTTGGGTCGCATTTAACTTCCATCGGCTTCTTCGGGGATTGAGGACCACTCCTAATCGGTCGACCGGGAGAACTCCATTCCTCCTGGTCTATGGAGCTGAAGCAGTTCGCCGAGTGACCTGCTTCACAATGCGCCTCGAGTCGAGCTATACTCAAGAAGAAGCGAACAAGCCCGCAAGATGCAACGACCTCTTGGAAGAGGAGAGAGATGGCCTTGATCCGCCGACTATCTATCAAGAAGACTTGCGCCGATTCCATGCCGTAAATGTGAAGAGTCGAGCCTTCCAAGAGGGAGATTTGGTCCTCCGAGGGATCAACAGAAACCACACAAGCTTGCTCCCACTTGGGAAGGTCCTTCATCGTCACAAGAGTCCTCCACAACGGAGCATATCATCTCTACAACGTTGATCGCCAGATCGACGAGCCTCGAGCTTGAACGCTGGAGCTCGTCACTTTTACACTTAAAACTCACTGTTGAGATGTAATAAAAGTACTTTTGTAGTTTGTTTATATCCAAGACAAGAATGTTATAATTTTCCAAGTGATTGTTATTGCTTTTTGTTGAAATTTCCTCCAAGGTGGCTTAGTCGCGAATCCGATTCGCCTAAGTTTGTAAAATCCTTTCCGAAAGCGAGCCGGCCTCACTCGGGCTTAGCTGCGAATCCGCTCGCCTAAGTATTCAAAATCCCACCAGTGGCGAGCCAGCCTCCCACTCTGAGGCTTAGCTGCAGTCCAAGTACTCCTAAGTATTCAAAATCCCACCGAGTGGCGAGCCAGCCTCCCACCCTGAGGCTTAGCTGCAGTCCAAGTACTCGCCTAAGTATTCAAAATCCTACCGAGTGGCGAGCCAGCCTCCCACCTGGAGGCTTAGCTGCAGTCCAAGCACTCGCCTAAGTATTCAAAATCCCACCGAGTGGCGAGCCAGCCTCCCACTCTGAGGCTTAGCTGCAGTCCAAGTACTCACTAAGTATTCAAATCCCACCGAGTGGTGAGCCGCCCCACCTGGGGCTTATAACAGCCCAAGGATTCGCACTTTAAACATCCAAAGTATAAAATCCCACCGAGTGGAGAGCAAACCTCCCACTGGGGCTTAGCTGCAGGAGCTGCTCACCTAAGTAATAAAATCCCACCGAGTGGAGAGCAAACCTCCCACTCGGGGCTTAGCCGCAGCCTGCTCAAGCCTAAGGATAAAATCCCACCGAGTGGAGAGCAACCTCCCACTGGGGCTTAGCTGCAGCCCTGCTCTGCTAATAGAAATCCCACCGAGTGGAGAGCAAACCTCCCACTGGGGCTTAGCTGCAGCCTGCTCGCCTAAGTATATAAATCCCACCGAGTGGAGAGCAAACTCCCACCTGGGGCTTAGCTGCAGCCCAAAGGCTTCGCCTAAGTAATAAAATCCTACCGAGTGGAGAGCAACCTCCCACTGGGGCTTAGAAGCAGCCCAAAGGCTAAGTAATAAAAAAAAAAATCCCACCGAAAGTGGAGAGAGCAAACCTCCCACTCTGGGGGCTGAGCTAGCAGCCCGCTGCTCAGCTTAAGTAAGGAATCCATCCCAATCATAGGGACGACGAGGTGCAGGTCGATCGCAACCTCCTCCTTCTCGAGCTTCGCCACAAGCACAACGTATGGTTCATCTCCCGATCCGTAAGGACGACAAGGTCAGTCGCAATTGTGTTCCATCTCTACCGCAGGATAGATGAAGCACAAGTCGATTGAATTTCAACGAATATCTTCCGAATGAGGAATAAAGTTCTTCAAGGCAAACAAAGCATGTTAAAGGAAAATCAAGTTCGATAAACGCCCCACGGATCCAAAGGTGCTCAGCGTTAAGCTCTAAAGTTTATCGGTTACAGAAACCACTCGCATTCCGAGGCAAATTTAAAGTGGGACTTAGAAGTTTTTACCTCCGCGGAGGATCGGAAGGTGCAACAAACTGGTCGAGGTCGATTCATCACGGCAATACGGGTAGAAGCAGCGATGAAAGTCTCCATGAAAGATCTCAAGTCGTATTTCCGGTATTGGCAACCTTGAGAGACACCAGCTTGTCCTCTTGCGCTTCTTTTTGAAGTGGACACGAACCGTAGATAGAGCAACATCAGCACCACACCGGCGTAAGACTTTTTCCATTCTTGCACTCGACTTGGAATCTCATTCACCGAGTCATCAAGGATTCAAGATCATTCTCAAGAGTCTCTGCTCGCCGAGAGTCGAGTCGATCCGCGACATCGCAACTTTCACCGAAAGCAAGATAATCCACCACGCTTAGCAACGCGAGACTCCAAATGAGCACATTCATAGCAGCTTCATTCTTCACAGAGAGTTGATGGGGTCCAAGCTGGTTTCCACTGATCGGTTTCTTCTTCAAAGTTTTGGCAGAATTTCAAAACACAGCCTTGACTCAAAATAAAGATCATGTGATGAGCCGTGAGAGCAAGACAATTGGATAAAAGAGATTACCTTCAAGCATGAGAAAACACTTCTTGGCGAGCCCTCCAAGATAAATCTCCGTGTCGCTTTCGCTTCGCCACCTTGGCCAACCTTGTCGACAGTAACAATCTTGTCGTTCTTCCGCCACTATCTTCCTTGTTAGCTGGCCAAGAGAGGCTTTCAGCTTGGCATTTTCATCTTCAAGTTTGTCGACCGAGGCAAGTTTTCTTCAGCGAGCTTTGTTTTCTCCAAAGCCTTCTCCGTGCTCTCCGCAAGGTCAAGGTCCTTCTTCTTCAAAGTCTCTTCCAGCTTTATCTCGCAGCAACAATGAGAACAGAGTTGAGAATGAGCAGAAACAAAGCGACGCGCAAAAATTCTCACCAGCCATACCTTTTGCTTCATCCTTTGCTTCTCAGAAATTCTCCCGAGCAAGCTTCAAATCGAGGTTGAGCTGGATCTGCTTTTTCTCTAATCTCAAGATAGCGAGCCACAAGCTCGCAAGATTTCTACAAAGAGTCAACCAACTAAAGACATCAAAGATGCACTTCCGAAAGTGATTAAGGAAAATAGTAGCATTTCTAAGACTACAAATGAATCAAAACATTCGACAAGAGTCTCGGATCTACTCCAGCCGGTGCACTCAGCATGCCCCCATGGTTTACCAATTTGGTTCGACCAACACCAAAAGAGGCAAAAAGGTTATGATTCTAAAACCATGGCTAATTGTCACGGTCACCGCAGAAAAATAATAATAATATATAGTCTTTAGACTATAGCCGATCATACACAAGAATTATAGTCTCGGGACTACACCCAAGGGTGCACTTAGCGTGCCCCCACCCGTTTTACAGCCCATTCGACTTGGTCCGCTCCAGGTCGAGTGAAGAAGATCACAAGATAAAGATTATAGCCGATCGCACGCAATGACCATAGTCTCGGGATTACATTCCAAGCAGCACTCTGGCTCCCCCACAAAAGTTCAATCGACACACACCCAAAGGGTGTACAGATATGGAAATCTCCGTAAGAAAGCAGTTTCAGATAGCATATCCTAACAAAGCAAGCTTACGACGACTTACTTGGACATTGCTCGAGAGCTGAACTGCATCATAGGCAGCCTCGACTAGCCTCCTCGAGCCGCTTTCACTGCTCCATCATGATCCTCGCCGCGATGGCCTCCTTAGCAGCACTTACTTGGTCTTCCCGACGTGGGTAGCAAAGAGAGATGGTGGATCAGCAATGATTTAAGGTCGGCACTTGTCAGGCCGTACAAAGAAAGACAGTAAGTCCGAGGGGTTGCCTCCTCGAAATCAGCCTCGTGAATCGCCATGACTTGAGCAGCCTTGCAAGCAAGCTTTCTTGTTCTTCCTCTTCCTCACGATGCCTCGTCATCATCGGGAGATCAATGACGGAGGCGGAACTACAAGAAAGATTCGTAGTAAACATGGAAGTCCAATCGACTAAAAGCTCCAAATGACTAAAAGTTAAACCTCAAAGATCTTACCAAGGTTGAGGTGACCGTGATCCTCCATTTCCCGATCTTCCCGCTTATTGAAGTCTCGGAGGTAGCAGGTCAGAGATTTCAAGAATCGGCTGATCACCATCAAGTCGACCAAAAGTTCACTCATGTTGAATAAAGAAATACAAGGTTCTCGTTGGTTACCCGGAGATGGTGGGGATGACCATTCGTGATCTTGGGCAGGGCCTTCACGGGCTTTGACGACGCCGCCGAGGTTGCTTTCGGCGGTTTCTTTCCGGCGCTGGAGAAGTTGTCCTAGGTCGCTTCATCGATCGACCGTGGGCACAATAGCTTTATCACGCCCGCCACCGGTCGCAAGGCCAACTTGACCTTCCTCCGAAGCGAGGAGGATCGACGCCTTCCTCTTCCTCCTCCTCCTCCTCATCATCGTGAGCCATCATCCTCCTCATCCTCCTCGCCGCTGACTCCCATTCCTCTCGGACTCTCACCTCCACTTCCTTCTTCTTCGATCAATTGCTTCCGCGCCTCGCTGGGCATCGAGTACATCTCAAGCAGTGACCTAGAAGACAACAAAACAAGGTGAAAGTCAACGACTTAATTGGCATCAAAACAGAATGAATGCAGCAGAATCACAATGGAGATAAGTGGTGATACTTTGTCCGTTGGTAACTCGGTCGAAAGTGGTGGAATCTCCCAGTCCGCCGAGGATTGTCTTTATTTCGTGGATGGCAGTCATCCACTTCTCCAAAGTAGCGTCATCAACCTCCTCCGGATGGACCCGAGTGGTATCATCCGCATTGCAGTACATCCACATCGGATGACCTCGTATTGGAGTGGCTGAATACGCCGCCGGAGAAAAACCTCCAGAGATCCATGCCATCACCCCATCGCTAATAAGCTGACTACACGCCCATCAGCAACTTTACTTGGGCCTTCCTCCTCTAACACCTTCGTGGAAGATGGCTTGTTCACTGACTCATGGAGAAAGGAGGGAGCCTCACTGATCGCCCATGGCCGCTGGTCTTGGCAAGAAACCAGGTCGATCGCCACCTCTAACCGAGTCGGGAGAGTCATAGCCGAAAGGCGCCTTCCTCATTTGACTCCGAGTCCCCACACATCTGGATTACTTGGGTCCTCTCATTCTGGTTCGCTTTTTCATTGGCCCTGAGAGCGACAGTGAATATGTGCTTGAAGAGACCCCTGCGGTCGATAACCCAAGAAATTTCGACAGAATAAATGAAAGCAGCAAGATACACAATGGAGTTTGAGTGAAATGGTGGAGTTGCGCCCCAAAAAGTTAAAACCCCCGAAAAAGGATTTGGCGCAGAAAACCCCCTATCTACGTGGTGGCCAGACGACGACTCACCCTCTTCAGCTGCGTTGCTACTCCGCGTCCGGAAGCCTCACGACCCATGGGGATCAGTCCTTCGCAATGATCGGACGAGATCCTTTCTCGGTGATGGTCTCCTTGGACTCCAATTTCTCGAAAGCAGTTTGGATCACGAAGAGGAGCCACCCGATTGGGCGCCTCCTCAGCTCCCGCCACGCTTCTTCACCTGCTCCTGGCTGCGGTCTTGTCTTCACCATGGTCGCCAAGCGAGAAAAGTACTGAGTCATCGCGCTGAAAGACGAAGAGCGCGGCGAGAAGGTTTGGAGGCGGAGAGGAGAAGTCTGAGGTCGCACTGCTCAAAATGCCCCACTCACGCTTTATATGGCCGCTCGAGTGGCTGACCGGTAGGCCCAGTAATCCCATCGCAACTCAAGAATAAAAAGCGCTGATTATACGCGGGCAAAAAAGGCGGCGCCAAGATCGAGGCGCCATCGCCTTATCCCATCCGCGTCAGCGGTTTTTTCGCTTCGCCAAGGCTTCCCAAAATTCGATCCCGCGAAACCGCTAACCGCAGAGCAACTCGCCAGATAACAGATTTTCCTCCCATCCGCCGCAAATCCTCGTGTTCACAAAGTTCACTCGACAAACTTGAAGAATGGATCAAGGCGACAGAGAGAAGTTGATGTCATCACTAAAAAGTTGTTGATCCAGAGTAAGACGACTCACAACATGAAGAACAGGTCGGAAAGTTTATCAACTCCTTCCTCACTCAAACCTCGATCCATTCGGGCTAATGATGAAGTCATGTACTGGTAGGGTCAGAGACCTGCCCAAAGGTACCCTCCACAAGGACACTCACAAGAGAAGCAGCCTTCCAAATGATTCGTAGGTTTCCACCTACAGATTCAAAGACACTGACCATCAAGACCCACTCTCGACCCAGAGTCCAAGAGCCACCTGCACTCCAAACGGTCTCAGAGTTAAATAGTCTTTATGACCTTAATGACATTTTTATGTAAGGCGCTACTAAGAACGCTTTCTAGCTTTAACGCTTTAAACCTCTACTACGTATTGGCTGGGTTCTCCGCACTCTATATAAGCCACCCTCCAAGGGTAGAAGGTTCGCACTCTGAACTCATACGCATATAATCCAACGCCTCCTGGTCCAGACATAGGGCTATTACCTCCGAGAAGGCCGAACTCGAAATCTCTCATGTATACAACTACTCCATAGCTAGATCTTGCCTCTCCATACCTACCCCATTCTACCTGCAGACTTAGAACCATTTATTAGCACTCCACGCATATCGCGGATTATAATCCACGCCGATAAGGCAATCCGCCAGGCCAACACGAGACAAAGCTCATATGAGTTGCGTAGATATAGCCCAATACAGGGGCCGACACCCAAGATGCTTCACAGATGAAGTGATGGATCATCAACTCTCGAGGGTTTCAACCTCAGAACATTGAATCATACGATGGCACAACAGATCTCGCGGGTTTGGATCTAGGACTATCTCCTTCACATCCACATGGCCCAAGGGTGATGATCTACACGCCATCAAATACCTCCCACTCAAGCTTAAGGGACCAGCCCGCATTTGCTTAACAGCTTGCCGCCAGAAATCAATTGGTTATTGGGAAGACCTCGTCAAGACATTCTATTACAATTCTGTGGCACATATATGCAACCACCCGTATCCGATGACCTAAGCCTCATAATTCACAACCAGAGGAATCGCCGCATAATTCCGGACATGGTTCCCAACCAATAAAAACCAAATCGCCGATTGTCAGCACACAACATCCACGACGCAGTGGCTTGCCCCAAGACTCCAGATGAAAGCCGAATCCATGGCAGCCCTCACAACACCTCATGACCCGCTTATGCGGGAGAGGACAGCTGGCTAGCCTCAGAGTAACAACATAACCGAGAGCCGAGGTAATCTGGATACTAAGGACAGCAAAGGGCGTGTCGCTGGCCGCTAACAGAACAAGCGCCAGACATTAACGGCGATAATGCCGAGGATACGGCAACAATGCCGGATTCGTGAGGCTCTAAACCCGTCAGCGGAAAAGCAATTTAAAAGAAATACTCCGGCCCGGCCCAATTTGGACCAATACCCGATCGCCGCTCCGTATACATGGCACTCGGAAAGTCAGCCAATCACACCAACAGGGATTGTTGGGTGTTCACAGGCAGGCAAGTTAAATGCCGAAAACAATGACAAGGGGCTGCATAGAATGACGCAGGAGGAGCCCCGCCGAACAATAGAGGATGAAGGGTTCTCCCGCGCGGTCGGTGAACATGATATACGCAACCCACATACCCAAAAGGGAGCGGAAGCGCACTAAGGGACGATATGCGATGGAGCTAGTCGCCCTAAAGTTCAACCCATGGTCTTCCTGCCCGATCACTTTTGATCAAGGGACCACCCCACTAGCATCCGCCATGGCGGATTCGGCCGCATTGGTTCTAGACCCAATCATTGACGGATTTCACCTCACTAGAGTCCTAATGGATTCACGCAAGAGAGCTCTGAACTCCGCTTTATCGTGGATACAAAGGCGCAAAATGGGCATAGACCCATCAAGGATTAAACCCACGAAGACGACCTTCAAAGGCGCCATACCAGGTGTAGAGGCCAATCTGATCGCTCGCCACACTTGAAGTGGTCTTCGGATCCCCGATAACTTCCTGAGCGAGGAGTTAATCTTCGATATAGTCCCGCTCAAGCAGTGGCTATCATGCACGCTCTGACGAACCGCATTTGTAAAGTTCAATGTAGCCGCACTATGCATATCTCAAGCTCAAGATGCCAGTCTCGAGGAGTCATTATTGTCAATGGAAACACCGAACGCTTCTCCGACGGAGGAGCATACGGCGCCTCTCAACGGAAGTACAAAGCAGCCTCTAAGGCAATTTCGAGTCCGCTATTAAACGCCCGGACACCGCCAAGCGCCACCGAGTAACTCTACAACAAGACCGTCGGCACATTCCGAGCACGATAGCAACGCGCCCAAGCCCCAGCCTCGCGAAATCGCGAAACCAGTATTATGCGTATAATTACGCCCGGAAATACCATGGGCATAAGGGAAGGGCACACGACACAAGATGCCTGCACGCGGCTCAACCGCACTGTGGGCCCCCGATTGTGTCATTCTTTTTTCTTTTTTACTTTCAGACTCCGCTCACGAAGCCCTATCCGACATTAGAATCACCACACATGATGCAACAGCCAGGAAGCGTAAAGCTACGCCGAGTGTCCCAGTGGTCTCTATTACGAGCAATATATCTGCTTTTATACACCATCCCGCCGGATTACCCCTCGGAGGGAGACATGTTAAAAGTCCTGCCCCTTGCTTATCGTGACTATTTGTATCGCTCGCTCTCACCGCAGTCCTTTTGAATAAACAATATATAGCTTCTCGCCTATTATTGATTCCTTATATATATATATATATATATATATGTTCATTTATGACGTTGTGCAACCGTACACTTTGGTACGGCAATACACCAGGCTTAAGTACCCCATAACATGGTGTGATAAGTCCAACACTTTCACAAGCGGCACCTCGAACTTATAGAATTATATGCATCGGTCCAATCATGTCTTGGGTCAATAGTTGGGTTTGCCTGGCCCCATGTTTTGGTACCTTACGCCTGCTATATCGCGCTAAGGTAGCGCTGGAGAACCACCGCGATTGTGCCCACTGAGCTGGGTTAAGCACCTCGCTGGAGAAAGCTAAACTGACCGTCATGATAGGGGCGAGCCGGTCGCTGTTCGAGGTTTTCGAGTCCCTAAAGACTTATGCCGCTTAGAGCGAGGAGTCGGCATTGTCCGCCTAGGCGTGATAGCGCCTAACTCGGCTGTCTTCCGATACTGTGGGGCTTCACAAAATTTAAAATTATAGAATTCTATGGCTAAGTGAGAGTGTTCAAGCATTATAGTCCTGTTGCCTTGTTCGCATGCTGAGCGCCTCAAGGACCCAAGAATGGGAACAAGAGCGCCAAGTTCATCCCAACACCCCAAAGACTCAGTGGCATGGGGCTCAAGCCGATGACCTCGCCATCTCTCAAATTTAATACACGGCCACGTAGGTAATATTTTAAATTCAAAAGTGTTGCTTAGCAAATAAGAACAAGTTTTCAGCATACATGATAACAAATGCGTAGTCTACTAAAAATTATATCTTTGAGCATTCATCCGCTTATAAGGTGCACTCTTCAGATGCCTTCATAGTACATTTCAGTGCTTGCATGCTGCCTTTTTGGTGGTGGTCCATCCTTCACAAGCTTCTCAGGCCCATCTTGCCCTCAGGCACCTTAGCAAGGGCAAGGGCCCCACGGCACCTTCGATGCAGATGGAGCGCTGATGACTTTTAACCCATGGAAAGGCGGCCCACCAACCGCCTTACCAGCCCGGTAGCTCCTGTGCATGGCTTGATTAGGCCACAAACCAACTATGAGGCCCTTCATGGCCTGTTCAGCCACCTTATGGAGCTCACCAGCTGCTTCAACTGGTCGCTATAAGCACTGGTGTCCGGCTCAAAGATATCGAGACCGTAACACCTTTCTCCATCGAGCTTCCTCCTCGGCTCGGTGAGAATGCGGCAAAGACGTACCACATCAAGGCAGATCCGCGAATCTCCAGAGATCTCCGGATTCTGGTAAGTAATAGATAATTCACTTTCACATGCTTGCTTTGTATATAGAATGCCTTACCCAGCCAGCTATCTTCTTTCATCGCCTCAATCTCCGGAGGGCTTTTTGGGCTTCGCCTTAGCGGCCTTGGCGCCTCAAGGGCTGTATGCGAGCCGGACTCTGAAGTCTTTGAGTCACGCCCAAACTTGTGTTTTTCCACGAGAGCCTCGGAGCTTTTGTCGGCACCTCCGACACCCGCCTCTTCTTCTTTCTCGCCGGCATAGCCTCCATGGGCCGCATTGTTTCGCCTTGACACCGCCTCTTCGTGGTCGCCACTTGCTCAGGCCCCCGCCAGATTCACGCTATTCCTGCCATTTTTGCAAACACATCTTTTAAATACTCACATAAGGTATTATTTACCTCCTTGTCCTCGAGCTACTTTTTGGTAAGTCCGAGCTCATCCTCGACCGGCCGAGGCTCTGCTTAATGCATCAACCTCCGCAAATAAGGCAGAGGTCAAAGCCAAGTAAAGCGATTCCCATATTGACATACTTATGTTAGACTCTTGTATATCTTTTTTAGATACTCAGTTCGCTATTTCTTTTCTCAACACCAAACTTAGCATCAGGGGCTACCGCCTATGCGGTAATATTTTTATATATCTTAAATACATACTCAAAGCCTCGTTAGAAGGTCAAGCATAAGCTAATAGCCCGCTCATGATCAACCTTCCCGATCACCACATTCATAACAAGGCGGTAAGTTTCGTCGATGGAAGCGCCGCAGCGCCCATCAAATCACTCCGTGCCTCCGCTGGACGGAGGTCACCGGCGTCGTAGTCTTGCCTCTTCACGAAAGGGTCGCCTTGTCTGATCATGGAACCAATCAAGGTTGTTCCAGATGGAGTCCGGCAGCAGGTCAGACTTGAAGCCCTTTGGGGTTTTATCCCTTGAGCCCGGATTCTCAGAGGTCGCTTGCGGTGCTCTCCATAGCCACCTCCTTCGGCTGGGCCCCCTTTGGGACTCCACCCAAGGCCATCCGGAAAGGGAGGAGACGAGGCGGCCTGGTGTGAGGTGCTATTCTCCCCAAGGCCATCCGGCAAGCGGAGGAGATGAGGCGGTCGGAAGTGAGGTGCTATTCACCGACAAATCGTCGAGCCCATCCTTGCTGGCTGCATGGTTATATCTGGCGTTATAGGATGTGCCGTATGGCAAATGAAACGCCATGAGTTATTCCGTGTCCCGACACTTCCGATTTCGGACCAGGGCTTGGTCCTTGAGCCCACCCTCTTCGCCGGGCCGTGATTGGCGGTGTAGTCCGGAGGAAGGGTCCTTCCTTCTGACCCTTCGCCCCGTTGGGGCGGCCTTCCTTTTCTCTCTCTCTCACTGGAGAGGCTCTTTTCCTCCTCCTCGCCTCAGCGGAGGAGTCCGCCGCCACTTCTGGACGATGAGTCCGACAAGATCGGGCGCTGGAACTCCTTCGAAGTTCCCGTGGCCTTCTTCTTGGTTTTTTCCTAAGCACCACGGAGGTGCCGGAACCAGCAGCCCCATCAATTGGGCGTCACCGGATCTTTCTCGACAAGGGAGCCGGACAATGACCGTCTTATCGCCTTCACCACTCCCGCTAAAGGTGAGGGAGTTTTAGATCCCGTGACAGAGTCAAAAACTATGAAAAAGAGTCCCGTAGGTTAAAATAACTTATCTCGCTGGCTTGATGCTGCGAAGCAACTGTGATCTTCCACATGGACAAGGGAGCTTTGCGCCTTTGAACAAGACTCTTCCGTGCATCTTCAGACGTAGTGTCAAGAGCCGCCTAAGGTCTCGTGTTGTGCCGCATCAAACTCCCACAAATTGAAGGCCCGTTGTCGGGCATGGGAGAATCCGTGATGAGCATCACCGGATTACGCTGACAAGCTTGAGATTCTTGTCCACCGTGCTCGGACGCAGGTTTGAGTCCGCCAGCTCTTCCGAATTACTCCCAAGTCAGCCCGCCTCTTTCCAAGGGAGTGAGCCGTGGGGAAGCCAGATCGAATTCGGGGCCGCCACATTGAGAGTCGCTGCTCGGTGATATAGAACCACCCTGATCAACACTTTATGGTCTCCACAAAGGAGCCCTCGAGCCATAGGACGCTGGCTATCCTGGCCCACCATGGCACCTTCAAGACTACGCAGTGGCCGCCTACTACCATCGGCTTGACATTGAAGGTCTTCAGCCATGTCGGGCGGCCTGATGTGAGGAAGGCCTCAGCATACGCATTTATAAATGCCGAGATGTTGAGGATGAAATTCGGGGCCGATCGTGGAAATCTAGGCAGTAGTAGAACATGAGCCCCCAACTTAATGGGTGAAGAGGAAACCCTAGTCCGCTGGAGGAAGCGGGGGAGGAACACCACCTCTTATGGGGCCTCGGGGTGGGATGAGCTGCCCTCGCTGGGGAGCCTATGCGCAATGTCACCGACAAGTCATCCCGCCTTCGCAGCATTTTTGATGCCCTCCGTGACGGAGGAGGCCATCCACTGCCTCCCGCCTCCGGACATAGTTGGAGAAGGTTGAGGTGGGATGCGGACTTGGGCGCCTGAGCTCGAAAAGGAAATGGATAAGCAGGAGGAAGAAGGCGTAGTGAAAAGTGGATCATTATCCCTTATATGGACTGGACGGCTATGTCCCCACCCACCGATAAAACTCGCTATCTCCCAAGCGCGTAATCAATGGCGCATTGGGTTACCCACGCCTGCATTGATGAGAATCCTGGAATAAGGGGACACGATCTTGCTTTGACAAGATGTGCTATTGAAACCGCCGCTAAACGCTACTTGAGGTGGGACAGTGAAAACGATTCGCATAAAGGCTTGGTCGTAGTGATGTCACCATGAATACGCCACAGATTGAACTGTGTAAATGTTATTCTCTCTACTGGTATGTGGAACTTATTTTGCGAGAGTTTAACACTATCCTTGTGTTCAAAATCTTCTATGAAGTATTCGAAGAGGAACCCGCCTTTGCAATGTCAAGACAATATGCCAATGACCGGACTCGTCATTGAAGCCCGGTTCAGGCCACCGAGGGAGTCCTGGATTAGGGGTTGTCCGGATAGCCTGACTATGACCTTTGGCCGGACTCGGACTATGAAGATACAAGATTGAAGACTTCGTCCTGGTCCGATGGGACTTTCCTCAGCGTGGAAGGCAAGTTTGGCGATACGATATGTAGATCTCCTATCATTGTAACCGACTTTGTGTAACCCTAACCCTATTCGGTGCCTATATAAACCGGAGGCGCTTAGTCCATAGGACGTAACAACAATCATACCATAGGCTAGCTTCTAGGTTTAGCCTCCGGTCTCATGGTAGATCTACTCTTGTACTACCCATATCATCAATATTAATCAAGCAGGAGTATGGTTTTACCTCCATCGAGGGCCCGAACCTGGGTAAAAACATCGTGTCCCTTGTCTCCCCGTTACCATCCGTGAGGGAGTCTCGATTAGGGGTGTCCGGATAGCCAACTATCACCGCTGACCGGACTCGGACTATGAAGATACAAGATTGAAGACTTCGTCCCATGTCCGGATCGGACTTTCATGGCGTGAAGGCAAGCTTGGCGATACGGATATGTAGATCTCCTACCATTGTAACCGACTCTGTAACCCTAACCCTATCCGTGTCTATATAAACCGGAGGGTTTTAGTCCGTGAGGATCTAACAACAATCATACCATAGGCTAGCTTCTAGGGTTTAGCCTCTCCGATCTCGTGGTAGATCCACTCTTGTACTACCCATATCATCAATATTAATCAAGCAGGAGTAGGGTTTTACTCCATCGAGAGGCCCCAACTCGGGTAAAAACATCGTGTCCCTTGTCTCCCGTTACCATCCGCCTAGACGCACGCCTGGGACCCCCTACCCGAGATCCGCCGGTTTTGACACCAACATTGGTGCTTTCATTGAGAGTTCTCTCGTGTCGCCATCTTTAGGCCCGATGGCTCCTTCCGATCATCAATAACGACGCGGGTCCGTGGTGAGACTTTTCTCCCGGACAGATCTTCAGATTCTGCGGCTTTTGCATCAAGGGCCAATTCACTTGGCCATCCGAGAAGATCGAAGCTACGCCCGCCATCGTGTCAGATTTGGGAGTTTGAACTACACGGCCGACATCCGCGAGACTTGATCTTCGACGGATTCGAGCCACAGCCAAGCGCCGACAAGATCCGCCTCGATGGCACGATCTAGCTCGCACCATCAAAGGCCTCGAGGACGACCAGTCATCCGCCGGACCTTAGCTCGAGCCGACTACCGACGAGGACTAGTGGTTGGACACCGCCCTGGGCTACGGATCTCTACGGCGATTGAGCCGAACTCCATCCCCTATCCTTTGAGAAGACCGGACTAAGTGGTGCCGGACTCCTCTCCTGACCAACCTCCCCGCTACCGCGAATCCAATTGGGCAACCGGTTATGGAGTTCACCGTCATGACATCTTTCAAGACTCCCTCTTTGCGACATCCTGAATTCACTAAAGTCTCTCTCTTTATCGAGAGCCCTGGCCGATACTACGGTCAGAAGGTTGGATGACGACGTAAGAAATTCAACGCCCACCCACCGCCCACTTTGTAGCCACACTGTCAAAGCTTAAACGACGTGTTCGATTTCGATTCAAGACATCGACGGTATGGACGACGATGTAGGAGACAACCATGAACCAGCACCTATAGGATACTTGACAGCCACCTCATCCCATGATGTATACATGGTGGATACACCTAAAGGAAGTGACGACGAGGAACAACGGGACACTACGAAGGATAAACCTCAAAAGCAGCCAAACGGCAACGCAAACGCCGCACCAAGTCCCGCCGACAAAGACGGCAGCCACATAGACTCCAGCCATAGAGCAGGTGAACCGTGGACTATTTAACATGCTATCGAAAGCAACCGTCCAACAGGACAACTTGATAAACAAACCATCCTCGCGAAGATAACAACTCGACGATCTCACGCCGACAAATTGTTGGAGCAGAAGAACCTCCACAAAAGGCTCGCCGCCATCGCTGGTAGCCCTAAAAAAGTAGAAGCGAAGCTCAAAACAGCGGAAGATGCACTAGAATCGATGGAGCAAAGTACTCAACACCTAGAGAAATACGGCGATACCGCCAAACAAAGAGCTACCAAGCGCAAATTATCGTTCGATTCGATGAGGAGGCCGAGAGCCCCCGCAATCAAAGAACAAAGAGGCCGGTCGGATAGATGACCACATGGCAAACATGGAGCGGCAAGCCACCAGCACACAAGAGGGCACGCGATCCGCATAAGGATTCACATCAAAAGGATGGCCCAGTAGGTCCATCTATGGGCCGAAAGCAAGCTCTTCCAAGCAATGCAACACGCCAATATATCCAACATCACGGCACACCCAAATATAGGGGTGCCGCGACACCTCGTGTTTCACCGATGAGGTGCCGGATCACGAATTCTCAGCAGGATTCAAACCCGTAAACATAGAGGCATACGACGGAACAATGCACTCGAGTCTCTGATTGAGGATTACATCCTCCACATACACATGGCTAGAGGAGATGATCTCCACGCCATAAAATACTTACCCTCAAGCTCAAAGGGCTAGCCAAGCATTGGCTCAAAAGCCTCCCAAATACCATTGAAGTTGGGAAGAGCTCGAGGATGCTTTTCAGCAAATTTTCAAGGGACTTATGTCCGCTCTCGGATGCGACGATATTAAGTCACATAACTCAACAACCCTAGAGTCAGCCCGCAAATTTCGGAACAGGTTCCTCATCAAAAGAACCAAATAGTCGATCGTCCTGACGCCAAGCCTTAGCAGCTTTCAAACACAACGTCCGAGACGAATGGTTTGCTGTGACACCTCGCCAGAGAAGCCGAGAACAATGGCTGCATTAACAAGTTTCATGACCCGCTATGCGCTGGAGAGGATAGTTATTGGCAAGATGCAAGACCAGCGACCCAAGTACATCCAAGTCAGGATGGAAATGGAAAACCACGACGCAGCAAGGACCAGCGCCGACAAAGGGAAACAAGCCCAAGAGCACGGCAGCTAACGCCGGATTCGTAAGTTCCTGCAGAATCATAAAAAACTGCCCCTCAAGGACAACAGCGACGAAGCTATCCAACCTAAACAAAATCTTGGACAAAATATGCCAAACCATAGTACTCCTGTGAAGCCCGCAAACCATACCCACAGAGATTGTTCGGTTCTTTCAAGTCCCAAAACTCAATGCCGAACACAAGGACTCGACACCAAGCGAGGACGATGACGAACCCCACAAGCAAGAACCGTAAAACAAAAGAATTTCCCACAAAATGTCAAACAAAGTGAACTCACTTCAAGTGACAAAAGGGAAAACAGAGCGCTACCTATAGAAACACGCGCCAGCACGGTCTATCCCAGAGAGTCCCAACGATGGTTGTCAAAACCAATCACCTTCGATCATCAGACTATTCCGAAGTATCCGAACGCAGGATGGACTGCCTTGATATTAGATCCTATAATCGATGGACTCTAATTTACACAAGTCCTAATGGACTGAGGTAGCGATCTAAACCTGCTATATCGTGACACAATCCGCAAAATGGGGATAGACCCAACCAAAATTCGCCATAGCAACACCTCCTTCAAAGGGTAATGCCAGCCTATATGCCCATTGTAATGGCTCCTCATCTGCTAGAAGTTGTGTTCGGATCATCCGACAACTTCCGCCGCAAAAGTTAACCTTCCACATCGCCCCATTCGAAAGTAGCTATCAAGCACCATCGACGGAAGCTTTCGCTCGCTTTAACGCAATACCGCATT
This sequence comes from Aegilops longissima, assembly GCA_021605205.1. NCBI lineage: Eukaryota > Viridiplantae > Streptophyta > Magnoliopsida > Poales > Poaceae > Aegilops > Aegilops longissima. The sequence goes on along the minus strand of CM038677.1, from coordinate 200,387,028 downwards.
ATGCATCTCTATACACTTAAAATGCCCGTCCACGCGGCATCATCTCATTAAAAGGAGTATCAGTGTTACTCGAGCACGGAAGAACGTGAGACCGCCGACAGCCCCACACTAATCCGGCCCGCTTAATCAAAGCACCTGAATAGGTCATTCAACCTTGACATGGCTAGACGAAGTCCGCGAAATATATAAAGTCCTACTAGCTGCATACCCCGCATAAGGGCTGCACGCATGTACAACAAGAGACAATAAAGCTCAATTTTATTCACTTTTCAAACATACACTGCTTATTTAATATAAAGTACATTTTTCACGATCTTTTTTTTTTCAACTAAGTTCTTCTCTTTTACAGATGAACACCATGCTACACCCGCCCAGTGATACCAGCACAACAGAGATACACATGCGCAGACGCAGTAGGGACCTGCTGCAAGGATTCTTTTCAGATTAAGACCCATGTAAACCTTTTTTACTATCTCTTGTTGATACACATCCCGGCTTCTTGCTATAATCGAGGAGGAGGTCAAGGCTTGGGCATCGTCAGCATTGAATTTTTATGCTGCATTCTGGACACCAGGGCTTAGGGCATTATTCTTCCTGCTTTCATAAAGACCAATACCTTAGGGAGTGTTCGCGCCCTCGAGTTAGGCCTTATATGCATCAGCTCCAATCATGTCTTTGGTCAAATGTTGGGTTTGCTCGGCTCCCATGTTTTGCTTCCTTACGCCCGCTCTATCGGCTAAGGTAGCGGCCGGGAGAACCATCGCGATTGTGCCCCTGCTGAGCCAGGTTGAGCACCTTGAGGAGAAAGCTAAACCGATCGTCATGATATAGCGTGAGACTGGTCAACCACTGATGACCCACCGAATGTTTAGAATTTCAAGATTAACGAAGGACTGCTTCCTGGCCAGTACATACGCTACCGAATTCGGGAGAGCGTGAGTTCCTAGGGGCTATATAGTAGCCCCACCATCGAAGTCCTATGGCTAAGTGAAAGTGATAAAGCATTATAGTCCGGTTGTTTAGTTTGTTACGCTTATCACCTCCTTTATGTGACCAAGACGTTGGATTATGTGAAAATGCGCTTTTTTAAACACCTCAAGACTATAAAAGCGTGGGGGCAAGTCAAGACTGCCATCTTTCAAAGTTATATACACATATACATCAACGTCCGCGACAAGAGGTGTTTTAATACTTGAACGCATAAGTATAAAAGCTCTTATATTATATTGAAACATTGTTTTCACAAATCATACATGTCATTTAAACATAATATCCTTCGAGCATCGGCGGTTCTATTAAACGAAGCGCCCCACAGACTTCCTCAAAATAGTGCTCTTGGCAGTACTCGATTCTGTCTCAATCATGGGATGCAACGCTTGTGGCCTTCATCTCAGCTCCAAGATGTATTGACACGGGCAAGAGCCATCCACAGCACCTCTATGCGTCGACCGCTTCATTGCATCGATATGCGGCACCGCACCAAGGAACTGCTGCACCAAGCCAAAATAACTTTTCGACCGTGGCCTTTTCGCCACAAATGAGTCACGACAGCCTTCATGGCAAGTCCCGACAACCTATTCAGCTCAGCCCATTCGCCAAACGATCGGTTAATGAAAGTGGACGTCCGGACTATGGAACTGCGACCAAAAAAGCTCTTCCATTCCGCGGATCCTTTTCGACCGGAAGTGCTCGCCGCAAGGTCATGCACTCGCCGCCAAGTCCATATAAGCATCCTCCGCGACCCCATAACCGGTCCAATTGAGCGCATTTCAGGATCCGTGAATTTCTCCGCAATGTAAAGGGCTTTCCAGCCAAGAATATCTCCGCCCGACGAGTTCCTCCTTCATAGCTCTCATCGCAGAGCAGTATCCTTGGCCTCGTGGCGCGCCTTTTCAGGTCCTCTTGTTTCGCCGATCTTCTTTTTCAAGAAGCTCTCGAACGGTCAGTAGCATTCTTCAATTTCACGGCCATCTCGGCCATTTCTTTCTTGCTTTGAAGTGAGCAGCCTGTTCACTTTTTAGCTCATGTCGCATTTTTAAGGCAGTCAGATCACTTTTTCTGCTTGTTCCTTGGCTCGGGCGGAACACAATTCAAGGCTCTCCATAGCAGCTGCACCATCTGCATTAAGCATAAGCATGTTGCGCTAAGCTTCCCTTACCAGTGTGTCCGCAGAGAAGTTACATACCTTCCAGACTCGTCAAGCCGCTTATTAACAAGTGTGATGTCCTCATCCGCCACGCCTGTTGCCGCCTGGGTTCCGCAATTCATCAGCCCGGCTAGCCACCGGACGCTTCGCCACCTACATAGGAAGAGCGATATTATACTGTTATGATCCTCGGCGCACTGGCCATTTTTTGACACCGCACTAAGTCTAAGGGGCTACTATCTATACAGTATGATTTTATATGCAAAACTCGTCAAGGTAAGGCATCATTTTATGTATTCTCAACCGGCACAAGAACTTACGACGGCTTCATGCGTAATCCGGCCTCGCGGATGAAATCTTTTCAATCACCGTACTCCATTAACGCACGGTGATCTTCCGAGATAGACGCCTCCGAGCAGATCCTTCAGCCTCCGACAAGACACACTGCTGGTGCCGGACTCGTCCGTGGCCTTTTTCAAGGCCGGACACGGAGGGCTTTGAGGGGACATACTGCCTTCTGCCCCGCCGATTCGGAGAGCCTCCGCGACGACACCTTGGTCGCCCACCTGCAGGGCAGCGAGGCGCTCCATCATCTCCACCAAGATCCCCTCAAGACGAGCTCAGGAAGGGCTGAGATCCAATACAAGGTAAACTTTTACTTTCGAAATAAAACGGGAGCTCTTTAAAAAAACCCCTTTACTTAGGCTCCTAGAGGGCTGATCTCCTTGGGAAAAGGCCGGGCATTCCCGCCCAGGACCCTCCGTGAAGATTTCTTCCCCGCCGAGGCTTTGGTCTCCGATCTTCAAGGGTCCCTTTCTCCTTGGAGGGAGGGATTCCATCCCCTTCTTGATAGCCTTTCCGGAGGTTTAGTTCCCTTGTTCCCCTTCGCTTTCTTCAAAAGGCACGGCCTCTAGCATCTTGGTTAATACCGATCCCGTGGTCTCGTGGAGGGGGCCACACCATCAGTTTTGCTTTTGCTATCCACCCTGTTTAAAGGATAGCTTTTAAGGGCAAGGTATATAAATATGGATAGCATGTCCCACAGACTACTTACTTGAGTATCCGGGATTGCAGCTAGACTCTGCCCTGGGTAAGTCCGCACATTGCTTGTGATCCCAAGAACAGTTGGAATTCCAAGCTATGCCCATAAATGCTGGAGAGCTGTGGTCCTCCGGATTAAACTCCCACAAAGGAGGGGGGCGACATTTGGGGGCAAGGGCATTAATTAGCATGACTCGCGCAAGACCAGATTGATCTCTCTCCTGAGGTCTCAAACGACCCCGCAAGAGGTACGCCCTGACGTCCCCGCCGAGCCCTTTATTGACCCATGACGCCGAGTGGGGGCCCGAGAGGAAGGCAGGTGGCGCCCCATTTTGATGGGAGGGTGATTAAACCATTTCCATAAATTGAGCTCCCTTAAAAGAGCCTCGGCCATGGAGCGTGATTCTGCATATAAAGCCCTCCGAATCTTCCCGATGCCCCTTGATCATCTTCGATCCACTTTGAAGGTCTTGAGCCACAACCGGGAGGGGTAATGGAGGAAGGCTTC